>JAYEVI010000430.1:0-219424 GCA_036346575.1 Dendrocalamus sinicus | reverse complement strand
ACTCTTCTTCTTCCTCCCCTCCTTCCTCTTTTATCCTTTTCTTCTTGCCCCAGACCATGGTGGCACATGTTTAAGCCTTTTCTCCTCTCTTATTTCAGCACTTGCGAGGGTTGGGTCGTGTCTCACCAGGTAGATGCCCATGTGCACCCTCCACTCCTCTCTTCCTTGGCGCATCTACTACTCCCTCCACCATATCGCTACTACCGCTCCCTATGCCATCTGCACTACCTCCGTGCCACACCAATTAGCATCGCCTCCTATCTAGGGAGGGCAGCGAGGACATTCCTCATCGAGGTGGTGGAATGTCCCCATCCTCTATTAATTTCCTATTCCCGTCCACTCCCGATTACATGTCTAGGGAAGGATTCCCCTCGTTCCCACCCCGATGGCGGTACAATCGGAGCTAAGAGAGAGGTTGGCACATATGGCTATGGTGTCAGGAGGAGGTGGTGACATGGAGTGTGACGGTGGAGGAAGAGTACTTTGACTCTTTGGTGAGGTGTTGTTAGGGGTAGTGCTGCCATGCTTGAGGCGAGGAAGAAAAGAGGAGCATGAAGGAGGAAGGAAGAAGAAAGCAAAATCGTCTAAGATAGGGGCAAATGTCCAAATTGGCAAATAACGGATTGCAAATTCTATATATAGTAGCAGATGATGGATTGCACTCTTTAGAATGGTAAATCCTAAAGTGCATCATTTTCACCTTTTTAGATTAAGCTTTTATTTACTCACTCCGTTATGTAATATAAATCTAGTCCATCGCACTTGCAGGCTAAGAAGAAACTGACAAAAAGTTAATCATTTCATCATACAAAACTATTAAATGATATACTACAACTATCAATCTACTTTTTTTAGTATTAAAGAAAGGTATGGAGTGAAAATATTATAATAACTTTTTTTTGGATTCACTTAAATTGTGCAATGACACTTCCCGAATAGTTATATTGCGGGACAGGGGATTAACCTCTAACAGGACCTAAGCGTACTAAAGTTAATAGTCGTTTCAATTTAGGACATGGTCCCTTCGCGTAGAAGGCTTGATTTCTATCAATAACTCATCAACCCGAGAAAGGGGTTTATTAGTACTTGAATATTTCCTGCATTTTTCTCCATTATTTTTCCTTCCTACTTCTATTTAACAGTTTGGACATTCAATATTTCTCTTTGACATCCTTCAGCTAGAGTACAGATGTAACATCCTGAAAAATATAAATAATAAGTTATGGAGTTTTTGGATTATTTTATTTGTTTTCCATTTGAAATGGGAGTTTATTGACTTTTTATAAATATAAGGAATTTCAAAAGTAAAGAGAAGGAAGAAATCCACACATAAAATGATAAAACATACACATCAAATAAAGAATCTGAAAAGATAATCCATATAATAGCAAAGGAGAAATGTAAATAAGCATGAAATGTCATCTCTAAAAATTTTGGCAAACAAATAAGAGGTTAGCATTTATACATATAAGCAAAAACATATGAATAACAATGTATATAAAGATATATATATATACACATGTATAATATGTGAAAGAGTAAATAAATAAATATATGTGTATATACACCAAAACCAGAGAAAATGAAAATGTATATACATGCAATTTTTAATATAAAAATAGAAATAAAAGGAATGAGAAAAGAAAAAGAAAAAAGGAAAATCGGGCAGTGCCGTCACCCCCGCCGACCTTCTCTCATCGCGGCAAGCCGTGCTGCGTCAGGCAGGCGCACGCCTGCTACCCAGCGCGCCAGCGCTGGCGCCACGCCGATCGCACGCCGGCTGCCCGTGGACCGCGCCCACGTCTTGCCTGCCCCCGCCGCTTGAGCGCCCTTCTTCCCCCGTGGTGGTGGCGCCTCCACCGCGCTTTTCCCTCTGCGCCGCGGCGCCGTCGGCTCTTTCTCCTTCCTCCTCTTCTTCTCCGCGCGCGGCGCGCTCCTCTCTCTCGCGCCACTCCCTCGCAGCAAATCCCTCTCGTCTCCCTCTCACCTCGGGCAAGGTTCAAAGGATCAACGGGAGGGGGACTCACCTTCCCGCCACCTCTCTCTGCGAAATCCCGGAGGATCGCGTTCTTCCCTGCCCGTGTGTGCAGCGGCGGTCAAATGTCTCTCGCGTGCGCACCTCCTCTGCTATAAAGCCACGCCAAGGAGTCCCAAGCGCGCCGCTCTATTCCTCTTCCTCCCTGCGAAATTGAGCCATAGCACTCCTAATCACCGTCGGCCTTCCTTCTTCCCTAGCTCGGCGACCAAGCGCCGCGCTCCGGCCACCTCAAGCAATCCCGAGCTCCGAGAGCCCGGCGAGCGGCAGTGAAACCAATCCTCTCCTTCCCGGGACTCCGTCGCTGAGCACCGCCGCCGGCGGCCTCCCAAACCGCCGTGCACGCCGCCGCCCGCCACCGTGCCCCCGTCACCCGCGCGCCTATACGAGAACTCTCCAGCACTCAAGGATTGTATATCACGCACGACCCGATCATTCCGCCACCCTCGCCCGCCCGCCGCCGCCGACCGCTCTGCCGGCGCCTCAGAACCACCTCAAAGGTGAGTTACCCTTATGGGGTAGGCAAAGCCTCCGCCCACTTGGTTAACGCGTGCATCTCTTCCCCCAGCTCCGCGGCGTTGCTCGAGCCCCGGCTCGCGCTGCGGATCGAGCATTCTTTTAAATGCATCTCGTACATTGGGCCCCGCCTGCATGTGCTATGGCCAGCGGGCCAGCTGCCTTCCTAGGCCCGCTGTCGGCGCACCCAGTTGTTGAGATGGGTCCAGGCCCCTGGTCCCACACATCGGATATTTTATATTTTCTGGAATTAATTAAACCTGAGAACTTCAAATAATCATAACTTTTTCATTTTAACTCCAAATTGAGTGGGACAAATTTCTAAATTTTTCTAAATTCAAGATCTATCCAATGGAACTGAAATCATAATTTTGGAGTTCATTTGAATTTTTGTGATATTTTATTGATTTGGTGTTTTCTTTTTATCCAAATTTTTCAAGACGATTACAATAGCCTACAAAGCACAAGAAGAAGAGTTCGAGAGGCAGCACTAGAAGCCTCGGACAATCAAGCACCGACCACTGTGACCAAGGCGAGTCAACACTTTGATCATGTTGAACCTACATTTTATGCAAATTATTTTAGTTTAAATTATCAAATTGCATGCCGTTATGTTACATACAAATACATGTTAATTTAAGATTTTAGTTACATGTCCATTGCTTGCTTAACTAATATTATACCTCCTTTGGAATACTTGAATATGTGAACCTTGTCGCCTTAGCAAAACTATAATGGTAACTTTCCAAAAGTAAGTCCGTAATTTATATATGCCGTGCTTAGCATTGTTTAGGTAATCATGGCGCGAGACGCATTAAACATCACTTTAATCATAAGAAAAATTTGGTTGGGACAGTCATGATGGTGTCATGATGGTAATGACCGATAAATGTTGGATATGGTTATTTTATGTCTCCAAATTCCCACTTGCTTTAATGTCCGCGGATTGGTTCGAGTGTGTATGAGTATGTGTATGTGTGGTGCAAGTGGAAGCACAAAATTTTGAGTTAGTGATGGATCAACAGTGGGTTAGTGGTAGACCGCCCAGATGACCCTAAGGACTGAATCTTGTCATGTCACCCATGTATGACAAGCACAACCGCAAGCCGGCATGTAGGCGGGGTTTACTAATTTGTATGGCTCTAAGGTGGTTACGTGAAGGTATGACCACGAGCAAAGGGATGGATGGTCGCATCCTCGCTTTGCCCGTGATGGCTCACGAGGACCCTTCCGAGGATGGTCGTATCTACGGAAGATAGATCTTAGCGGGCGTAACCACGTGAGACTATGCATTATAACAATCTGTGATAGTCTACTCAACCGCATGGCTAAGGAATCATGTGGGGCAACGGGTGGTTATCTCTTGTGGGTAAAGTGTGCAACTCTGCGAGTATAAAACTATTCGAATAACCGTGCCTTACGGTCAAGGGCGGACATGGGAACTTAACTAGATATAGTTCTGTTTACAAAATATTAAAAATCGGAATGGAAAAGTGGAAGGCGATGGGTACGCCCTGATTTGGAATTGTCTGGTGTCGTCCCAGTGGTAAGTTAGCTGCTATAATTGAAGAATTGCTATATGGTGCGACCGCCATGTAACGGTGGATGGAATCAATCACTATTATTACGCATTCAAGTACAACATATACATGTGTTCAAAATGCTAGGTCTTAAGGAATTTTTATATAATTGTATTCAAAAGCACTCTTCGCAAAAATAAATAAACCTAAGCCATCCTTGGTTAGCCATACATGTTAAATATTGCATTACGTGTGTTGATTCGCCGAGCACAGGTCTGAGTGCTCATACTCGCTTATGCGACAAAAATCGAAGCGAGGCAGCAAGACCACTACGCCTACGAGGAAGCTCCGCTCACGGAGGAGAAGAACGACGAAGAAACTAAGGCGTAGGCCCGTTAATTAGGCATGGACAAGTGGACCTTGGCGTTGTGTGCGCGTATGTTACCGATGGTGGTGACATATAATACACACAGTACCTTCCGATCGCTTGCACGTGGATTTGGGTTTTGCTATGCTATGTTTCGACTGTGCGTTTATGTAATAATGACATTTGGCCCTGATCGGCCTCTTTGGTAAACTCTATCACCCGCGTGGTGTATTTCAAATTGTGTAATATAATGAATGATTGTACGATGTATGAAATGATTCAGCAATGTACCTGTGTGCACTAACTACTGATCCAGGGATTAGTGCAGTGAAACACAGTAAGATTCGGATTGAAAAATCGGGTCTAACAACAGACATACTACCCAGTGATACACTGCCAAATAGTAGATGCGTCAAAAAGATAGAAATACTGAAGCCATGTAGTGGCAGGCCATGTAATGTGGCGATATCAGGAGTATGTGTGTATACCAAATCCAATACATTATTGTACGCACAAATCATACATGCTACTGTCTAACCGACCTGACCACAATTGATATTACACCACCCGAACTTGCAAGCAGTATGCCAGTATACCAGAGAATGTAATTCACAAGGGCACGATACAGAGAAAAGCAAACAAAAGTTGCTGCGATAACAAGTTGCTCTCTCATTGAGGCCTGTAGTAGTTGCTCTGGTGAGGAGGGTAAGCCCAGGGCATTGTACGGTGGTTGAGGATATGGCTGCGGCTGATGTGCATTGTAGTATGGTCCACGCCATCCAGGATATGCTTGTTGACCATAGCCATGACTGGGAGGTGGCTGATGTGGCGGCTGCTGGTACTGACCGGGTGTGGTGCACCGTATGGCGGCTGTTGCGGTGGCGCGCCATAGGAGGTATGGCTGCAGTATGCAGGCCTTGGCTCTGGTTGAGAGTACCCAGGCCTTGAATCTCCTCCAGGTGGAGCAGCATAGGGGCTGAGCATGAGGAGCATGTGGTTGTGGTGATGGACTGTTCTGATCTGGTGGAATAGAAGTGCCCCTCGGCACGGTCGTGTGGCTGGAAGATGAGAAGTTGAAACCAGCTAGCTTTCTCTGCACATCTTCTGTCATTTCACGGCATTGAATGTTTCGGGTCATTATGAAGTCACTGCACTGCTGTTTTATTTTGCTTATTGCCTCCTGCACAAAAGGATCATTCAAGTATATAATCACTTATTCAGTAGACCTACCTAGTGGTGTCACCTGAATTTATAGTTTCACTACAGTGGAACATATATGCGATGGAGATGCACACATACGGCATACCTGTAAAGTCACATAAAAATTTAGGCCCTCATTTATGTTCTTCTTAGTATCCCGGTACTTAGCAACAGCAGCAGCAATTTGTTTGTAACATTTATCACGAGCAGCTGAAAATAATTTTCACAAATCAGCACTACATAGTACATTTTTTACAGACCTAACAAAAGATGCACATAATAACTATGATATCAGGCATGTTTTTTTGCTTTGGTTTATGGCTTATAGCTTTTAGACTGTTCGTGAGAGATGGTACGGAGTAACAGAAACTCCCTGTGCTGGTTTAGCCGATATAAATGAAGTTAGTATAGTGCGTACTATAATCAACTTGTAGACTCCGTCTTTAAAAGACACTCCGCTTAAAAGCTAGTTACTGTAGAAAAGCTGAAAAGTAACTTTTAGAAGCTAAAAAGAAGAGGCTCTTTCAATGAAATGATTTAAAAGTTAAAATTAAGAACCTTTGCAGCTAAAACTATAAGCAGTGCCAGCATAAGTGATTCTTCACATCTTATGTCAAACTTGAGAATAGGAGTAAACAGAAGCAGATTCATTGAAGCAACTTTAATGAAAATGATGCCCAGGAGGAAAAGCATGCATAGAAGCATCAGCTAGCCTGATATTTGAAGTATATATCGTGAAAGGCAGCAGGACACCACATGGACAACTCAAGCAGATAAATTGCTGAAATTGGTACAAGTATGTCCAAAGCAACAACTGTACAACCCCAACACCATCGTGTAAGTTAACAGAAACAGTTGCATCATAACCAAATCGCTTGCTGGTACACCACTCTCTAAATTAGGGGAAGTCTAGGATGTCATTGTAATTGTTGGATTCGAGAATGGCTATAAAACCAGCTTCACTAAGTGCATGATATCTACCATCCATTTGATAAACAAATCTAAAGGGTTACCTTTGTAATCCTCCAGGTTGAATACAGCAGCAAATTGCTCATTTTGTGCCTGTACAAGGGTCCAAAATATAAGTAGTCTTAAGACAGAGGAAGAAAGAATATGGAAATACAGCATAGTTGACTCTTCGAAATAATTGTCAAATGTCTTTGTTTCTTTGCTAGGATCCACTCATTTTAATTGAAAACCATTGATGCTACTAGTTACTTCTTTTCAATATGCATACATTATTAATGGGATATCCAAGTCTAAATTTTAGCATAAATGATGTTCACCACAAACTTCTAGAACAAAGAAAGTCCAAAGTGGACTGCAATAATATTAATCAGGAACGGTGGCTTACCTGTATTTGTAGCAATAATTGTTCTTGCGCCACAATGTTATCAGCAATTTCAGCACAGATTGGATCGTATTTTTCAATCTCTTTCTTAAAAAGGTCATCATGTGATCCAACACCAGCCATCAACTTCGGCAGTATATCATCCTGGTACAAATGAATCTATGTATGAATGCACAAAATCAATGTATGTGGCGACGCCACAGGGAGTATGTACCGCTGTTTTCTTAAGTAAAATGAAAGATAGAGATTGAATTCAGCCATTGCAAGAACCAACAAACTTGAAAAGCAAAGTAGCAAGACCACCCTGAAATCTTGAAAGTGGAAGTTGAAAGGGCAGCACATAGCAGAAAATGACTCATTGCAACAACAGTAGCACAATACAAGCAAAGAGCTCATAGCAGCTTATCACAAATTAGTATTAGCACAGCCTAACAAGCACGATTTGTCCACTAAGAAGATAACTGGGCACATTGCTTGTAAATTATATTTTTATCGGGCCTATAGCAGTCTATGTACACATTTATCAGAAAAATTTCACAATAGGAAAGGACTGTACCTTTCTCTTCATTTCTTTAAGCATGTCTTCAAGACCTGCCCTTTGTGCTCCTAGAGATTCCAGTTGCCTCTGTGTCGACACATCAAAATTAGCTGCCCTAAGTTCAAAACAAGTGAGGCCTGCTAAATATTCGTCAGCTAAGACAAAATAATGTGCATACCAAGCTTTGTTTAAGGGCTGCAACAATAGCATCTTCATTCCCATCCAAGGACATAATAGGCCTTGAAATACTTGGAAGTGCAGACTCTATCTGCAACATATAACAGCAAGGTGTAGCTATCCAGAGATAGTGATAAAAACAGGTTTGGGGTTCATTGTGAAGCAGATATAAAGGGCAATGTTCTTAAATCTCAAGAATATTTTTAGTTTAATGTAATGTCTAACTCTCACGGTCGTCTGTCAAGAACAGACATCAAGGGATAATTCTCCTTAAGACCTCGCTCAATCTGAGAATTACTATCGGCAGCTTGCTTAAGATTAGCGGCAAACAGATTCAATTTATCTTGAATATTTTTGTTAGGGTGCTTGATTGAGGCCTAGTCCAACGACTCCCAAATTGTGTCCGAAATTGGGCATCTTCATTCGCCTCATTCTGCAGCAGCTCTTCAGTCTGAGCGAGTAGTTCCTGATTGACCCTGCTCAAATCCCTAAGCTGCTGCAACTCAGCTTCCAAACCAGCAGGGCCACCGCTTATCTGCACAGCCTCAACGTCCTCCTTCAGATCTAAAGGTAAGCTGATATTACCTTCCAATGAAAGAATAGAATCAGGCAAGTCCATTTCCTTCAGCCTGACTCTTGTGATCTCACTTGCTTGCTGCAATTTCTCCGCCTGGGTCCGGATGATGTCATCTACCATCTCTGTGTACTTAGAAAGCGCCTTCATGCTGCCATCGGGCACAAGTGATGAAAAAGCCTCTTTGGTAGCATCTAGAGCTTCAGCCAAAGAAGTAGGCTTTACAAGGGATGCTGCAGGCGCTCCCAAAGAACCAGCCTCTGGAACCCGCATCAGATAAACACGATCATTCTCCTTCATAGCCCTCTCCAAGTTGGTCTTCATGTTACTCTCCAGTTTATTGACTGAATCCAGAAGTGGGGCAGCAACTCCTTGGCCGCTTTCTTGGCATCTGCCAAGGCGCTCATTCAATCTTTAGGCGTGCGATTTCCTGAGCAATTTCTTCTTTCTCATGAAGATCCAATGAATACCTATAGCAAGCATCAGCATAGAATTGAGCTGCCTTCAGCTGGACATGAGACACCCATGTCTTATCAAAGTGCTGACTAAGAGGAGGTGCACTCAGAGCTGCATAGGCTTCTTCATAGAATATGCCTGCCTGAAAAGGTACATGTAAATGTAATTAGCAGAATTAGGCAAATAGCACATTGGCAGCAAAGTTACACAAAAGCAGAGAAATGTTATATCATGAGTAAGAATGTGTTGAATTAACAGTAATAACACATTGACAGCAGTTACACAAAAGCGGAGAAATGTGATATCAGGAGTAAGGATGTGTTGAATTAACAGTAATAAAGCATCAATCATGCAAACTGTACCTAATTAATCAAATCAATAGCAAGAAATAATCTCACTGCCACTAGGGACACACATGAACGCCAGCAAATCAATCATACTGAAAGTTACACTCAAGAACGCCCCCAATAGTCACTACCAATTGTCTCCGAAATGTTTTTTCAACCACTTATTGTCAACACTCGAAAAATGTAATCACCACATGGGATATCAGGTTTATCATGATATCAGGATAAACAGACTTCCCTAAACTGGTTTTCAGTATGTCAAAACTCACTTATTGTCAACACTCGCTAGACAAATTCCCAAAATTACAACATGCTATCTCAATTTCACTTATGGTTGGTAATGATACCATCGCTGTTCAAACGACTCCCAAACCATTCCGAGCTCCCTACTATATCAATCTAAATAAGATCCTTAACACATTGCTATCATCATAAGTTCGTAGCAGCAAAACAACCCGACCAATAGCCAGTAAGCACGCACCTGCCGCGCCACCTTGGAGCATAGCGCGGGTGGCTTCCCGCCGGCTATCACCTTCTCGAAGAAGCACTCCTGTGCCTGGGCGAGCATGAGCTTCTCCAGCATCCCGGCACACTCGGGCGTGACATCGACCGTGGTGGCTCCCGCGGCGACGGCCTTGGCAGCGACCCCGCTCTCCCTGAGCCACGCGAACGCGCCCGCGGTGCTCTGGAACGCGCTGCACGCCGTCCTGATCCCGACATCGGTGGCGCGGTCCGCGGCGAGCGCGACCTGCGAGTAGACGGCGCCGAGGTTGAAGAGCACGGCGGCCTTCTCGAGGTGGATGGAGTCGAGGCTGGACTTCTTGTTGTTCTTGAAGGCGTCGTGCCAGGTGAAGGAGAGGGAGTGGACGTGGCCGCGGTTGGCGGAGATGGGGAAGCGGGGCTCGACGAGGGCGAGCGCGCGGGCGTAGGCGAGGAGCGCGTCGCGGCGCTGCTCGAGGGAGGAGGGGTCAGGGAGGGAGGTCTGCTCGAGCGCGGCAGCGCGGAGGTCGCGCACGGCGCAGAGGTCGTCGTCGGCCGCAGCCGCCTCGCGCTCCGAGTAGGTGGAGGCGACGTAGAGGCGCAGCGGGCGATAGAGGTCGACGGCGGTCGTCTTCTTCTCGTGGATCGCCAGCATCACGTTCGCCGCCATCGGGACGCGGTGGCCGGAGGAGGAGGAGATCGCGGTGACGTTGGGCGGCGGTGGGGTGCTTCGAGGCGAAGGAAATTTAGGGAGTCGGAAGTTGTCGCGTTGGATGGTCCGGGAGATGACATACCTCGCCGCGTCGGGGACGCTGGGTGCTTTGAGATTCGTGCGCGAGCTGGGCGCGCGCAGATCACGGTCTGGATCGGAAGTCGGAACGGAGTCGCGGTTGAGTTCGACTTCTAGCTCGGCTCGATGCCATATTGTCATCCGATTTGTCTGACTTTTTATATGCACGTTCTTGTGCTTTTCCCCTGGAGAACACAGGAAGTGATTCAGCGTAAACAGGATATGTACGAAAGATCCCAATGCAAAGTCAACATTGTAAACATTGAAAAGTGTAAGTAATTTGTTCTACAGTGCATGTATGCCAATACGCAAGTATTTTGGTACAAGTTCTATGCAAAAGTCCTGCGTATTTTGTATCTGTGTATACAAGTACCTGTGTGTACCTTTGTTCAGAATTTGAAATTCAAATCTGTGGAAGTACTGTATGTCCAATCAACCTCTAAATACAAAACAAATACAACGTTAAATGAAAATCATACACAAATGCATGCAACATAAGGCACGAACCTTAAAGCAATGTGGATGGTAGGGATTTATAATCCCGCTCATTTCGGCTTGAGTTTCTAGCTTCTAACTTATTTTTTACTATTCATAAATTTCGTCTTTTCTGACTTTTTGGTTTTTTTGAGCTTTTTTGCCGGTTCTTTTTTCGTATTCATTTGTATTTTCTGTAATAGGCTAACATGTTTTTTATTTTTACATTTTTTTAATTTAATTATGCCAAATAAGCCACCTTCAGCTACAATGCAATTTCAGCTAGCTACATTACAATTTTAGCTAGAAGTCACCATTTTTTAGCCCAAATAGGATCTTCTACTTTACACATGTCAATAATTGGTTGGGTTATTATACAAACACTGTATACCACGGTAATATAATAAAATTTCTCCTCATATGGACGTGAGCAACAACCTATAATAAAATTCAAAGAACTCTAAAAATTAGTACTATGGGCTGTTTATTGGCCTCCATAGAGCAACCTAGAAACTTTTAAGCGAGTATTTTCTCAAGACGGGTCTACAAGTTAAACGTAGTACACGTTAAAGCCCAACATATGTACCAACCAAAATTGCAGTGAGTATCGATCTCTCAACTAAAGAACTAAAATTCAAAAATTCACCAAAAGCCATAAGTCATTGACCAAAAAGAACAGCCCTATGTGTGATGGGACCAAAGTAGGCTTGCCAAGTAACGATAATGTGAAACATTGAAACAAACATTAATCTCTACTATTTAAAAGAACTAGTTGATAGATGGTATATTCTTTTCCCTTCCTCTCCCTCCTCAAAAAACGATTCGACTGTGGCCCTATCCGCTCTGATTCCTCTTTCCTCCCAACCTCCTCGCGCATTTGCCCCCGGTTCTCTCCGACTCCCCCAAACCCCATCCTGCGCCACTCTCCATCCCGTTTCCCATGTCACCTCCCAGTCCCACACCACCACTCCGAATGTCGTGCGCCACCGCCACCACCTATCTCCAAGACCTTTGCCACCTCCTCCTGTCACCTCCCACCTCGACGCTCGCCGCCGTCTCCCACACCGCCTCTCCCTGTGCTGCGTCACCACCTCACCCTGCCTTATGCAGCCGCTGCCTCCTCGGATGTCGGATCTGAGCCTTTTTCATCTCCAGTCAGCGAGGACAGCCGGATTTGTTGAGGACATCATCGAGGACACCTGGATCCGGCGGCTGTGCCACACACCGCCACCTCGCTCTCCCTATGCCTCCAGTCGTCGTCGTCCTCAGCGTCGCCATCTCGACCTCCTCCCACGACCGCCACGCAACTAGCTCTTTCTCAAGTCGCCCCCTTTCCCGTGATGTCATCTCCTCCTCTGCGCCACTACCTCTGCCTTCCCTCTCCAGGCTGCCACTTTCCCTTTCCGTGATCATGCCACTTGGTGCCAACAACGAAGTCAGCCGCTCCTACATCTACATGTCCTTCAAGGACCACACCGTCCTCGTACTCACATATTTTTTTGCCCCCCTACATCGCCATAGTTCTCCTCCCCGTGCCACCCTAGTTGGTTCTAATTAGTTTTGCCTCCCAAGCCCTAGTTGGTTCTAGGCGAGGCGGTGCGAGGCGAGAAGGTGGAGCGCGCGGGGCCGAGGAGGAGCCACCGGGGAGGGAGCCGAAGGAGGAGTGCAGGTCTGGGGTAGAGGCGGTGCGGGGGCGAGAAGGTGGAGCTGCGCCAGGGGCCAGAGGGCATCGCCGAGGGCCAGAGGGCAGCACCGGGTGCCGAGGAGGGAGCCACCGGGGAGGGAGGCGAAGGAGGAGTGCGGGTCTGGGGCAGAGGCGGTGCGGAGGCGAGAAGATGGAGCGGCGCCGGGGGCCAAAGGGCGTCGCCGAGGGCCAGAGGGCGGCATTGGATGCTGAGGAGGGAGCCACCGGGGAGGGAGCCGAAGGAGGAGTGCGGCGAGGAAAGGGAGCGGATTGGGAGAGATCGAGTGCAGCGAAAGGTGAGGGAGGGGCGGATAAGATCGAGGGTAGGCGAGGGGCCGAAAAAGAGGGAAACCGGTAGAGGGCGGTTTGGCAAAATTGCATAAGTGAGTTGGGGCATCCCACCCTTAAGAATCGGGCGTTGAGGCGGATCTAACAATCTGGAGAAGTTTTAGCATGTTAGCACCAAAACTGTTAGCACTGTGTAACACCCCATTTTCAAAACATGGCCTATTGTAAATTTCAAGTGTATGTTAATAAAGTTAAAGGATTTTATTCTCGGTTAGGTATTCCTTTTGCTTCCAAAATATATATACATATATCTATATATTCTAGAAAATGCAAAAGTAATTTAAAATGAAGACTTTGTTCTATATCCAAAGAAGAATTTCAGAGTGACCTCTTAAAAATCTAGAATTTAAGATTTACTTCAAAATGTGGAGATTTCAAAAAGAAAAGATTTGTGCTTAATCTTGTAAAAGGAGAAAGAACATATGTATATATATACTTTTGCAAAACCCTCTCAATCTTGGCCATCCCTCCCTTCTCCTTTTCCATCCCAGCCCCCCATCCTCTTTCTTCTCTCTGGCTACAGAGCGACCCTCCACTCCTCCTCTGGTTGGGCGTCCGCTCGTCGCCTTCCGCCACCAACTAGCGCCGGCAAGTAAATGCGACGCTGACAGACCTCGTTATCATCACCAGAGGTCCTCGCCTTGCGCGCGGCGCAGCGGCCCGGCACACCTCTGCGCGCTGCTCGCCACGCGACCTTACCCGCCGTGCCGCCGCTGCCGCTTCCCTTTGCCTGCGCCGCCGTGGTATGCCCGGTCGTGCCATCCCATCATCGTCACTCGTTGCCCCATACGCCACGCCTCCTCGCCGGGTGGCACTCCCCCGCGTTAACTCGCGTTGCGCCGTGCTCGAGAAGTCGCGCCGCCCTGTGGCCGCACGGCGATGACGCCACCGCGCACACGGCGCCACGCCGCCTTGCCCCCCTCGGTGTCTCGTCTCGTCCCGACCTCTATAAAGGGCCGAGCCTCGCCGCACCGCCCCACCGAACTCACCAGCGATCGCCACCGCCTCGCCGCGCGTGCTTCCGGTAGAACCTCACCGCCGAGCTCCACCGGTCGACGTCGGGACCTTCGGGCCTCTCCTCGAGCTCGCACTTGCTTCCTCTTCCTCCTCCTCTGCCTAATTGGTTTATGTCCCCTGCAGCCGCCGGCGACTCCTTCATCACGGTTCCGTGCCGAGTCTTCCCAGAGAACGATGGCGCCGGGTCGATTCCCGCACGTGGAGCATCGCTTGACCCGGGAACAAGTTCCTCAAGTCGCCGGGCCCCGCCTCCTCCCCAACGACCGCCGCCACCTTCCTCGCCGCCACTCACCCGACTCCACACGGCGCCGCCGGCCAAGGTAGACTCAGGACCACCCATAGTTGCTCTCTTGGCAAGCAATTGGGTCCCCATGACCCAGCGCCGGCGCCTCTTTCCCTCGCGCGTCGCCCGTCCGATCACCGCCGATCACCGCCGGGCGAATCTGTCCGATTCGCCTCTACCCGAGGAGCGCCCGTAGCTCTACACCCTGTTTTGGCCGGCGCCGCCTTGCCTCCGGGTCCTCCCCGCCGCCGACCGGCTCTGCCATCCTTGCGCCGGGATGAGCCAGAGCAGAGAGCCCTCAGCGCATTAATGCCACACTATAACTGTTGTCCTAATCCGACCGGTTAACGGGGGATATTAGCGCTGCAATTAAGCGCGGGCCCGCCTGTCGGCTGTGGGGCTGCAGTACCCACCCGAGCGCCATTAATACCTCTCGGGCCCCACCTGTCAGCAGCTCACAGTCTCTCTCCCCCTTTTTATTTTTTGGATTTTCCAGAAATTAAAACTTTGAAATGCCATAACTTTCTAACCCTAACTCCAAATTTGATGAAACCAAATTCTAAATTTTTCTAAAATCAAGATCTATCTGATGGTTCTGTTTTGGTTCTGTTTTGAGTTAATTTGAATTTTGATTATTTTATTTGGTATTTATTTGCTTTTGTTCTTTTGTGTTGTTTTAGGTTCAATCTCCCGAGTAGAGTTCAAGACGCGAACGAGCCCCCACTGAAGCAGCACAAGACCCCAAGCTTCGATCTAGGCGAGTCAATACTTTGATCATTTTGCGCCTATATTTTATGTGAAGATATGCTCGTTTCAATCGTTACAAATTGCATGCGTTATTTTATGTGCTAAAAATATGTAACTCTTAAGGTAGCTAGTAACCATATTTCCACCTAATAATAACACACCCCATCGGTAACAATTGACTCACATGATCATTGTCACCCTAGGTGTAAACACTAGTTATGGTAGTTATATGTCTTAATATTGCCATGCTAAATTTGTCGAGTCCAGGGTTCTAGTAACCCTGATAATCATTCTTTAATCATGAACACTAGATTTGGGATAGTCATGGGAGGTACATGGCTGAGCAATTATGTGAATTTGTGTTATGCTTCTCAAAACCCTAAAAATCTGCTAAACCTGTTTGGGTGGGTGGTAAGAGTGGTGGGTGTGGATGTAACACAGGGAATGTGGAATGAACCGCCCAGACAACCTAAGGACTTAATCCTATGTGGACCCTCCGTGTATACCAGTACAACCACAAGCTGGCATATTGTAGGCTGGGCTAAATAATTTATTGAACCCTCTAGTCATTTCACGGAGAACGTGTGTAGGTGGGTAATGAAAGCCCCACTTGGAATGGGACACCGGATGTAGGTGAAGTTGCCTAGGATAGCATATGTGGAGAGTGGAGTCCGACTACGCTAACCTATGGTAGACATCCCGTACAACCTATGGAAGTAACCCCATAGGAGTGATATGCTAGAGTGTGAGGTATTGTAAAGGCCTCGTGATATTCTCTCGATCTGCATGTCCAAGGAATCATGCAGAACCATCGGACGATTATCTCTTGTGGGTAAAGATGTATAGTCTTTGCAGAGTATGCAAAACTATTCGAATAGCCGTGCCTACGGTCAAGGGCGGACATGGAAATCTTCCTCGAGTTAGTTCTATTTCAAAACTTTTGAGGTTGGGAATAAGGGTTTGTTAGGTGGATGTAACCTAACTTTCGTAATTTATCTGGAGGATGTACTCGATGTTGGTAATAAGGTGGAGGTAATGTCTAAATAACAGAAGCATTGGTGGATGAAATAATAACAATGGTGGATGGAACCTACCAGTCAGAATGTTGCACACATTCAAAAATATCTAAACTGGAATTTCTGAAAAATTGCTAGGTCATAGTAACTTTTGTATTATGTTTATTTCAAATATTGCTTTACGCAGATAAAAGAACCCGAGCCATCTCTTGATTAGCCTTGCATCACTAAATATACATGCATTCTGTGTGTTGGCTCATGAACACGGTGGATAGTGTGCTCACCCTCGCTCTTAAACCCCCCATTCAGAAAGTGTGAATCAAGAGCACTACGCCTACCATGAGGATCAGGATACCGAAGGCCATGAAGACGGTGGATATTAGATTAGGCATCGGTAGTCTTACCTCTCGCCTTAGTCCGGTTGACCAGGCTAGTTTTGGTGGGTGCCTCCGTTATTAGCCAAGTCCTTGGTTAATAGCGCTGGTACTCAGGTTATCCCAGTCGCTTACCTGTGGTGAGTTGTGCCCCTACGCTATGTACGCTTCCGCTTTCGCTCTTTATATATTGTAAGACATTTGGCCTGACGGCCCTATTGTAACCTCGGCCCGACGCGGTCTATTTGAACTCTGGTATTGTAATGTATGGTGATGCCGTGTATGAAATGATGCAGCATTGTATCTGTGAGCATTATCTACTGATCTAGGGAATAATGCAGTGTTATCACAGAGGATTCCAGGTTGGTAAACTTGGGGTCCGACACACTGGATACGTTCCCTATAAGGGTATGCCCTCATTGTAAAAGTATGTATGATGCTTTTGAGTTAATACAAAACCCTAGAGTGGTTTCTTATGGTGCTTTAGCACATGAAAGTTTGAGAGTTTCTATTCTTTTGTGTTCTTGTGAGTTGTGTTAATTTATAAGAATTGATCAGTTGAGGTCAACCTCTTTGTGCGCTAGCCATCAAGCTAGTTGTGTGGATTGGCACCTTGTGAAGTTGGTGAGGTGATTGTGGTGGTATTCTTGTGCTTGACACAAGATTGGCTCTTTTATCAAATCACATTGTTTCTTCGAGTTATCTTCATCGATCGTATGATCATCGTTACCATAAAATCGGGCCAACTCCAAGGGTTCGCGTGGGCGGATCCGCATCAATGAGGATATTAAGCATGAGAATTAAAATACATATGGAGGGTTATGACTCCAATCTAGTGGGCGAGGCTAACTCCAATTTATGTCGGTCTATGGCGCAAAGCCCACCAAAGGCCCAAGAAAGTCCGCCGGAGTTGGTTTGGTCTCTCCTCGTCAATACTTCAATCACAAATACCTATCATTTTAGAAATCGATACGGTTCTTAAAACACAACTTTAATAGCTAATTTATATCATAATATATTTTATAAAATCTAATAATATTACAATATTATAAAAGTACTTTTGAGACAAAGTCTATACATATAATTTGTATATATCTAATCTAAATATTTAAAATATACTGATAATTAAAATTCTAAAATTTTGATTGTACACATCCCAAAACGATATGTATATGTATTTATGACTAAAAGATATAGGGCATGTTCTTTTCTGCATGGCTTATGGGTTTTGGTGAAATTTTTGAATTTTGGTCATTTCGGTATAGATTAAGGAGAGAGATACTCACTTGCGATTTTGGTTGGTATAGATGTTGGACTTTTAACGTATAGATCGTTTAACTTGTAGACTCTATCTTGAGAAAATACTCCGTTTGAACAGTTAGGTCTCGTAGCGAAGTCAAAAACCGATTTTAAAAGCCTAAAAGAACAGGCCATAGCATAGGGTTACGTCTGGAATAGTCTAGAGTCCATAATCTAATGCGCTGATCTGTACGCCGCCGTCACTCCCTGCACGACGCACACGGCCGACCATGTCATCGTCGTCGACCCTGAAACAAGAGTTCAGCACCGTGCTTGCTGTGCTTTCGAGTTTTGACGAATGGATACGCAGACTAGGACTACAACTCGCTGATCATCCAGTCGTGGAGGAACAACGCCAATCTAAAAATTGTGGCTACAATCTATTACTATGTATTACCCTTCAAGTACGGTGGTTCCTCTACTTAACTACCTAAAGTATAAAATTGGGTATTGTGTCTTCTAAACTATGCAAAACTGTTTAAGGATCTGCTTAAAAGTATTGTAACTTTTAGCTATAACTTTTGGCTTTTAATTGATTGCGAGAGGGATTGGAGAGTAAGAGATACTCGCGTTGAGAAGCCACTCTATTCAAAGCAGCTCCTACAGTGACTCGTACAAATGACTTACAGAAACCAACTTAAGAAGTCACTCCGTTCAAAAATCAACTTCTAAAAGCCAAAAGATATAAGCTGTTTGAAACGGAATCTAAACACCCCTAAGATAGTTTTAGAGGTGATTTTGCCACCGTAGCGTATGATGTGGCGAATACATGG
Source organism: Dendrocalamus sinicus (assembly GCA_036346575.1). Classification (NCBI taxonomy): domain Eukaryota; kingdom Viridiplantae; phylum Streptophyta; class Magnoliopsida; order Poales; family Poaceae; genus Dendrocalamus; species Dendrocalamus sinicus. The sequence goes on along the minus strand of JAYEVI010000430.1, from coordinate 201,058 downwards.
CAAAGAGTCAACAGATTAAATATATTAAAACATTCCTCCTTGTGCCACCCACGGGCCCATCAGCATGCTACCGCGCGTCATCTCGCCACCGCCACCATGGCCATTCCACCGTCCCACGAACGTCATCCTCGCCAACCACGCCCGATGACCCACTATCACGTCGCCTCAACCATGCTTTGCGTTGCAGCCACAGCCCATCTCCCACATCACCTCGACCACGCTCTCTCCCACATTGCCTCACGCTGCCACTGCGTCGCCGCACACAGCAACAGTCGTCCTCCTCGCCGCTCGCCTTCAAATCAAGCTGAGAACCACTTAAAACTCCATTGCCATTGTCAACCGAGCTCTGACCGTCGTCCCTAAGCTCCACCTCTCAACTTGGTGATCTTTCTTGACATCTGTCCATGTTACATCATGTTCTACTCGTTGATGAACGTATACCCCAAATTAATTTGACCTTTTGTTCATGCAATGCGACGAATCAGCCGTTTTCGTTGTTTCCATCCGGTCATCTTCATTGCCACATTTCATTGCATTTGGTGTGCTTTGTTTCAATTTCTTCGCACCAGAAAGTCCCGCTGTCATCACCTATGTTTTGTCACGAGTGGTTCTTCCTCCTTCATCTAGTAGCACCACTACCACCACTACCCAAACCTCCACCGGTCACCCCTAATCGCGATAAGCATGTCTACGGTTCGGCTCTCCCGATTCACCATCACCATGAGATTCACCTCGTCGTTATTGTCCCATTTTGCCACTTCCAGAGACGTCGTTACCATCTCTCCACCATTGGCCATACTGGCCAGCGCACCACCACCACTGCCCTTGCCATGTTTGGCTAGAGGAGAAAGAGAGGAGGAAGAAGGCCATGTAGCTTCACGGTTGAGTCTAACCGAGTGAGCGTTGAGTCCGACCAAGCCACTGTAAAGCTGACCGAGTCAGACCCAAACCTAGGTAGAGTCAAACATGTTACCATGTCAACGTCACATCATATGCCACGGTAGAAAAACAACCTCCAAAACAGTGTGAGGGTATTTAGACGGTTTTATATAGTTTAGTGACGTAACATCTCCAAAATTGTGCAAGAATATTTAGATGGTTTTATATATTTTAGTGACGCGACTTAAAGAAGTTGCCACGTCATCGTCACATCATACGTTACGGTGGAAAAATCACCTCCAAAACCGTACGATGGTATTTGGACGGTTTTTGCATATTTTAGAGGAACAGTGCCTGGTGCTGCACTTGAGGGGTTAAGTAGAATAAGCACGATATTTGAGTGGGCAAGGTAGACTTTTTTCTCTTAATTTCAGGTGGGAACCTCCCCACCGTCGATTCCGAAAAAAATCTGGCCGTGGAGGATCATCTCCGATCCCGCCGCTGTTGTCGAACTCTTGGAATACAATAACAGGAAGGACGAGGAAAAGCGGAGGCAGCGCTGAGGGCGCCAGAAGCAACTTGAGGACGCGACGGGCCGACGGCGGTAGCAGCAGCGAAAGAGGCCGGCGCCACCGATCGTCCCAGCGAGGCAGGTGGAGAGGCAACGCCTGATGGCCGCTCAGCCGGTAATGGACGTGGCCGGCATCCTGCCACCGGCGTTCTGAGGCCAGAAGCCTGCATGCCCTCCTCCGTGCCCCAAGTAGATTTCTTGACCAGCAATGACAACCTCAAACATTGAAACAAACTTGTATATAAAATGTTCTTTCTTGAAAAGTTGTGTGCTTTGACGGGGTGCTTAATTACGTCTATGTATTCGAGATTCAACATTTGTAATATTTGACTAACTATTACATCAACGATATGTAGGTTTAGTAACACAAAAGCTGTACCGTTATATTTGTATTTGAATGCACTTTTATATGATTATAATTTTTTGTAGTCATTAACAATTTTTCATAAAAGATATTACCAGTCTACGTTTAATTTTAGAGACCGTGCCAAGTTAAACTGCGTCATATAAAAATCAACAGACCGAGTATTATGTTTTAAATGTAGCCAATTGTTTGAGGTAACTTCATGATACATCCATGATGTATCTGTATTTTTGGGTAGATTCAGCAACCAAGTAGTCAGTAAAAATGTTTTTATCGATAGCTGATTTTTTTGTATTCAATAATTGATCGCTTTTCTTTTCCAAAGAACAACTATAGTGAGGACTACAGAAAGATTTAAATCCCAGATAAAAATAACTGTGCAAATAATTGGATCGGAGCTCCAAATGAATCTTTGTTGATTACTTTGATCGGTTTGCTAATACTCATGCTGTCAATTTGGCCCCAAAATGCACCAAATATGCCTAGTGTCGGTCAAATGTGATGTCCTTATGAAAATCACTGTTAGAGAAGTGTCCCTCATCTTGACTCAGTCGGTCCATTGCACCAATAGAGCAAATAGCTAGCCTTGCAAAGACTTTAGGCTAGAGAAACAGCATGCTTAGGTGCCCCATAAATATATAATCAAATAGAGGTATTTATGTAACTCCAAAGGAGAAAAAGAGTGTATTTATCCCTATAAGTATAGACTCAGATAAAAGTGCTTATATAACAAACCATCATGAATATATATGTGTGTGTATGTGTGTGTGTGAGTGAGTGAGTGCCATGGGGGATTGAACACTTTTGTTCAGACAATCCAGATAGCACAAACTTCTAACACATAAGTACAGATTCCCATTTCTATCTCCACGGTGTGTAAGACTTCAGATAGCCCCTCAGCAGCCTTCCTGCAGCCCCTTCATTCATTGTTTTGGTCCTTAACCAAAACAATCACCATTGAGAATTGGACAACTAGACTTTGAAAGTTGTGCGGGTCTTGAACACAATACTGATAAGTTAGTGGCACCAATCTCAAGGGCTTGTCCCGCTCATTTTAGCTTCACTTACGGCTTATTTTTCACTATTCATAAATTTCACCTTTTTCTGAACTTTTGGCTTTTTTGACGGGTTTTTTTCCCGTATTCGTTCGTGTTGTCCATAATGACCTAACATATCTTTTCTATTTTTAAATTTTTTAAAATTTAGTTACACTAAATAAATCACCTTCAGCTATAGTAAAATTTCTTCAGTTACAGTAAAATTTCAAACACAAGGCCAAAACAGACATGACACAAGAGTGGCCTATGGTCTACGATTACGCGTTAGCAAAATTACGGGCTGTGTTGCCCACTTAAGCATATTGATTCTGTGTTTTCCCCTCGTTTGCCTCGAGTCCTTCACTCTCCCCCTCTCCCTCCTGTTTCACCCCTCATAGTCATCTGCAACCACCTAACGACGGGATGCATTCGGTTCGATTCCTCTCCTCTCCCGATCAAGGAATGCATTTCATGGCGACCGATCGAAGCCTCCTGCGCCACTAGGGTTCATCTCCCTGCCCTGGCAGAAGCTAAACCCTCCTCTGCCGCGAGGAGCTGCTATTCCCACCGCTGAAAGTGCTACGCCCCGTGTGGGACTCCGGCCGTGTCCCGCGGGCTCTCCGCCGCGCCGGACATGTCCCGCTGGCTGCGCCCCGGCCGCCACCCATGCTCGGAGCTGGAGCGGACCATCGGGGACCGCGCCCGCTCGGGAAGCCTCGGCCCCGGCGACGCACTCCAGCTATTCGACGAATTGCTCCCGCAAGCCAGGCCCGCGTCGGTCTACGCCTTCAACCAGCTCCTCATCGCCGTCTCTCGCGCCCCGGCCTCCTCCTTCTCCAGCGTGTGCTATGGCCCCGCGCTCGCCGTCTCCCTCTTCAACCGCATGGCCCGAGCCGGCGCCAACAAGGTGCCACCCGACATATACACCTACGGCATCCTCATCGGCTGTTGCTGCCGCGTGGGCCGCCTGGACCTCGGTTTCGCCGCCTTCGGCCACATCATTAAGTCGGGATGCAGCGGGGTGAGCGTCATTGCCTTCAATCAACTTCTCAAGGGCCTCTGTGCCAATAAGAGGACGGGCGACGCCATGGAAATACTGGTTCGTAAAATGCCGGAGCTCGGCTGCACGCCCGATGTCGTCTCCTACAGCACTCTTCTCAAGGGGCTCTGCGATGAGAAGAGATGTCAAGAGGCGCCGAACTAATCCACATGATGGTTCAAGATGGTAGCGGCTGCCCACCTAATGTGGTATCATATAGCACCGTCATCAGTGGCTGTTCTAAAGAGGGTGAGGTGGACAAAGCTTACAGCCTATTTCGTGAAATGCTGGATCGGGGATTTCACCAGATGTTGTGACTTACATTTCAATCATTGATGGTATGTGCAAAGCTCAGGCAATGGACAAGGCCGAGATGTTCCTTAACAGGATGATTAAAGATGGTGTTATGCGGACCACGCCACATATAATAGTCTTGTGCATGGATATTGCTCTTCAGGACAGTTGGCAGAGGCGGTTAGAATTGTCAAGAAAATGTCTAGAGATGGTCCTGAACCAGATGTTGTTACTTATACCTCGCTGATGGATTATCTTTGCAAGAACAGAAAATGCGCAGAAGCAAGAAAGATTTTTGACTCTATGGTCGAAAAGGGCCGAAACCTGATGTTACTACCTACAGCGTTCTGCTTCATGGATATGTTGCCGAAGGAGCGCTTGGTGATATGCATGCTCTCCTAGATTTGATGGCACAGAATGGTATTCCACTTGATCATCATATCTTCAACATATTGATAAGTGCATATGCCAAATATGAAATGGTTGATGAGGCAATGCTTATATTTCACAAAATGCGGCAGCAAGGACTGGGCCCTAACATAGTCAGCTATGCAACTGTAATAGATGCACTTTGCAGGGTAGGAAGAGTGGATGATGCTATGTTTCAATTTAATCAGATGATTGATGAAGGATTAACTCCTGACATCATTGTTTTTAGCACCCTAGTTAATGGTCTGTGTACCTGTGACAAATGGGAGAAGGCTGAGGAATTAGTTTTTGAAATGATGAATAGGGGCATCCATCCCGATGCCGTGTTCTTCACCACAATAATGGGAAATCTATGCAAGGATGGAAGGCTTATGGAAGCCAAAAATATCTTTGACTTGATGGTACGTGTAGGTGTGATGCCTGATGTTGTTTCATATAGTACAATGGTAGATGGATACTGCTTAGATGGTAAGATGGATGAAGCGATGAAATTACTTGATGGCATGGTCTTGATTGGCTTGAAACCTGATGCAGTTACCTATAATAGTTTGCTTTCTCGCTACTGTAAAGATGGTAGGACAGAGGATGCATTAGCTCTTTTGAGAGAAATGTTGAACAAGGAATTAATCCTAATGCTGTCACTTATAGCACAATACTGGATGGTTTATTCAAGACTGGGAGAACAGCTGCTGCAAAGGAGCTCTATCTCGAGATGATCAAAAGTGGAACACCATTGGACATTTGCACGTACAACATAATTCTAGCAGGGCTTTGTCGAAACAATTATGTTGATGAAGCATTCAGAATGTTTCAGAACTTATGTTCCGTGAATATTCGACTTGAGGTTAGGACATTTACTATTATGATTGATGCATTGTTCAAAGGTGGCAGAAAGGATGAAGCCATGGATTTGTTTGGTGCTATCTCATTGAATGGTTTAGTGCCGGATGTTGTGACCTACAGCTTGGTGATAGGAAATCTCATAGAAGAAGGGTTGCTAGAGGAATCGGATGATCTGTTTTTAGGCATGGAGAAGAGTGGTTGTGAACCAGACTCATGTATGCTAAATGCTATAGTTAGGAGGTTATTGCGGAGAGGTGATGTATGCAGGGCTGGGGCTTACCTCTCCAAAATTGACGAGAAGAACTTCTCACTCGAAGCATCCACTGCTTCCTTGCTAATATCACTTTTCTCAAATCGGAAATATCAGAAACATGTGAAGGCACTACCTGAAAAGTATAGTTTTCTTTTGGAAGCGAGCAATTGTTGAATCATTTCCAAGCAATGGTTTTGTGCCTGATAATACAGCCTGGAGCAGTACTTGTTATGGTACGAGCATATTCTCCATAAGCAAAGTGCAAATATCATACTCTTTTTTATTGTCTGGTTGTGCATAATGTCTTTTAGTAATATTTTGTTGGAATTGCAGAGGAGCTAGTTGTATCTTACAACTTATTCCTATACATGTCAGATTTCCTGTCCGTGCAATGCAACCGAGAACAATACAAGGCGCCTTTCCCTGTACGAGAATGTGGACCCAAGGACGCAGATGAACTGTGTATAGACCATGATGGCTGGTGCAACATCAACTGAGAAGGTGAGATCAGAGCTTACTGCTCGTGATGGCACGCCGACTGAAGCTATCCGGAAGAAAATCCTTGACGAATGCAAGTGGAACCTTTAGTTCGAGTTCCTATGGCATCGTGCTGGAGTATTGGAGTGAAATGTGGGAGCTATCTAGATTCTTAAAGCAAGACGGACGTGCCATTTACTGATACGACATAACTTGCTTGACTGTAAATGTGGGAGATATCTAGATTCTCAAACCAAATGCTGTTACTTATACCTCGCTGATAGACTATCTTTTGCAAGAACGGAAGATGCGCAGAAGCAAGAAAGATTTTGACTCTATGGTCGAAAACGGCCCAAAACTCTGTGATTTTGTATGTACGTAGTGTTGTCTATAATGTTCTGATAATGCGCACTGAAAGATCGTATTTGTGCAACCACACGCACTGTCTGAACGCCAGGCACGAGCGGCCGATTGCCAGGGCATCAGCGATTGATTTCAGGGCGTGAGTTCGGGGGTGCTGAGGCGCAGGCAGCTGGGCCACTTGGGCGTGCGTGGCCAAGGCGCAGGGCGCACAGGGTCGCCAGGGCACGCGCGACAAGGCCGGGGCGCATAGAGGCGGTGCGCAGGGTGCGTTGAGGGTAGAGATCTAGTTGAGGGCTGGCTGCGAGGGTGCTGTCGCTGTTTTGCCACGGCGTAGTTGCTTCTTTGCCAGGGTGCTTAAGCTGTTGTTTGGTTATGAATAGCTACTGTCTAATATCAATTGTGGTCAGGTCGGTTAGACAGTAGCATGTATGATTTGTGCGTACAATAATGTATTGGATTTGGTATACGCACATACTCCTGATATCGCCACATTACAAGGCCTGCCATTACATGGCTTCAGTATTTCTATCTTTTTTGCCGCATCTACTATGTCTGTACTCTAGCTAAAGGATGTCAAGGAGAAATATTGAATGCACAAAGTGTAAAATAGAAGTAGGAAGGAAAATAATGGAGAAAATTGCAGGAAATCCAGTGCCACCATTGATGACAAGGGCAGAAGAGGATTCAGTGTGATCCTTATTGTTGAGGCCAGTCTCCTCCAACATCAGGCAAGAGTGTGCATGCACAAAAAGTCAGAAAGGGATCCTGCATAGGAGCATCGACACCATGATATGGAACTGCTTGCTGAGGTCACGAATCATCTGGAAGGTGAGAGTTTCATCGGTGATGGATTGGTCCACATAGCTCGGCGTCGGTGAGTGCCTTAAGATTACAACAGTATTGGGTGATGGTGAGGTCGCCCTGCATGGTGGCATGGAACTTGGAGTCGAGGTGTATGGCTAGGGCTCTTTTGTTGTTGGTGAAGGACTGAGCCAGCACTATCTAGGCGTTGTAGGCCGTGTGGCTCAGGATCATGATGATGTCAAGGAGTTCACCACTGATGGTGGCATAAATCCACATGGTGATGGTAATGTCAATGCAGTGCCACTCCTCGTCGTTGTGCTCAAGCTCATTGTCTTTGTTGACATGGTTGCACACCTCGAAGTGTCCGAGCATCATGTACATGAAGTGCCACCACTTCCGATAGTTGTTCTCAGTCACATAAAGAGTGAAGGTGATCAGACTCTTGATATTGACCATGTTCGAGGACGAGACATGGTGTAGGAGCGGACAAAGCTTCGGATTCAGTCTTGAGAATGGGCACAATGGAGGAGAGGCCACCGGGGCATGGTGCTGTTTTGGGTTGTTAGCGCGGTCTGTCGTTGACAGCGGAGGAGGTGCCACTCATGGTGTCAGTGGAGAATGGGAAGATGAAATTGATTAAGCACAAAAGGGAAGAAGCACTAGAAAGTAAGAGAGACAAATAACCATGAGTAGTGTGAGAAATCATCAAGCATAGTGAGATAATATTTGAAACTAGAAAAGCTAGAATGTGGCGATGTCCATAAATCATAATGAAGTAACCGAAAGGGCATGTTTGTAAATGACAAAGAAGAACTAAAGGGCAGTCGAGGTTGTCGGCCAATCTGACAAGCTTCGCACACAGAGGGCATGCAATTGTTTTTATGATAGGGAATTCCAAAATTATTGGATAAACGCAAACGGGAGGATCAGCTTAAATGCCCAAGACAACAACGCCACAAGTCCGTTGTGGCTACTGTGCTGAGGAGAGCATGTGTCATGCCACCGAAGAAGGGATAAAGATCACCCGCACTATTGGATCTCATGAGAATTCTCTTGGTGGCCAGATCCTTCACAGAGAAATTGCATGGATCAAATTCAATTGAGCAAGAATTATCATTGGTAGAACAACGCACAAAAATAAGGTTCTTCACAATAGATGGAGAAATTAAGACATTGTTAAGATGAAAGGGATAACTAGAATTGTGTAGGGAGGTGGAGCCAATGCCTGTGACAGAAAGAATGGACCCGTTGCCTACAACGATATGCTTTAAAGAGTTAAGGGTTAAGCTTTGAATTAGAATAAGACATAGAGAGTGTGCCACCGTCGTTGGTGATGTGTGAAGACGCCTTGGAGTCCATGTGCTAGTCAAGGCTGTTGTTGGGGTGCTGTAGCGAGGAGTTGTTGAAAGCATTATTCAGCATCACATTTTGGTCCCAAGAGAATGGTGTGGTCAGAGGTTGCGGTGTTAGAGGCACACCGGACAGGAGAACATTACCGAGAATGTCTGAGTGGATGCCCCTGGACGAGTGCTTAGGATGCTAGGAGCAGTGGGCGCATTCCATGCGCCACGCCACTAAGTGGGCCAAGGTGGGCCCCATGATGCAAAGAACCCTATCCAGGGTTGCTTGTTGAGGAGTTGCGGCACCGCGCACCACCGTGTTGTGTGCCACTACCGAGCCTCCTTGTCGCGTCCATGACCATAGCCGAGCCTCCTTGCCGCGTCCATGAGTGTTGGTGTTGTTGTTGGTCACGCAACGCCACTACGCCCTAGTTACAATGGTTGGCGCCAGTGGATGAAAGCTAGTGCCGCCATTGATGACAAGGGCACAAGAGGATTCTGTGTGATCCTTGTTGTCAAGGCCAGTCTCCTCTAGCATCAGGCAAGAGTGCGCCTGCACAAAAGTCAGAAAGGGGTCCTGCATAGGGAGCACCGACACCATGATTTGGAACTACTTGCGAGGTCACGGATCATCCGGAAGGTGATAGTTTCATCGATGATGGGTTGGTCCACGTAGCTCGGGGTGTCAATGAGTGCCTTAAGCTTATAGCAGTATTGGGTGATGGTGAGGTCGCCCTGCATGGTGGCATGGAACTTGGAGTCGAGGTGTATGGCTCGGGCTCTTTTGTTGTTGGTGAAGAACTGAGCCAACAAAATCTAGGCGTCGTAGGTCGTGTGGCTCAGGATCATGATGATGTCAAGGAGTTCAACACTGATGGTGGCATAAATCCACATGGTGATGGTGATGTCAATGCAGCGCCACTCCTTGTCGTTGTGCTCAAGCTCATTGTCTTTGTCGATGTGGTGGCACACCTCAAAGTGTCTGAGCACCATGTACATGAAGTATCGCCACTTCTGATAGTTGTTCTCAGCCACACCAAGAGTGAAGGTGATCAGACTCTTGATATTGACCATGTTCATGGACACATACATGGTGTAGGAGCGGACAATGCTACTGGATGCACTGCTGAGAATGGGCACGGTGGAGGAGAGGGCCGCCAGGGCATGGTGCTGTTCTGGGTTGTCGGCGCGATGCTGTCATTGACAGCGGAGGAGGTGTCGCTTATGGCATTAGTGGAGAATGGGAGCAGAGATTGGAAGATGGGGATCGAATAGTATGCTTTGATACCAAGATAAATTGTGTAAACTCGGCACACCTCTTCCATTCATCAGTATCGGTGTTTATACAGCTTACATGAGAGGGAAGAGAGAGAGATTACATCACACGTGCCCACTAGCACAAGTGCTAGAATAGGTCACAAAGGTTACAAGACTATATACATTACAATAAACGATAATGATTGATCCATAGGACTCAGTCCAGTTGGTTGAGACAAAACAGTGTCATTTGTCTAACATCGTGGATGGCAGGGATGTAAACGTTCCCCCCACCCCCATACCTGTTCCTCATTGGGGACACGGATCAATGTATACCATGCCATGTATCTCATATGATACCTTATTAATACCTTATAAATCCTAACTTGAGACATAAACACTTATTTGAATTATGTGATGCACTTATTGTACATTTCTTGTGATGAATTCATGCAACTTTTATTGATCTAGTTGTCATATTATCGTTGATTCTAATTCTTTGTACACTACAAGTGGCCACTCATTATTGGGGAAGGGTCCCCATTAGGGCCCCGTTCCCCACCGGCCATCGGGATGGGGAACGAGAGGAATCCTTCCCCAAACATGTAATCGGGGGTGGGAACGGGGAATAGGGAATTAATAGAGGATGGGGACATTCCACCACTCCTCGATGAGGAATGTCCCCGTTGCCCTCCCTAGATAGGAGGCGATGCGAATTGGTGGTGATTTGGTGTGGCACGGAGGCAGTGCGGAGATGGCATAGGGAGCGGTTGTAGCAATGTGGTGGAGGGAGTAGTAGATGCGGTCAAGGGAAGAGAGGAATGGAGGGTGCACATGGGCATCTACTAGTGAGATATGACCCAACCCTCGCAAGTGCTGAAATAAGAGAGGAGAAAAAGGCTTAAACATGCGCCACCATGGTCGGGGCAAGAAGAAAAGATAAAAGAGGAAGGAGGGGAGGAAGAAGAAGAAGAAGAGTATAAGGGGGTGTTCGTATTGGCTTTTGTTTTGAAGAAGCCAGAAACCAATATGAACTTGGCTACATAATCTCTTGTAGATGTGACTAAAACCTTATTTAGAGGTTGCTTTTATTAAAGTTGTTGCAGTTGTTCGTAGAATAGTGTTGAAATACAAAGTGAATTTGTTTGCATTGTACTTGTACCTTATTCATTACCTGACCAAGAAGTTGTTGATGTCTACTTATAATGTTGTTAAAACTTGTGCTAAGTCGACATGAACCAATTTCAGTACTAGCTAATGCAATATATGCTGCACAGATAGCTAAAAAGGTCGGTGTATATGGCGAAGACTTTTCTGATGTGGAGCTTTCAACTGATGAGGTAGCTTTTTTCCATGTTATGCTTGCCTATGATAATCCTGTGCTCTAATTGATTGAAGAGATGAATCTTTAGAGCTCCTTGTTGTGTTATACGAACATATCCATGTGATTTGTTTATGCGCTATTATTCTGATAAGATGATATAAATCACTCATGCATCCCATTACTAGTGTTCCCCTAAAGTTTCACTTATTCTTTTCACAATGTATCTCAGCCTAGGGGCCTTGGAACCTCAGAGGTGTCAAAAGGAAGAACATCATTGATCATTTAAGTGACAAAAAATGGGGCTGTAACAAACAGTTGGGACAGGGACATTCTGAGAGGGCCTTTGGTAGTGGACCAATGGTTTGTTTTGGTCTTCCAAATGAACCGATGCACATATGTAATAAAACACTTCCTGATATAGCTGAAGAACCGCCCTGCTTCTACTTTGAAAATGTGGCATGTGTCCCAAAAGGTGTTTAGGATAAAATGTCTCGATTTCTCTATAACACAGAGCCTAAGTTTGTGCATTCAAGATATTTCAATGCTTTGACAAGAAAGAGAGGTTACATCCACAACCTTCCTATACATGGTAGATTTCCTCTCCTTCCATCGCAACCAAGAACAATACAGGATGCCTTTCCTCGAACAAGGAAGTGGTGGCAGCCATGGGATCCAAGGATGCAGCTGAACCGCGTACAGACCATGATGGCTACTTCAACATCAATTAAGGTCAGATCAGAGCAAAATACTTGTGATGGCACACCGAATGAAGCTGTCTGGACCAAAATCCTAGATGAATGCAAGAAATGGAACCTCATCTGGGTTAGTCTGAACAGAGTTGCTGCACTGAAGCCTCGCGAGGTGGAGTATCTGTTGGGTTTCCCAAGAGATCACACTAGAGGTCTATGGGTCAACCATGTTTTGAAAGATTTGCTCGAAGTTAGGAAAACAAGATCCCAGGCCGTAAATCTAGAAAAGCATCATAGAAGACTGCAATTACAGATGGTTCTGAGGAATATGGTGTATGCGCACCGGGTGCCAAGCGTGACGTTGATCAAGGCAGCGGTGCCTGCTAAATCACCGTGTCCAGTAGTTTTTGTTTGGTGTGTCTTTTTCGGATGAATTAAACATGAAACCGCAAACAGGTGGCATTGTCACTTTTCGTTGTCTGCCTTGCATTTTCAGATCGTTGCGGTGAAGGCTATTGAGGAACCGTTGCTGGCGACCAGTCCGATCGATTCCTCTGCTTAGAACAAATCGAATCAATCATAGAAGACAGAATAATAGATTGAACACATAGAGAGGTAGAAAGAACTCCTGGTCTTTCTTTATTGCTTTCAATTACATGTGTGTACAAAATATGCCGGTATAGCTCCCTATTTATAGTCTTTGGTGGGGTGCCCATAATGGGCCAGGTCTGCTGGCCTGGAACCCAGGTTTCTTAACACCCTCTTGGGCACTCACGCGACACGTTCATGCCTCGTTAAAACTTAATAAAAACCCAGTGGGAAAATTTGGAGGAAGAGTACATGATACACGTTATGTTGCGATGCACGAATTGCCTCGTTAAAAACCTTGGTCGAGAAACTTCAGGAAAACTCGTCAAGGGAAAAAGAGTACAATTCACCCAATTTTATTTGGTCTTCAAGACTTTATTCTTTTGGGTACTTAATCTTCATGATCAAGATTTATTAGCAGGCTTGAGAGAATTCTCCCCCTAAATTCTGCACTTCTCTAAGTTTCATCATTCCAATTCCACGCACGCACCTTTCAAAGCTAGATACGGGGAGTAACTTAGCGAACAAATCTGCTAGATTTTCACATGACTTAGCATGCAGTACTTTAATCTTGTCCATCTTTTGCAATTCATGTGCACAGAAGAACTCGGGGTTGATATGCTTTGTGAGATGACTCTTCGCATAGCCCGTTTGCACTTGTGCAACGCAAGCTGCATTATCTTCATAGATAATCGTGGGGGTTTGCACAATGTTCATCCCACATAACTGCTGGATGTGGTGGACCATTCGGCGGAGCCAAGCGCATTATCGTGTGGCTTCATACAGTGCTATAATTTCTAAGTGGTTCGTTGAAGTAGCTATAAGGCTTTGCTTAGACAATTTCTAGGATATTGCAGTTCCACCACACAGGAATACATAGCTTGTTTGTGACTTTGCGGTATGTGGGTCCGATAGATACCCGAGATCTGCGTATCCAATCAAGTTCAGATCTTGATTCTTTCGTAGAATAATCCAAGGTCCTTGCTTCCATAGAGGTATCGAAAGATGTCCTTTATGCCCCGCCAATGCCTTTTGGTAGGTTACGCATGCACCTTGCTAATAGGTTTACGGCAAATGCAATGTCCGGTCTAGTGCAGTTTGCTAAGTACATGAGCGCTCCCACTGCACTCAAGTATGGGAATTCCGGTCCCAGGACTTCCTCCCCCTCTTCCCTAGGTCGAAAAGGATCTTTTTCTTTCTGTAAAGACCTCCCGATCATCGGTACTTTCGATGGGAATGCATTCTCAAAGCCAAACCTTTCTAGCATCTTCTGGGTGTAGGCCGACTGATGTATCAAGATTCCTTCAGGGACATGCTCAAGCTGCAAGCCTAAGCAGAACTTAGTCTTACCCAAATCTTTCATTCCAAATTCTGACTCCAAGTAGGAGCTTGCTTCTTTTATATCTTCGGTTGTTCCGATGATGTTCAGATTATCTACATACATAGAGATTATACAGAATCCATTCTGGGATCGCCGTATAAATACACAGGGACAGTCTTCAATGTTCGTGTAACCTTTCTTGCAGAGAAAGTCGCTCAAGCGATTATACCACATTCTTCCAGATTGCTTTAGTCCATACAGTGACTTTCTGAGTTTCACACTGTACAGATTTCTATTTTCTCTATCACGGTTCGGGAGAGGAATTCCTTCAGGGACTTTCATATAAATCCCCAAATCCAAGTTACCATAATGATATGCAGTCACAACATCCATCAATTCATTTCTAAGTTCACGTTCACTGCCATTGAGATCAAATATCTAAAGGTAATTCCACTCGTGACTGGGGAGTAGGTTTCTTCATAAGCAACTCCAGGACGTTGAGTGAAACCTTGTGCTACTAGCCTTGCTTTGTATCTCACTATTTCGTTTCTTTCATTTCTTTTTCGAACAAATACCCACTTGTGCCCTACGGGTGCACATGGGGATGCGTCGCGACATCTGAGCCCAAACACCTCTCTTTTGTTCGAGATAGCAATTCAATTGCTATTGCCTTCTTCCAATATTACCAATCTGATCTTTTCTTACATTCAGCGAGCGATGCAGGCTCGGGATCAAGATCGATGATGGTGGCAATTTTCTTTACGAAGTAGATATCGATATTGGCAAATCTCCCGTCATGGGTTCCAAATACCTGATTATGGATGAAGTCTCATAATCAACGTATGTCCCAGTCTTACGGAGAGTGCCCATTGCAGTACGCTGTGGAGGGGATATATGTACATAAACCTTGCATCCAAACCTCCTGAAATGAGAAATTTTTTGTGGTGACCCTTGCGCTAGTTGCATAGGTAAATAGATGTTGTAGGTCGAAGATCTAAAATTGATGAGATTCGCTGCATGTAGGATTGCGTGTCCCCAACATGTAGTTGGCAAGTTACAATTATGCAAAAGTGATCGGGCAATAAATTTAATTCTCTTGATTAAAGCTTACGCCAAACCATTCAGGTATGGACAAGCGATGCAGAGTGCTCAATTGCAAGTCCCATTGCCATGCAATAATCATCAAATGCCTTTAAAGTAAATTCTTGGCGTTGTCCATTCGATGGACTTGATGTGATGATCGGGGAACACATTTACGATGCGAATGATCTGCGAGATCAATTTTGCGAAAGCATGGTTTCT
Organism: Dendrocalamus sinicus; assembly: GCA_036346575.1. NCBI lineage: Eukaryota > Viridiplantae > Streptophyta > Magnoliopsida > Poales > Poaceae > Dendrocalamus > Dendrocalamus sinicus. Next base: position 185,884 of record JAYEVI010000430.1, on the reverse strand, counting down.
TGTGGACAACAGACTCACATATGACCACTTCGAGGAAGCGTCAATTAGCACCATAAAATATTTAAATGGCCCTGAGATGAGTTGAATGGGACCGCAAATGTCTCCCTAGATGCGTTCCAGGAATGCAGGGACTTCATCCTTCACTTGCAGAGTGAAGGGTCTAGTAATTAGTTTCCTAGTGGCACATGCAGGGCACACAAAATCTTCATGATTTGAAAAATTCTTCACATTAATATTATGCCCTTGGGAATTATTGATTATGTTTCTCATCATCCTAAGACCTGGGTGGCCTAATCTGTCATGCCAGAGACAGAATAGTTCAGAGCTTCTAAATCATTTTGGGACGGTGTAGGCATGAGGTGCCTAAATGTTGGTATAATATAGCCCGTTTCTAGTGAAAGAAGTTTTCTAATACCCTTTTCCATTCTCTTGGCGCCGTAATGAGCGGTATTCCATACCGTACTCTTCTTGATCTCAACGTGAAAACCATTTGTGCGAATATTCTTAAAACTTACGAGAGTTCTAGTCGATTCTGGGTACAATAAGGCTTCTTCAATGATCAAAGTTGTGCCCATGTGGCTCTTCCTGAATCAATTATACATGCATCGTTTCTGGCGATTGTCGTAAGGCTGCCAGTGCTCTTACTAATCGACTGAAAATACTTAGTCTCTATTACGATGATATGCGTTGTGCCGCTGCTAGCTAAGCACACTTCATTCATAGGGCACTACACGTATTCTAATATAAGGTATTTTATTAACATGTATTAGAAGACATTCAACACGTAAATAAAATACTCTAATATCAGAACATATCATGTCATCATAAACTGAATAAATGAATGAATTCTTCAAAATATCATCCAACCATCACGATATGGCTCCCTATTTATAGTCTCTGATGGAGTGTCTATAATAGGCCAGGTCTGCAGGCCTGGCCCAGGTTTCTTAACAAAGGCCACGCAGCATATATCTATTATTCTCGCTTGATTTTCACGCAGTTTCTCAAATCACAGATCATGGCTTCTCAACAACCAATGAACAAATACACAAGATCGCATAAGCCTTAATCTTAACAACCTCCATCACAGACGCCAATTAACGCCGATGATCCTCGGTCGCTCAGACAGCTACCTCTTCGCCGTCGCCGTGGCGGCGGCGTCCGATCCCAGCAGGAGGATATTGTCCACGGGGGTGGGCCGCACGAGCGGCTGCGGCAGCGCGGGCAGCTCGGCGAGCGCGTCGGCGGCCGGCACGCGCATGTAGTAGATCCTGCAGTTGTCCTGCTCGGCGCTGCACAGCTCGGCCTCCGTCTCCTTCCGCAGCCACTTCACGGCGTCCTGCACCGCCGCGGCCGCCTTCTTGATCGGCCTCCTGGCGCTCTCCAGGAGGCCAGCCCGAGCCGCAGCCGCGCGATCGCCTCGCCGACGTCGCCCTGCTCGCGCAGCGCCTGCGCGTACCGGAGGCACGCCTCCGCGCGGAAGTAGGCGGCCTTCGCCTGCACGTGCGGCGCCCACGACTTGTCGATCTGCTGCTGCTGCTGCAGGTAGGCGCTCTCCAGCGCGATGTGCACTTGGCCGTAGTCCAGGCTCACCTGCAAGTTAAAAAAATTAGAAAAAAAAATATTTTCTTGGCATGTTGGGTTGATGGGGAAGAACAGGAAATTAATCTGCTCGTGCAAATTTATATTGGCTATTGATTGTACACTGTGGTTCGCACATAATTTTCCTTGAGCTTGACAGGAAAGTGGCTATTTCAGAAAGAAATTGCTCTGTTTATATTAGTTTTTAAAAACTATTTTTCTATAATGTTCTATAGTATTTATCTTTTAAATATAGTATCTTCTTAATATGGTGTTTATTAGTTAATTGTAGCATACATTGTAGCTATTTTTATTTATATCGGTTAAAATCGCACATAAATCTCCGCTGTAAGTTCCTATATAAATTATTAGTATTTAAAAGTTAAAGCTAAAAGTTTATATAAACGGTCGCATGAGAACTTGACAAGGTACTTAATTTAATGTAAACCGTGGCTATGCAGATTAAGTTCATTAAGTAATTGCAATCAATGGGATAAAAATATTAAGCAAGTAGTCTAGGTTAAAGAGCAGTAGTAGGTAGACTTGCATGAGTACGCACCTGCTGGGCGACCTTGGAGCACAGCGCCGGCGGCTTGCCGCCGGCGACAGCGAGCTCGAAGTAGCACTCGAGCGCCTGCACGAGCATCAGCCTCTCGAACGCCAAGATGCACGCGGACGACAAGTGGCACAGCTGGTCGCTCGCCGCGTCCGCGTGGCCGCCCGACACGGCCGCGCCAAGGGCACCGGCCGCGTCGCAGAGCGCGGCGCACGAGCGCCGTATCCCGTCCGCCCCGCGCCTGTCCTCCGCCGCCGCCGCGTGAGACTCCTCCGCGGCCAGCGCGAACATCGCCACCGCCCGCTCGGTCGCAAGCGACGTGGTGTGCGACTGCCGCCCGCGCGCCCCGGCGGCGTCGCGCCACGCGAAGCCCAGCTGCTTCTGGGGCGCCGTCAGCGTCGCCCGCTTGACCGCCGCGTCGAAGAGCGGCGTGACCGCGTCAAGCTCGCGGAGGTACGCGCGGAGGTCGGCGGCGACCTGCTCCCCGCCGCCGGCGGACTTGGGCGCCCTCTCCGAGGACAAGACGACGAGGCGGCGGCTGCGCATGAAGGCCTCCAGGTCCCCGTCCTTCTCCGCGGCCGAGGTGTCGTCCGCGAAGCGCTGCGGCCTCTTTCCCGGGAACGACAGCATCGGCATCGGCGCCGGCGCCGTCCCCGGGGCCGCACGCCGGAACGGGGACTGCATGGCGTGGCGTACGTCGATCGAGAGAGAGCTGGACGTGACTGAGTAATCAATCCGCTTGTGTCTGCAACTTTGCACTGATAGGAAAGGAGTTGGGTTGGATTAATGGCAGGATCGTGCTCCGAAGTAACTCACGAGATCGTTACGGACCAGGATGTTTAAGTACGAGACGGAGGTGGATTAGCCTAAGCTAATCATTGCCGGGCCCACACGGTTCAGTTAGGGTGTGTTTGGTTGCCTGAATCTCCTTCGTCCTGGCTGGGTGGATCCGTATAATCTGAGAAAGAGCCTGTTTGGTTGCCTATATGAGCGGATACAGCTGTATGAGCGGATGCAAAAATACGCCTCATCTGGATGGGTGGATACGCTCAAAATGAGCTTCAGCCCATCCGGATGGGTTGATGCGATGTATCTTATGCGGTCCCACGTGTCGACCTCTCGGGTTTGGTAGATGCATCCGCTCATACAGCAACCAAACGGCATCTCTAGTTTTTGTATCCGCTCATACGAGCAACCAAACATCTTCTTTTTCTGAAATACGATTCCACTCAACCTGCATCTACTCATTCAGGATATACGATACAACCTTGGTTCCATGAACCAAACACACCCTTAGGGCTTGGGCGTATACGGCCTGTTCTGTTCGTGCAATGTCAACGGATGGAATTTCCACTATACTAGTTTATTTAAGCACAAATGCTGAGTCAAGAAAAAAGGTTTACTTACAAACGCTTGATTACTAGTTTGAGAAACGGGGGATGATTAGCGATTGATAAATCCTGCAATGATGTGTAGACTTAGTAGCTCTCCGCTATCGATTTATACTTGATCTACTGCACCGATCTATCTCTGGTCAACACACTCGAGCAAAATCTGTACACATTTTTTTTTACAGAAGTTCTGAAGCGTAGCAGATGCCATTGAGGATTGCCTAATTTGCAACGGCAAAAGAAAAAAAAAGTACCCTAATTTATGCCATGTAACCATGTAGAACTGGTGGTCAAATGCAGCTTTACAGGTCCGATCAGACTAAAATCACATTGCTAAAATATACCTATAACAAAATAATGGTTGCACTTCCAAATACTAAAACTGAATTAATTTATATCCTGATTCTTTCTTGTTCAATACTGCCAGTATTCGTGTTTTGCTCTGAAAAACTGAATTCATTTGTATCCTGATTCTTTCTTGTTCAATACTGCCCGTATTCGTGTTTTGCTCTGGAAATTTCCAGGTGTCTCCGTGGAACGTACTTGATAGTTAGCTCAGCACACAATCGGCCGGAAAGCACAATATATAAATATCGGCTAAGTTGAACGACCAAGCATATATAAATAATAACTATGAAGGAAACGCAGGGAAATGACAGCAAAGAAAATACTTCGTTTTTTCTCAACTAGAACAAAATTTTTCGTGCAGAAGCAGGTGTTTTTCATGATTGAAAGCATATCACACCATCGAAGTCTTTGCTAGCTTGACTAATGCTTCGCCTTCTTCTTGGAATACGGCTTCCTTTTCGTTTTTGAGGGTGCCTTATTTGAAGGTTGGTGCTTGTTCCGTTTCTTTGATTTCTCTTTCTTCTGCTTCTTCCACTCGCTGTCTGGGTCTATGAAGTCTTCGTCGCTGTCATCTTCAACCGGAAGGGAGCCATCCTCGTCTGATTCCTGATTATTGTTCTCATCCTCCTCTTCCTCATCTGAACTCAGGATCAAATCCTCAACCACATCCTCCTCTGTAGCAACATTATCATGGTCACGGGCTCGCTTCTTGTTCTTCTCCTTCGCAGTTCTGCACCCAAAACAAGACAATAATATGCTTCCGCACCAAGGAAAGCAGCTGAAAAAAAGCAGAGAAAAAGGTTAGAACGTACTTGGTTTTCTTCTTCTCAGTCAACCAGTTCTTACTGAAAGCAATGGTGTCTCCACCATCATCTTGTTGCTTCTGCACTTCTGATAACCTCCGTGAAAAGGTTGAGGATTCTGCCCCCACAATAACGCTGGTAGGGAAAGAATGATTTAGAAATGCTATTAATCAATATGTACTCAAAAGATGGAGCATAATGCATGTGTTCCTGTGACTCGCACAGACTACTGAAATATAACGCATGATAAGATGATGGAAGTTACTCGATGATAAGATGTACAGTATTTATGGTATTATAAAGCGACTGCTAAACTTAGCTGAACATGGATGAAACCAACCTTGTCTCGTCCAGAGCGTCCATCCTGTTCTGCGCTCTCTGATGCAGAGTAGCAACATATGTTGAGAGAGGACTTGACCGTTCTTCCTTCTCAGCCTGTTGGGGAAATGAATATTATATGTTTTAACAAAATGACATAAGAATAAAAGTATAAATAAACAGTGCACAAACAGCAAAAATCAACAGGACCATCTGTACCTGTAGAAATGAATCCACGGCTGGATCATTAGGACAAAATCCAATTCCAGCACGATTTGAGCTTATAAAGTCAACATTGGTCTCTATCTGGAATTAGAAATGATGATATAAATTAGCATACATGCATTGCATCGAGTACTGTTAAAGTTCTTTGACACATGCTTAGCAAACCTGACGGATAAGATCCTTCATCTCTCTCCGAAATCTGTCAGCCTTAATGGTTTTGCAAAAGCTTCGAAGGCGAACAAGTGGTAGAAAGGACATCTCGAAGAAGCCAACAGAGTAGCTCCACTGGGCCAGATGCTTAGCCAGCTCATCAACCACAGAATAAATGCACGCTTCTTGAAAGGCACGTGTCTTCACTGTTTTCTTATCAACCTGCCAGAGAAGAGTACCTCTTAAGAGTTTTTTCAAAGGCATGTTCCCAAAGAAAATGTTGTATTAAAAGAAAACAAACCTGTTTAACATTGAATAGATTCACTGCTTTGCCTACACCACCATCTGGAGGCCCTCTAAGTTCCTTCATTTCCAGCATATCAAGAAGCAGGGAGGACACCGGAATGAATGTGCCAGTAGCTTCAGCAATGCAATTAAGCATCTTTACACATCTAAGGCGTACAGGGAAGTAACGCGCACTAGGTACCAGACATGCCACACCATGTATTATCTGGGTTAATGGATAAGCCAAAGGTCGGAATTCTTCCTCAGAACTACATCCGCACACAACACTTGTCCAAAGCTCAAGGCAGAATATGTATTGCCAATCATAAACTTTTTGGTAGGATTTCTACACAAGAACAAGGTCAGCTCATTATCAGTCAGCAACAGAAAAACACTGCTTAAGTGTTTGATAACAAATAATGTCCAGCCAGCATAGGGAAGGAATAGCATCAGCGAAAGGGGACTCTTCTCAATAAAACATGTGTAAGAATGACATGTCCAATATAAGAAGATAAGCACTTGAGAAATAGCGACAGGAATATTACCTCCATTTGTTTTTTCGTCAGTTTGTTACTTTCTTTCTGCTTTTTATCCTTCGCTGTCTTTCAAAAACAAGAACCGTGGCACTCTGTCAGATCATAAGTAGTTAATTAAGTCCTAGCATATGATCATGAGAGTTCAACAGCAAATACCTTTGGTCCTCTTTCATTAAGAGCGCTTCTTAGGATAACTGCCAGTTGACGGATGAAAACAAAAGCATGTTGATACGCACTTTGAGGGTCCACACTATACAATTCTCTGACACAATTTCCAAGGAATTGAATGTGCTGCAGTTTTGATCCGCTGATAGATTTGGACAATTTGCAGTTCACCAAATAAGCTTTGTATATACCCTTGAGGCATGTCTCAAGGCAGTCTGAACCTAATTGAATGCACAAGTCTCGAAGAAACATAAATGAAACAAGAGGCATAGCACCTCGTCCTCTAGCCCATGTATGCAGCAAAGCCTAATATTGGACCATCCAAATGAAAACAAATTACAAACTTGCAAGATGGACATCAGAGTAATCTAGAAAGGTACTTAAAGATAAAATAGAAGCCAATGCTACACACCTTAACATACTTCCTCAGGAGAGAAGGGAAAGCTGACAGAAAAACAGCTGATGCTCTCACACGATGTACAGTAAATGCTATCATTTGCTCATCAGTCATCTCTGTTATCATATGGAGTGCGTTGCCAAGATATACCCTCATTGAATTCCCATGCCTCTTCCATAGCTTACTAGTCATCATCTCACTGATTGTCTCTTTCTTCCCTCCAAAACTAGGGGCACCAAGTAATTGACGAAGGATTCTATCCATGTTCTTCAAAACAAAGTGCATGACTTTATCGAGTACACTACCAGACATGACACTGAATTTTGGTGCTGAATTCTCCCCACTGTCCTCGCCATAATGGCAGGCTTTCCTGAAAGCTTGAAGAATAGATCGGATAGAACCTATCTTCCCATCTTCTGCTCCATTGCACCAGGAATCAACCATTTCCATGGTAATAGGTTTCACACTTTCTTTTGGTTCCTCGTTAGGGAGAGACCTAGGTTCTGCATCGGTTTCTTGATCATCCTAAACACATTCGACAACGAGGTAGCTCATATGGTTCTCTCAAGGGATAAGATGAATTACAAAAAGGAAAAAGGTTATAGCATCTTACGTCAATGTCATCATCATTGAAATCCAAGAGCTCTTTATCACACTCTTCTAAATATTTATAGAACTCAGGATCCTGCAATAAAGAGTTATATAAGCTTCATAAGCAGACAATAACACATCAGCATGAAGAAAGACAGAACTAGGAAGGAAAGAAATGAAACAGTTAACTGAAAAATCAAAATTAAGCTCCTGGTTGTGGTTGTGACATGCGCAACCATAATCCATAAGATAAGGATTTCAGCAAAGAATTGAATAAGCTGACCACCAAAAACTAGCAAAAGCCTTATAATGGTTATAGATGCATCCAATTATCATACCCATTAATCACACACAACAAAACAACTGGGAAGCCATTCTAAGGCCTGTTCATATCGATTTCCGCTTCTGGCTTCTGCTTGGAAAAACTAAAAGCCAATATGAACACCTGACTTTCCGAAGCGGTTTCTCCACTCCTCTCGCTCATGTCTCGCTTCGAGGATAAGACAAGAAGTCATGGGCATATTACGCACCCCACTCCTCTTGCTCCTGTCTTGCATACGCATCTCTCTCTCACTTTCTCCATCACTCGCCCCACCTTCCAAAAGCCACTTCTTTTAGCCACTAGTGTTCATTTTCAACCAAAAGACATCAGCCACAACCAATACAAATAGACCTGATTACCATCTTCTTCATTCAAAGAAAAGGAGCCAGTTCAAAGTTCCATAAAATTGGAAGTGTAATTCCACTTAAAGTGCTTGTGTTGGACCATGGATGCGCTTAACACATATGTGGAGATAGAAGTCCCCTTATTGGTACAGAATAATAGATTTGAAATAAGCACGGAAAAAATTACAGCGTTGAATTACATATTTATATCTCTCTCAAAACCTCTCTGTATACCAGCAATCCAATGGCTCGGCAACTTGTTTCAGGATTACCATTCCATACTTAGCATGCTCGTTGGGATTGGGAAATTTTTTATCACCACCTTTTAAGGTACCAATGATCAGAATGGGTCAACATCTATCATTGCTTATGCATTTGTATGGACCTGATACTTGCCACTATTAGTTTGCAACCACCGGATCACACTTCAGACTTCAGTACAATACTTTTATCATGTTTAGTCAATATAGAGGGTGTTTGGTTCAATGCCCAACCCAATACTACATGAATACTCAGCAGATTGCAACGCATTTCCAAAATCAATTAAATTACACAAGTACACCCGATGGATATGATAGAACCGATATATGCCAGCTACTAGGCACATACCAGTTTTTACAACACTTAGGGTGCAACTCCGCCGCTTGCAGACTCAATTTAAAAGTACCTAAAGCACTAACGAGACGAATCTACAATCCAAACCTAGCACTAATAACTAACCAGGCAGGCAGCTAAGGCCACCAAAAAATGCTAAATAAACTTAACGAACATTACATATGAACCAGAGCACAAGCTTGAATCCGCAAGAACAATCAAGCATCCACTTACTATGCTAATTATAATTACCAACCAGTAACTAGTAGTGGATTATATAAAAAAAAAATTAGATTCCAGTGGAAGCACGGTGTATAAATCGGAGGAGACGGAGACGAACCTTTTCCCGCAGCCTCTTGAGCTGCTCCACGTGTTGCTTGGCCTTCTTCCCAGAGGTTCCCCCTTCCTCCTCCTCCTCCTCCTCCTCCTCCTCCTCCTCATCCACTTCCTCTCCATCCTCCCACTCCTCGTCCTCCTCCTCATCCGATACGGGCAAGTCCGCTAAACCCCGCAAAGCAACACAAAACGAGGAACGAAACGATCAAAAAGAAGCCGAAGAGTAGAGAGCAAGGCACGGGAGGGGAAGGGGTGGGGAACGCACCGTAGTCGTCGGAGTCCGACATGGCGAGCGGCGGCGGCGGGGTGCGGTGCCCTAGTGGAGGCGGGAGAGGAGAGTGCTGTGCTGGTTGCCGAAACAAGAGAGACGGCGGGTGGGGGTGGACATGAAGATGGGAGAGGCCCGCGTGTTAGTGGGCGTCTTGGATTTTTGGGCCGCAAAAGCAGGCCCAGATAAAATTTGAGCGAAGCCCATTTGCGGCAGATGGTGGTAAAGGCGAGCCGTGATCGGTGGATCTTCGCGGACGTTATATGCCGCGCCGCCAACCCTGCGGCCTACAGCTCATTAACGTCCTGTGCACGCCGGGCTACGTTGATATTTCCTGTCTAGGCCGATTCCCGCAAGCACATCTTCTTCTTCTTTCTTCTTTTTTTTCTTTCATTTTTCTTTTCATTTAGTTATATATTTTCCCCCCAAATATTTCTGCAGTAGGTTTTTTTTTTATTTTTCCACTATCTGTTCTATTAACATTTCTTATTTTGTTTTCAACTAATTACCTTCATTTGTTCCACCGATATTTTTCCATTTGTTCTTTTAATAGTTTCAGTTGTTCTACTAATAGTTATGGGCCCTTTTCTTTTTAACTTATAGCTTCTCTCAAATAAATAAATATGATGGTTTCTTCGTCGCTGCTTCAAAGTAGCTTATTAGGACAATATTTTTGAAGCGGCTTATTAGTATTCGGTTCATTCACACAAGCATTTATACCAGAGTCAAAAACCATAAGCCGTAGCCATAAACCATAAGCCACAGCCGAAAAGAACCCACCTATGGATTGCTCTAGATGCACGTTTGATTTGTTCCACCAGTATTTTTTCTTCTGAACATTATTGATGAATTGTTGCACCATCAGCAATGAACAATTGGAATATTTGAAATCAAACATGTGGAACATTAGCCTATTCATAATGGAATATCACAGATGAATTATTGGAACATTACCGATTAACTACTGGAACATTGGTCATTCCTTCTTAAAACTTAATGTATAGAACATTGTTGATGAACTGATCGAACATTGAAACTAAATATATGGAACATTTTATTTTACATGCTAAAACATCTAACACCCACCTGATTTATTCTCTATATCCAATTCAAAAAGACGTATACTGGAACATCGTACAAGAACTAATGGAACATTGAGAAATAATGTGTGGAACATTTTATTTTATCTATTAGAATACATGTTTAGTGATATAAATTACTAAGTCTAAATATATGTAAGTGGGTCTAGTTTTAAAAATCTCATCATAAGGAACATGATGGTTCAAATGGATTGTGAATTGGACACTCGGTTTAAAAGATATAATCATTTGAATGTTCAGTTTAAAAAAAAGCATATGGAACCTGTGCACTAATGTCCTAATTACATGAGTGTGGTGGGCTTCTGGTTTCCGCATGGCATGCCCCACAGCCTAATGTGGGTAGTATGTAGCAACCACTGGATCTTTGGGCCTTGAACCTAGCCGAAACTAGGCCTGATCGGGCTAGACAAGTTAGAGTAGGAGGCTAGGGCCGCGTTGCTCCAATTATTTGATCTGTCAGATCCCACTTGGCTGGATGAGATACGTTCATATCCCTAACTTATCACATAAAACCCTCACCCTGTCTGGAGCCCCCTCCCCTCACACTACTCTTCACTCCTTCCCATCGATCTTACCTCCACCTTCCATCAGTCCCACTCCTACCACCACCAAGTCCTCACATGTCGTCATCCACACCGACCTTCCACCTTCTTCCCAACCTTCTCCACCGCTTTTCCCTTCCCTACTGAGCCCTCACCCGTCATCAAAAGGAGGTGGTGAGACCCCATGGAAGAGGAATGGCAGCGACATGCACGCAACTCGGTGATGGCGGCAGCTTCATGCTTGCAGAAGAAGAGGGTAGCGACACGTGTGATCAATCAAGAAGGAAGAGGTGGCACTAGTGTGTGGACCATGGGGGAGACGAGGAGAGGAGATGAGACGATGTCCTCCAATCAGTGGCAGGACAACCGAGCCTTATAGGATAAAAGGTTGTATGGCGACAGATGGAGTTGCCAATTGGCAAGGTGGAGGCGATGGCATAAAACACAAACCGCTACAGAAAAGGGAAAAATAGAAAAGATTGAATTCTTCTCTTTTTAATTTCTGAATTATTTTCACATATAGTTTCCTCATTAGCGCTTTCATGTAGCTTGTGATGAATACAAGTTGGCAGACATCTGATGAAGTCACCAAATAGAATCCTTAATGAAGTCATAAATATGTGTGTCCCATAGTAATGCCATTTTCTATAGTTTAAGTCACATTCCCCTTCCCACCACGAGATCCAAAAATGATCCATTCACAACACATATAGCCCACCCACAGCCACTATATTAAATATGTTGGAATCGGTATTGGTGCCCTGCCACTACCGATGCCATGATTTTATTTTCAAATATCATTTTTGGAGCTTATCGTCTAATATATTTGTCTGACATTTGATATGTTAGTCTAAAAACTGATATATTGGCCTAATATTTATTTGAATTAGTTTTTATCATGCTGTCATGCATGTGTCATCACTACTAATTATTATCGTGATCTTGGAAGTTGCATTTGTAAATGTATTGGAACATTTTACAAATGCTATGTTAAAATGATATTTGTCATGCTATATACATGTACCAGAATTAGCTCCACACTAGCAAGGCATAGCATGTACATGTATAACTAAAAAAATTGGCAACTTTTAAATTCTGATATTGGAACGTACCAAACGATATATCACATGTTATCTGATATCCAATATGTTGAAGCCAATCTACTACCAAACTGATATATGCTATTTTAGAAACTTGCTCACAATTTAGCCACTGAAATACACTTACGCAGCTGATGTATGTGTCCAAAAACCACGTAGGAACTTGCACATTAGTCTAACATACTACCTTCCGTCTTTTTTTCCTTGGCATTTTGGACATCGACATGATCTCCAATATACACCTTTGACCATTACTTTTTCTATGTATATGTTACTAAAAATATTGAAAATGTAATGGTATGGATATTTTTGAGACAAACCTAGTCATATCATTTTCACTTGACAAATCCATATACTTTTGTGTATTTAGCGGTCAAAATTTTATAAAGTTGATTGCACGCATTCTAAAATGACATCTAAAAAGGACACAGGGAGTAGTAGATATCTACGAGTGGATCACACATTCCTCATGAGAATTTTCACCCTTTTTCCAGCTTCAGAAGAAAATGGAAATTCTCTAGTGTCCTGCAACAGCCAACGACTACTAACCAGGCAAAAAAAAGGAATTTGGGCACTGATAGCTCGTACTACCTGTTGCAACTGCTAAATTCTCGTTCCAACCCGCGTCTACTTCTGGCTTTCGGCTTCATGAAGCAAAACACAGGTTCAAATGCTTCGGCTTGTGCTACAAATGCTAGGAAGCCACTAGCGTCCATCTTCCCCTTTGACCTTGTTGTCTCCACCTGTCCGCCCCCGCCACCCCCCCTCCCCTATCTCCACCCACCCGTTCCTGCCACCTCCACCCTTGCCTCCGCCTCCATCGCCCCTCCTCCCTTGGCTCCATGGCTCCGTTGGAGCCACTCCCACCTGCCGCTACCTCTTCGCCTTGGCCGCATTGGGGCCGCTCTCGCCTGTCACCACCCCTCTTCCTTGGCCCCGTTGGCGCTGCGCGACGAATTTGGTTTCGTTTTCTTTTTTTCTTTAATTTCTTTCTTTGTTGCTTTCGTATCCATTTAATTCTTTTTTATTTTCATCATTTTTCTCTTTTTCTAGATCATCTTAGCCAAAAGCAAAATTGAACATCCTTATATTCAGCCATGGCTTCTTTCAACCGTTACAGTACTATTTCAGCTAAAAGCCAACTACCACGGCTGAATTGAATAGGGCCTAAGATGCAACAATAAGAAGTGGCCCACAACTTTGTTAACTTTATTGAGAGACATTGAATTATTAGCAACACTCTACCAACAAATGTGTAGTGTGACACTGTGACTCCAAACGAAGATAAATATCTAGCGCATGCACATACTTAACACAAAATCCAGCCATGCATGTACACGAAAATTCCGTGAAACAAATGTTGGAACACACATCTTTCTTTTCTATATGTACATGCTTTTAACCGTTTGACCAGAAAAGGAGCCACTGTAGTACGAGGAGAGCTGGAGAGAGCAACAGCAAGGGAGATGCCATTCGCCGGTGAGGGGAGGGAGGGAGAAGAATCGGGAGAGAGAGGAAGAAGGTGAAGTGGTGCTGGTCAACGCCACATGTCTTTGGATATATAACCATGTATGTTTTTTTTAACCCACCATATACCACTTAGGCCACGTTTGGAACGTGATTTTTTTTATTTTTCTAGGAATTAAATTATTTCTTATGAAATTTCTATGTTCAAAATAGGGTCTTAAGCAAGTTCTATGACACTTTAGCATCAGTCAAGTACTTATAACCTAGTTGTACTCACTAAACATGTTGCTGTATCTGTGATATAGTTTACTCCTTATTTAATCCGTTATGTCTTTGTTTGCTCCTAGGTTTAGTTCAAGTGAGGTGAAAGGGCCAGGATTCTACATGCCAATGGATCTGGGCTTGGCCCGATCCTGGCTCACCCAAACGAGCCCTCATGGCCCGTTTGATCCATGTGGAAGAGTGCAACGCGCTTGGTTTGAATAGGCTGCGAAGGATGGGAACTTCGTAGAGGGCCGAGGCTCTAGTAAAAAATGTCGGAACACATTGCGCGTCCGAGTGAACTTGAGGACGGCACGATCCAACAAACCGAAGCTATAGGGCCCGTTCTAATGAGCCTCTACTTCAGACTTCTAACTTTTAGCTTTCTAATTTTGTTTTTTTTTACTTTTTTTGGTTTTTCTGTTCTCTTATTCTATTGCACTGTCTATGACGATATAATATTTTTATGTTTTAAAATTTAATTATGGTAAAAAATTGACAGTACCTATAGTACATTACCAATCGCTATAGTAAAAAAATTAAAATACTAAACTTGTAAATCTAAATGAGCACTACCTTACCACCTGCCCGAGCGACGAACCTAACCGGCCGCGCGCAAAAACCGGCGGGCGCCTAACGTACGCGCCAATGCAAATCAACCACGGGCACGACGCATTCGCACTACGCAAAAAGGCACAAAAGGATTGGCCACTATTTAAATTTTAGAGTTGAAGGGTAAAAAGTAGCTCCAACAGATTCCCAAATAGACTCCTAAAAATAGAACACACCAAAAAAATGGGCTCTCGCTCTCTATTTATAGAGGAAGATCTAGGCTTCCAATACTGTTTTTCTGGTTTAGGGTATCTGTTGGAGGAAATGATTATTTTGGAACTTTATATCGTGATTAGGATCTGTAAAAAGAGATTTAGGGTGTGAGTAAGAAAAACGAAAGCAAAAGTGTAGTTCTATACGAAACTGTTGTCTGAACAATGCCATAAATAGTAGCCGAAGCTTAGACCCATCCCAAATAATGATGGTCCGAAAGCTGTTCAGAACATGTTGTTTTTTTACGTAGCTTTTTCCTCTTATTTTTTCTTTTTTTATTATCCGTAGGAATATAACGGTGTTTTTAAATTGTTTTATATTTTTTCCTTTGTTATTTAATTAAATATCTTAGAAAAAACTAACAAACGCTACAGTACTATTTTAGCCAAAAAATCACATCACTTTAGAACGGGCCCTAATTTAGTGATTACTCACTTTAGTTATAAATATATGTTGTTTTGGACATCAATACAGTCTTCTAAATACAACTTTTAACTACTAGTCTATATTATAATATACTAGAAAAGGAAGCGCGCTTCGCGGCGCCCTACAACGTTGTTGAAGTGAGATCATAAAACAATAGTACAAAGTGCATGTAGAGGAACTGAGAGACCATGTGGTCGTGACTCTATGTTTGTGATGAGTAATTGACTCGTGTCTCTGGAAAATTTAAGTTTGTTTTGGGCGTTTTACGCATAGTGTAGCATTCGACCGTGGTCGGAAATGAGTCAAGTCGTTCACGACCACGGTGTGCATTATCGGAGGTCAGACGACCACGTTGCGCCTTTCGACCACTCGACCGTGGTCATAGACTATCGGGAGGCTGTACGACCACGTTGTAGCTTTTACGACCACTCTGGCCATGGTCGTAGACTATCGGGAGGCTGTACGACGACGCTTTGGCCGTGGTCGTAGACTTACATCGTGGTCGTAGCCTTCGTCGACCACACTCACCAACTTTACAACGTGGTCGTAGCCACCTTACGACCACGTTCGAACTTCTTCGTTGCGGTCGTACGCCTTCGGATCACCTTCGATCTTTTTCTGATGTGGTCGTATCACCTGCCGATCTCACCGTCTTCCGATTTTGCCGTGGTCGAACACCTTTCGACGACGTCTACTGTAGCTTTGTCGTGGTTGTGAAAATACTATTCCTTGGCCGTGGTCAATAACCCTTTACGACCACGTTCTGCGTTCCTTCAATGTGGTCGTAAACCTCTCGATCACCTCCTACTTTGCCTTTCCGTGGTTGTAGGTCCTCCCGAGCACGCCTCTTTCAGTTTTTACCGTGGTCGAACGTTTTTCGACCACGTCTATTGACGGTTTGATGTGGTCGTAAGTCTTCTTACGACCACTTACACCATGGTCATAGCCTTCTACGACCACGCTTAGCGACTTTACAACGTGGTCGTAACCACCTTACGACCACGCTCAAACTTCTTCGTTGCGGTCGTACGCCTTCGGATCACCTTCGATCTTTCTCTAATGTGGTCGTATCACGTGCCGACCTCACTATCTTCTGGTTTTGCCATGGTCGAACACCTTTCGACCACGTCTACTGTAGGTTTGCCGTGGTCGTAAAAACACTGTCCTTGGCCGTGGTCGAAAACCTCTTACGACCACGTTCTGCGCTCCTTCAACGTGGTCGTAACCCTCTCGATCGCCTCCTACTTTGCCTTGCTGTGGTTGTAGGTCCTCTCGAGCACGCCTCTTTCAGTTTTGCTGTGGTCGAACGCCTTTCGACCATGTCTATTCACGGTTTGCCGTGGTCGTAAGTCCTTACGACCACATTTTCCGTGGTCATAATTCTTCTTACGACCACTTACACCGTGGTCATAGCCTTCTATGACCACGCTTAGTGACTTTACAATGTGGTCGTAGCCTCCTTACGACCACCTTCAAACTTCTTCGTTGCGGTCGTATGCCTTCGGATCACCTTCGATCTTTCTCTGATGTGGTCGTATCACTTGCCGACCTCACCGTCTTCTGGTTTTGCCATGGTCGAACACCTTTCGACCACGTCTACTGTAGGTTTGCCGTGGTCGTAAAAACACTGTCCTTGGCCGTGCTCGAAACCCCTTACGACCACGTTCTGCGCTCCTTCAACGTGGTCGTAAACCTCTCGATCGCCTCCTACTTTGCCTTGCTGTGGTCGTAGGTCCTCCGAGCACGCGCGTCTTTCGATTTCTTTGTGGTGAGCGCCTTTCGACCATGTCTATTGACGATTTGACGTGGTCGTAAGGCCTTACGACCACGTTTTCCGTGGTCATAATTCTTCCTACAACCACTTACACCGTGGTCATAGCCTTCTTTTACCACGCTTAGCGACTTTACAACGTGGTCGTAGCCTCCTTACGACCATGTTCAAACTTCTTTGTTGCGGTCGTACACCTTCGGATTGTTGAATGTGTAAGCACATGCAGGTTCAATTTATTCCATAAATAAATCATGACATCATGCACGCAAAATAACAGAACCATCACAGGCATAACAGATCTAGACATGTAATCCGAGAACTGTACATGAACAGATCTAATACGGAGAACATGACCGCATGCGTCAGGCGATTCTTACGGTCGATTTGTCGATGTTGACGCTGCAGGCACGGTGTGGATGACACGAAGTCGATGACGATTCGCCGAAGCCGAACGACGAGGAAGACGAGCCAGAGCTACAGCAAGCAGTCGCGCAGAGCGCTTCCCAAAAACCTTATTCGCCTCTCCGGTGCAGGACTTGGCGGCGGTTCGGAGACTGCTCTCCCGAGCGGCGGTGCACGCCGGCGGACGGACGGAGTAGACTACGTGGGGCGGCGCGATACAATGGAAGAGGCAAAACCTAGATTGATTCGCTCTTTTTACGTATGGAGGCGGCGACTCGGTATTTATGGAAGAATCGGGGCGTGTGATCGGGGCGCTGCACGTTCTCCATAACTCGTGGCATCAAAGCGGATTAGTCGCGAACCGATCCGGATTCACCGCCACACAAAACGAAAAGATAAAGCGCAAAGGAAGCCGTCTGCAAGCACTGACGCCGATTTTGGCGGACCATTCACGCAGTGCCGTGCGCGCGCCACCCGCCCGCCCGCCCGTCCGGCCCGCCGCCCGGCCGGCGAGGCGAGCGCGCGCGTGTGATCCTCTAGTTCTCTCCACACATGCCTCAAGTGGCTAGGAGTGCACCATCCCTTTAAGGTGGTCTTCCTCTCCTAGAACTAGCAATATGGTACTAAAGTTCACATGCATCCTCCTTTGCATGAGTGGGCCTTTGAGATTTAATAGGAATTATTATTTTGTATGGGCTTGGCCCACATAATTCCAACAATCCCGACCAGATCTCAAAGTCCCACGAGATTTGCTCAATTCCAAAGTCTTGTTTATATACCGGTGTTTGATGGAGACCGATTAAGGTTGAACATCCACCTAGAACTCAAGCTACACTTACTCACAACTTGAACAATGGACTATGCCTTGAATTGCAAGTTTGGTGCAAGCAAGCTTCACTTAAAGACTTAACTGATACTAGGCCGCCAGTAGGCTACCCCTCGGTTGGAGCGTATAAGTCATACTCCTTGGTCTCTTCATGAGCTTAGTAGGAGATTTTCCCAAAATCTTCATAGATCGCGACTAGCGATCGGGCTCATATAGGTGTGTTCTTTCAAGAACGTTACTGCAGATAACGTCTTCGCTTCAAAGCCAATGGAACACATTAAGGCCTTAACCAACCTGCCTTGCGCTTTAAAGTATTGCATCTTCACATAGAGAGGGTTGAAATTACTCTCCTCCGGTTAACTAATGGCTTGTTTTTCCAGATCTAATTCACGGGATCTCCGATCACATAGGTTGAGTTACTACCATAGATAACTCACATGGGTCTCATACCCATCTCCTTCGATGCACTATCTATCACATTCGTGATAGTCCCTTTGTAAAGGATCTGCGAGTTTTTATCTGTTTGGATGTAATCCAAGGTTATAACTCGGAGTTTCTCAATTTCTGACAGACTTCAATCGTCTCTTGACATGCCTAGACGATTTCATATTATCCTTAGAACTGTTCACTTTAGCGATAACGGTTTGATTATCACGATTCATAAGGATAGGCGCATCGCTTTTCCACCGTAGGTAGATCCATCAATAGATCCGTAGCCATTACGCCTCAAAAGTAGCGATGTCTAGTGCCGCAAGCTCGCTTCCATGGTTGACCGTCAAAATGGTCTGCATTTGCAAGACCTCCATGAAACAAACACCACCACCAATAGTGAAAACATATCCACTAGTGGCTTTGATCTCATCGACATCGAGATCGGTTGGAATCACTATAACCCTCCAAAGACCGACGGTACCCAGATAGTGAAGTCCAAAGTTCGAGGTACCTTCGGATAGCGCAACACTCGCTCAAGCGCCTTCCGGTGATCATCTCCGGGTTAGATGTAAACCGACTCAACTTGCTTACAAGAAAAGAGATGTCCGGCCTTGTTGCACTAGCTAGGTACATAAGTGAGCCAATTATCGAGAATATTCCACTGATTCCAAGCAATTTTCTTATTCTTACGAAGTAACACGCTAGGATCATAAGGTGTTGGAGAAGGCTTGCTGTCGAAACGACCAAAGCGGCTCAAGACCTTTTCCACATAATGAGATTGCAAAAGTGTAATCCCATCCTCACCTCTAACCAATTTAATGTTTAGAATAACATCACCACTCCCGGATCTTTCATATCAAAGTTTTGAGACAAGAATAATTTGACCTCATTTATCATATTGATGTTTGTCCCAAAAATCAGGATGTCATCCACATACAAGCATAGAATAACTCCCTCACCCCCACCATAGCGATAGTATACACATTTATCTGCCTCATTGACAGCAAAACCTGCAGATGTCAGTGTTTTATCGAACTTCTCATGCCACTACTTAGGGGCTTGTTTCAGACCATACAAAGATTTCAATAGTGTTAACACCTTGCCTTCTTGACCTTCTACTACAAAGCCATCAGGTTGTTCCATGTAAATTTCCTCATCCAGCTCTCCGTTAAGAAAAGCTGTCTTAAAGTCCATTTGATGAACGAGAAGGTCATGTGAGGCAGCCAAAGCAAGTAGTACTCGAATTGTGGTCAGTCTAGCAACAGGTGAGTAAGTGTCAAAGAAATCTTCGCATTCTTTCTGAGTATAGCCCTTGGCAACAAGCCGAGCCTTGTACTTTTCAATGGTACCATCAGGCCTAAGCTTCTTTTTGAATATCCACTTGCAACCTACAGGTTTGCACCCATAAGGTCTATCTGTCAGCTCCCAGGTGCCATTAGCGATAATGGAATCCATTTCACTACGGACAACCTCCTTCCAATAGTCTGCATCAGTAGATGCATACGCTTCTGAAATAGACTTGGGAGTGTCGTCCACAAGGTACACAGTGAAATTATCACCAAAGGATTTGGATATCCTTTGTCTCTTGCTCCTTTTAGGAGCTCCACTGTCATCCTCCTCATGGACAAGTTCATGTGTATGTTCAAAAGGTTCAGGTGGTGTGATTGAACTGGGAATTATTTCAGAAGGTTGACTAGTAGTGTTATGTGTATCCTTCATTGGAAAAATATTCTCAAAGAACGTTACATCTCGAGACTCCATAATTGTACCAACATGCATGTCAGGTACCTCAGTTTTAACTATCAAAAATCTATAGGCAATGCTATGATTAGCATATCCCAGAAAGACACAGTCCACAGTTTTTGGTCCAAGCTTGCGTTTCTTGGTTATTGGCACATTTACTTTCGCCAAGCACCCCCATGTACGCAAGTAAGAAAGTGATGGTTTTCTCCCAATCCATACCTCGTATGGTGTTTTGTCCTTATTTCTGTTAGGAACTCTATTTAATACATGATTAGACGTTAGCAAAGCCTCCCCCCACCATGCCTTGGTGAATGCCCGAAACTCTGTGGTGGGAGCAAACGGCAGCTCTCTTTAAGTTCTCCGATAGCAAAACAGCTACATCACTAAAAAGAACCATACACATCCCACTGCTTTGAGCATCACGTCTATCAAACTAAACCACACTTTAATTGGATTGAACATAAGGTACAACTTCATGGTGATATTCGAAGGTGAAACAACATCGCCAACGCACAATGAACATGCCATTTTACTTGATTTTATACATACATGAAGTCGATTAACAACATACATGAAGTCGCTTAACATTGGCATGGTGAATCCTTGTCAACTCCAACTTGTACGATTTGCTCAATGTTAGCCACAGGTTATACTCGATATGTCTAAAGCAATTGGTTCATTCGAATGCAAACATGTAAATGGAGAGCGGCGAGATCCGAGTCACTCACCGAGATCCCGGACTTGGAACTTGATGTTGTTGTACCGCACCGTCTCCACGTTGAAGCCAATCGCAAAGAAAGCACACAAACACAACATCAATCCAACATCTTATCGCACTCGACCAAACAATGTACAAAGGAGTCGGGAATGAGCATAGGAACCCACTTGGGATCGTGGAGACGACCTCCCCATCTGCGGCGATCTGCGCACACCACACCGATCGTAAGTCGTAACCTCGCGAAAACGCAGATCCGAGGCGGGACCGCGGAGATTCACGGATGAAGGAGGAGGCGTCGGGGTCTCTTACAGAGGATGGTGGTCTTGCCGCATTGTCGAGGCCGAGGACGAGGATACGGGCCTCGCGGTTGCCAACACCGACGAGAAGAGCGCGTGAAGACGATGCCCATGGCGGCCGGCCGAACCAAACGGCGGAAGGGCGCGAGCTAGGGTTCTAGCAACGGGTGGGGGCGAGATGTTGCCGAACACCGACGAGAAGAGCCGCGTGAAGACGATGCCCATGGCGGCCGGCCCAAACCGAACGGCGGAAGGGCGCGAGCTAGGGTTCCGGCAATGGGTGGGGGTGAGATCCGAGATGGGAAGCGGGGAGATCTGGAGGAGAGAGAGAGTGGTGCGAGAGTAGAGGGTGAGCAGCGGTGAGGTAGGGTTTGGCTCGAGCGATCTTGGCCGCTCGTCCCCCACTCTTGGTGATCCATCGGGCGAAGACCGACGAGGCGACGTGGATATCACAGGAAGTATCCACGCCGTCCGAAATTCTGTGGTGCAAGGAAAGGGGAGTAAGTTTTAAGTTCTCCGATTTATAAAACCTGATAAAATTATAATATTATAAAAGTACTTTTCGAGACAAATTTATACATTAATTTTTATATATCCAATCTAAATATTATAAAAAATATTAGTAGTCAAAGTTTCATAAATTTAACTACACACATTCTAAAATGGTACTAAAGGGGTAGTTCAGTTCAATTCAACCATGGTAAGGGCATATGCATCTCACCCAATCCGGTGCCGCAGCGCAGCCTGTTTACGATTGACACGGCGCTGTATTTTACCCCCGGCCACTTGCCAAGAGCAGAATTTTGACTTTTCCCTGCTCGCCCCTTCTAACTCCCCTTGATGACCTACTAGCATCGTTCGTGACTGGCAAGTGCGGCTCTCCTTCCCTTTTGTCCCGAGCCAGAGCCAAAATCCGAAGCCTCGCGACAGGACGATCGCACTAATCTGAAATCCCGGACCAGAGCCGCCGCTAGTTGTGAGTTCGCGACGCCAACCCCCATGGCTGGCTCCACCACGGTGCTGGTCATCATCCTGCTCGTCGACGTCGTCGCCTTCGGTCTCGCCATCGGCGCCGAGCAGAGACGCCCCACGGTGCGCCCGATCCACCCCGCGATTCCCTTTAATTCCTTTTTGAAAAAGAGTCTCCGCCGCCGGCGCGCGGCTAGTACTGTACCTGTACTGACGCTGCTGCTGTTCTTGTTCTTGCCGTCGACCCCGCCAGGCGAGGCTGGTGACGGACGCCAGGAACGAGTGGACCTACTGCGTGTACCGGTCGGACGCGGCCACGGGGCTGGGCGGCGCCGCGCTCGCGCTGCTGCTCGTGGGCCAGGCGGTGGCCGCCGTCGCCAGCCGCTGCTTCTGCTGCGGCGCCGCGCTCCGCCCCGGCGGCGCCCGCGCCTGTGCCCTCATCCTCTTCCTCTCCTCCTGGTACCGCACATCGATCCCCATCTCCTTCCCCTCCTCTGCTCACCTCGCCACCTTGACCTCCACGTGAGGCTGACGCGCGGGCCCCGCAAGTCGGGATCTTTCTTTTCTTTGTGTATGCTTTCTTGATTTTTATTTAGTTTGGAAATCTTAGCTGTCCATGTTGGGGTTACCGAAAAGTCAGAGAGCTGTGTGTAGGAAAGCGTGTCGGATCAACGACTCAACCCACCGCAAACCTACTCCATTGGCTAGCGAGGGATACACGAAATTACTCGTTGGGTCAATGCGATTCATGTTGAAACGGTTGTTTCACCAGTGATGTAGTAATAATCTCCAGGGCTTTCTCAAGAAAGAGGAAAGGTCAAAGGTGACTCCTTTGGGATACTGTAGTTTCTACTTTGTAGGATGCTCCCATCATGCTTTTGAAACGATTTTACATCACCTAACAACTGTTCAAGAAGCATCAAAATGTATGTTGTGCTTTTCACTGACGAAATTTGTCAATGTTGCTAGTCAGCAGGTAGTTGTTTTTAGATGACCGCTCAGCTACAATTTTATTAAGAGCAGCAATGTTTTTCAGGAATTTTTTGGTGGTTCACGTTATGTCGAATTATGTTTTACCAGCTTGTAGGGTTCCCAAACGAATTTTGCCAATAAAAAATGGTTTTTTCTGATTAAGAATGTGATTTCATAAGTTTTATTCGGTAATTTTAATTCTGTATAACCTTAACTGAAAACTTATATGGTTGATTCCACTTATTTAGCATTTGTCTTACACACAGCTTTATGGACTAGCAGATGGGGGCATAATTATAGGAATGCATGTATAGTGTAGGCTCCGGTGGAATCCAAAGTGTGATGGGAGGTATCTTTAAGAAAGAAACATGCTGAAGTTGTTTGGCAGTATGTGAATTTACTGGTTGTTGGAAATGGTCTTGCATTTTGTGCACTTACCTTTGGTCATTTGCTAGTGCTTATGCTGAATTGGTCAGAATGAAGAGGTCATGTGCACATTTTATCATTTAACAATCTAACCGATCCATAGGCTCAGCTAAGTTCTACTGGTGCTGAAAAAAGAGTAGACCAGCTGGCTGTGTCAATGTCATACTCGTTCAATTAATCAATGATGGTTAAGACTACTGGATTCTGGTTTGTTGGGTTGGTTTATCTCTTGATATTATTCTGAGTTCGATCTAGCAATATAACCATTTTTTCCCAACTGCTTGCACAAGACACATACTAATTAAAATAAGAAGAAACATGTCCTAGATATGCCTGCATGATCTCCAAACCAGTGAAATTTGTATCGGCGAAATTTCGCCGATAACTGCCGGTAATCGGCCTTATCGGTGGGGATCGGTAAAATTTTATATCGGCTGAAAAATTCAGATTCAAAAAAATTCATCCAAAATTTCAAAAAAATAAAAATCAAATTTCAATTCAAAATTTTTGGCCAAAAAATTCTGAAATTTACATTAACCGCCGGTTATCAGCCGTATTGCTGATCTCCGATAAAATTTTCAGTCCGATAAAAATTTCCCTACTTCAAACTACCCATCTCGAGGTTGTATCAACATTTGTTTATCCTTACAGTGATGTTTGCTTATTTGTTTTGGAAACAAATAAAGCATTTAAATAACTATTTCCAACCAATCAGGCGTGCATTGCGGACCTGTGGGACAAATTCATGGTCTTCAGATATAAATATCCCAATGCATATTTTCTCATTGTTGCACACGTGTGAGGTTGATGCTGATATGACAGTATGAAACTGATTTTAGCTCATCAGTATTATAATAGGAGAATGCATTAGGGTGCAAGTACATATATATGCCTCATGATGAATCAGAAACACAGAATCTCAGGAATAGCCTAACCCTGTCCCTGGCCTTCTGATGTGTCAGCCTTAATGAATTTGTTTAGGTAGCATTTGCAAATGCGAATTGGTGCAGGGGAGAGGTTAGTTTAAATCAGTAGGTTCAGATTTCAGAATGACCATAGTAGATTTGTTTTGCTTACCAACATAAATTAACAATTGGTCGGTTTTCAGTCAGTTTGTTGCAGAACCAGGTTGATTTGTGAAACCTTTTCCTTATCTCCAGCAATATTATGATTTTTTTTATATTCTGCAAAACTTGGCCAAAAATGTCTGACCTTGATAACTTGGCCTACAAACAATCTTAACTGTAAGTCCCCAATTATCTGCCTTATTAAAAAAACAGGGTTTTAGCCAAGAATCCTGGATACAACTGGCATTTGAAACATTGTTCCATTTACATATCTTACTGTCTGCTTTTCTTATTTTCTACACCTATTGATGCAAGAAGCTACTCTAAATTGTGGGGATTCTGACTTTCTGAGAAAATGTGTAATTTGTTTACCTGTTTATTGGAGCATATGTGTACAACTTTTACGAATTAATTTTACTACTATGTATATCTATTGATCGGACTGTTACAGTGAGTGCACGAATATTTTCTTGTCTTGCCCAAAAGTAGAAACAGAAAATGCAAGTAGCATGATCTCTTCAAATGCTTGTATTAATACTTACATAGAATAAACTCTCTTGAATAGTTGAATTGCCTAACTAAGCAGCCAGTGAGTAACATTTCATCCGTAACAGTACAACACAGAGTGGACACTGAGCTTTTTGCTTCTTCTGTACAGGTTGACATTTCTCGTCGCGGAGGCATGCTTGCTGGCTGGGCTGGTGCAATCTGCCTACCACACCGGCTACCGCACAGTTATCTTCGAAAACCCACCAGACTGCGAGACGGTGCGAAGGGGAACATTCGGAGCCGGTGCGGCCTTTGCCTTGATCACCTGCGTGCTCACCGGAGCCTACTACTACTTCTTCTCCAAGGCGCGCGTGTCCTACCCCCGCCGGGAAGCCACTATCGGCATGAGCCCATATAGCTGAAGACCACTACTCAGGTCTCTGCTAATCACCATCGGCATGAGCCCATATAGCTGAAGACCACTACTCAGGTCTCTGCTAATCTGCTATAATGCATTTCAAAGGAACAAATCACACTGTAATACTGTAACAGTTTTGATAACCATGTTGTATGTTTTTTAGCTTTTGCACATGTGTGTCGAACTCCTTATGCAAGGGGTGTTTTGCTGTGCCTACCATCTCTTCCTTTCTCATTACTCATTTGCAGTGGTTTTTCTAGCTGTGTATATGCACATGGAAAAGATTGTGAAAATGTAGAATATAGTGCATGGTATAGGGGTATTGGATATATACTTTTTTTTATAAAAAAATCGCATAGGCTATGTACAGTGACCATTAGCTCGATTAAGAAGTAGTTGAAGGACCAAGAAACTGCTTGACATAGATTGGCAGATATCCACACATATATCAGAGTGAAAATACCCTCAAAGCTTTGCTTTATCCAAACTCACATAGTAACTAGTACTTAAGCAAGCACACAGTAGTAGTACAGATTAACAAGCCCTAATTAAAAGGTAACAAAAAACCCATAATACGTGCACAGAACAGATTAGGAAGCACCATGTGTAGCGAAACGAGCTACAGTAGTACACTAGTACGTATGTATTACACGCATACGTATGTACGCATATAACTAGGTATTACACGCATACGTATGTACGCATATAACTAGGTATGTAGGGGTATTAGAGTATATATACTGATACTGTGATACAGGCACTATACTGCTTAGCAAGACCCATCAAGACCGTGCATGTCATCTTGCTGCCACCCGTCCCAGTACTGCACGCCGCCGCAGTTGGCGTCCGGCGCCCTCCCTCCAACCGCGCCGACATCGCCGTCGCCCTGCGGTGGCGCCGTGGCAGCGGCCATTTGCTGCCACGCGCTCAGGTCAATGCTGTAGCCGCCTCCGCCGACGGCCGTGGCCGGCTGGAACAGCATCTGCCTCAAGATGTCCGGGAACGCGTCGACGGCGCCGCCTCCGCTGCCGTCCTGGGCAGCCACCATGGCAGTAGACGCTTTGGCGCCGCCCTTGCCGCCGCCGCGCTTGTTCTTGCGGCCTCCGCCGATGGGTACGTCGCGGAGCGTGCCGCCCTCGGTCCAGTGGCGGCGGCACGCCTTGCAGAGGTACCGCGGCTGCGCGCGGCTGTAGTTGTTGTAGTAGCAGAACTTGGTGTTCGCCGACCCGCACCGCGGGCACTGCCGCGGCGGCGGCCTCGGCAACGGCGGGTGCCTCGCGTGCCTGCTGCTGCCCTGCCTCGGCGCAGCCGCGGCCGCATTCACCGCGTCAACTCCACTTGTCTGCACACCGACGCCGACTCCATTAGCAGTGTATCCCTGTACTCCCTGCAGCCAAGAACACCGCATGCACGCACGTACATGAGTCGTCTACTCTCATCCGCACCATATATCACATGTATCTGTCGATGATCGAAGCTTTCTACCATGAGGGAAGGAGGCGGCGGCCTAGGGATCAGGTAAGAGAGGGGCGACGAAGCGGAAGAGGAAGAAGAGGCCAGAAAGGACGACGACATGGTTGCCCGGGCGGCGCGGCAAGGGCCAGGGTAGCTTCTTATTGCTGGCTGCGGAGTTGCCGGCGTAGCGCTTGCTGCGTGGGGAGTACCACGGTGAAGCTCTGTGCATGTCGCTGTCGCACCGGTGAGCCGCCCCCGTCCCGGACCTACTCCTCAGCTCGTCCCCCCTTCCGATCAGCCTTAATCACTACGTATCACAACATATAGCTATTTAAGCAAGTCTGAGCTAGTGACTGCAGCGAGTTACTCTGATTAAGCTAGCTAGGTGCAGAGAACAAGTGCCAAGTGCATAGAATTGGAGGCCGCCATCCATGGAGGCGTTTCAGTGCTCGTGTTGGTGTTGGATATATAGGCGCGGCCACCGAGGTTTCTTGCATTATTAGGTGAGAAAGGCAGGTTTGCTTAGGGGTTAAGGTCATAGTGGAGCGAACGGAGATCAAGCTCGCGCAAACGGGAAAGCGTGCACGAGCAAACGTGGACTACCGATCGGCTAGTTACTACTGAGGTGTGGAGTGCCGAGACCACACCGCACTTTTGGCCGCCACAGTGCACGGGGCGGCCAGGTCAGGTGTGCACGGGAAGAGAAACTTAGGCCCGGTTTTACTCAGCTTTTTGGTTTTGAAAAGTTGTTAATCAACGGAGCGAATTTTTAAGATAGTTTTTAAGTACTTGTATGAATTACTATAGCCATTTTAAATACAGTGTTTTCTCAGTATTGGTGTTTCTCATTCTCTCGATCTCTCTCACAATCAGTTAAAAACCAAAAACCATGATACTTTTGGACAAAACCTTAACCACTTGTCTGTCGCATAATCGCTCTCATTCTATGAGAGACCGTGCTTGGGTTATCAAATACTAAAGCTCCATTCGAAATGTAGCAGTTTAACATCGAACGATTTATTCGAAAAAAATCGTGCGTTTGCTCACAGAAGAGCCAGGCTCGCTCGACGCTTGCTTGTACAGTCCACGCAAGTGCATCGTTTTCTTGCGGTAGAAGAAAGGGCAGCTCACAATTCCACCATGGTGTATAATTTACTCGGGTGGTGGGCGGCGACGACGACAGAAACCGGCGAGGAGGGGGGCGGTCGGTGCACAAAGTGCGCGCGGTGAGTAGGACGGAAAACAACAGCGAGTTTGTCGCGAGCTCGGTCGCCGGCCGAGTAAGCTAAGCTCGTCGCCTCAAATCTCCCACTTGATCAGTGCACGGTAATTACTTTGCAGACGCGCGTGGTTGGTTTGGTTGCCTTTGCTTGCCCCGTCTTTGCCCTCCTGGCCCTGGGAGCCAATGCAGCGTAGGATGGGTGCTCGCTCGTCGTCAGAAAACGTAGCCGGACAGGGTCAGTTTGTTTCGAAGCCTAATCTTGTTCCGTCTAATCTTAGATGTGCTGTAGATTTTTAGACAGGTTATAGATTTAATTTTTTATCAAACTTTGTCATACTTGTAGTGCTGATTTTCGTTGCCACAAAATGTGTGGCTTACTACACTTGCCTAAGATTAGTTATGGCAGAGTTAGTCGTAAACTATACAGGTGCAAAGCCATGTTGGGCAGTGGGGCTATCGCGACATAATCGACACGTTTCGGCTTTTCCAGTACCGTAAGTCGGTCAAATGTGCATGCCGAGCTCTTCCGAATTCCGATACTCCTTGTAGCTTCTTTGCTATAGATATATACTCTCACCGTTTTTTAGCTTGGCTTTCTAAAATCCGTGCTATTAAATTTTATAAAGTTTGACCCTTGAATTAAAAATCAAGAGGCTCTTTGTTTTTGAAGAGAGGAGTTTTTTTAAGGGGGAGAGGAGAATTTATAGCTATTGAATCTCTAATCTAACAGTCCTAAATCTAGATAATAGTTAAGAAGAAAAAACCGGGATAATGTTTAACAAAACCCTTTAAAAATATATAAATTGGGTATACAAAAATTATATCATTAGATTTATCATTAAAAATAATTTTATAATATTATAATTTTATTAGTATATTTTAGTATCAAATTATAAAAGGTAACGGTAAATGATTTACCGACCAGGCGACCACTGGAGAACCCCTGTATTTTGCTTCATAATTGCGAAAAAAACCAGGGAATTCTCGTGGAAATGGGGAATACTGTAGCACACCATCCTACAAAAATTCTACCCAGAATACGCCATGTGGAGGAACAGGGGAAAAGAAAAATAATTTTTCCCGAGGAACTACAAAAATAAGATTAAGGCGGCGCTCCATCTGGCTTCCAGCTTCGGCTGGGTACTTTAGCTTTTGGTTTCTGGTGAAAATTACATTATAGCGGCTATTAACTTTTCTGATAAAAATGAGAAAAAAATAGGGAAATTTGAGAAATTTTTTAAAAAACTGTTATATCGTCATGGACAAGGCAAAGGAATAAAGGGGAAAGCCAAAAAAACAAAAAACCAAATAAGATAAAATGAGCCGAAATTAGAAGCCAATGCGTTCTAAGTATCTTCTGGTTTAAATAAGCTAAAAGCTAAAAGAAAATCAAAAGCTAAAGCTATTTGAAACATAATATAAGTTGTACGTGCAGACCATACATACATATAAGGATACCAAGGATGAGCAGTGGCTCGGTGGTGGAGCCAGTGTGTTTATTCCCACCCAGCATCTATATACTCCTTTCGTTGTTTTTATAGGACATATTTTGACCAGGCACATAGATTAAGTAAGCCCTAAGATTTGAGAGAGTCATCGAAGAGAATGACTAAAATACTCTTCCATTAAAGGCTTTTAAAATGAGTCTAGTTTGTGTGGTTAGTCATGCATGAATGATTGGGAAAGAGAAGGGAATAAATAAGGGTAAAAGACATAATATAACATTAAAAATGCATGCACACCTTATAATTTTCAATAAGAATGCAAACCAAATAGGCCTTATAAAAATCAACAGAGGGAGTATGTTTGATCCCTAATATCGAACGATATAACTTATTTAATCAAAATATATACTCGTGTGTCATGTGCGTCCCTTCATGTACTTTAAAAACATACAATTTTGCCTATAAAGGTAACATATCAAGTGAAACCCAGCTGATTATTAAGAAGTAGATCTAATTTCTTGGGGGTGCTTATTAAGTAGTTTTTTCTCAAGCGATTAATGTGGGACTATCTAGCCTCTCAGAGCGAATATGATCTCTTCTTTTTCTCTTTTAACCACAAAATATAACATATATATTGGCATAATTAGAAAGCTTAAGCAAAAGCATATTCACATTAAACCATTTTCCATTGGCATTTTATTAATATTTTGGGTTTGACCAATGGCATAGAGCCAATTTTCCCTTTGTTTAAAACCCCATCCGTTTGGTGCATCCGCATTCAGAGTGGGTCCGATACCACACAGACCCAGCTCAGATTACAGTCAAGGTATATGGGAGATGGCTCTTCTTAGAGATTTATTCTATATTCTAAAGTATTGTAGTTTTTGATTTTACCTGAAATGGTACTGTAACGACTATTACCTTTTCCTAAGTTATTCAATTAAAGAAAAATAGGATAAATAAAAAAACAACTTATATCTCTATAAATAATGCAAAAGAAAACGAAAAAGGTAGCATTAAAAAGTAAACACGTTTCAAATAATTTTTGGTTTTTAGAAGCTAGAAACAGGGGCAAATGCACGTACACAAATGTGAGGGCACAACCCCCGCGCCAATTATAATTTTGTTTGCTTATAGTCCAAGCTTATACAGTGTGTGCCCCTATATATAAAAAATTAGTACCCCGCATGCCAAGAATTACATCTATCTAAAAGAAAGAAGGCTTAAACACGTTGACAAACAGATGAAGAAAAGAAAAACATGCAGGACGTTAACAAAGCAAGACACTATAAAAAAATACGTGTAATAGTAGGTTCTCAAATTTATCCTAGATCATTCACTAATGGTAGGTTTCTTGAT
This sequence comes from Dendrocalamus sinicus, assembly GCA_036346575.1. Lineage (NCBI taxonomy): Eukaryota > Viridiplantae > Streptophyta > Magnoliopsida > Poales > Poaceae > Dendrocalamus > Dendrocalamus sinicus. The sequence continues at coordinate 154,943 of JAYEVI010000430.1, read as the reverse complement.
TTTGGTATGTTGTCTGACAAATAGTTATTTGCCATTAAACTTTGTCATAAAGTTAATTGATGTTACAAAATTTAGAATGCATTACTATCTACTATATTATTGATGGATGTAGAGGTGCAAACAGAGCTGATAATTTTCATCCGACCGACCGAAGGCTTGCGGAACAAATACAAAAGGGGTAACTGGCTATCCGGTACTATCCGTGTCCGACTCCATGGAAAAAATATGAAATAGGATACGGGATGAGTGATATCCATCTGTATATATCCGTATGTCAAGTAACATGAGGAAGTTTGTCGTGACTTCACTTAAGAATAGGATAATATATAGGTGGATTGATGCATCTAAACATGTAGGAAATACTGAGTGCTCTTCTTTTGACATCCCGGCAATTAGTCTCTCTGTGCTTGCTCTGATTGCGCCCTACTGTCCAATGTTCTATATAGGGGTGCAAAAGAAAAGGATAATTTTCGTCCAACCGACCGTCCGAATACTTATGGAACGAATACGGAATGGAGAAATGGGTATCCGGCATTATCTGTGTCCGACTCTGAGAAAAATACCGAATATGATACAGGATGAGTGATATCCATCCGTATCCGCTCTGATTACATACCTAGATGGATGCATTGATAAGTACATACATGGAGCATGAGACCCCCGCGTCATTTCTGTTCTAGATCCGCCATTGGCCAGAAACCCCGTTGTTTGGAACGAGCCCTAAATCATATTCCTAGAAGTCAAAAGCTATAGCTGTTTGGAGCATGCCCTAAATTCTATTCCGTTGCATACTGTAATGCTTGTGGTCCACATAGGCGATCGGCTAGATACCTAGTTTGGGTTGAAGGGAACTTCCCCATCTCATTCGATTCCGATTCCAATCAAATCAGCGCCTCCCTGATTGAGCACCCGCCCTCTCGACTGCGGGAACTCAGGCTTGATTGATTGGTTCAAGCCGCTGGTGGATTCCACCTCGTAGCCGTAGACACAGAGGGATCATTCAATGGTTGGCCCGAGACTGCCATGGTGGGGATTCTATTGCGACCACGACGGCCGCGGTGTGGGCGGGGCGGGGAACATGCGCAGCCTAGGTGGCGGTGGGTGGTGGATGAGTTCTTTGGGTCCACACGACAGTGGGAGTTCCAGCTCGAGCCTCTGCCTCCAATGATCCCAACCTCTGCCTCCAATGAGCCTTTGGATGATCACCTCGATCCTATCACTAGTGCTACGCCTCTCATGCAAGCTAACGTGGACAACATGGCAAAGGACGACGGCTATCCCATTGTCATTAAGTTTGCGACTGATGATAATGAAGATGATGCAGATCAGGTACATCAGATCTTATCCTTGTGTTTGTGCACTAGTAGAGTGCCTGTACCTTGCAGTGGGATAAAAATAGATACATTTTTTTCCTTTCCATGCAATGTGCATAATTAATTCCAAAATGCTCTTGCCCGTTTGTCCAAAAAATTCCCACAAATGGACAAATCAATCCAAATACATTTGTACAATACATTTAATAACTTTGCAAGTAATCCATCGTCAAGTATGAGTCCGGGGCAAGGGCAACAGAGGGGTCAAAACAACTGCATATCACTTGTTACCACAACAATCCTAAATTGGCCACCCATTGGAAGGATTACGTAAGTAGTTTGATATATATTCTGTAATCAAAACCAAACACCCGTAATCTTGCACTTTAGAGAGCCTTCTTGTAAGTTCGGTTGCAAAAGATCACGCATTAAGATCACTTATCAATTCTGCAATAGCAAAGTGGGTTAAATCACTTATCTAATCGCATTAAGACAACACACATGCCACATCTTTAGTACCGTTATAGATACTGTAAATAGAGGGGCTCGATGGCATAGGGGTTGTACGACAGAGAGAGAATTCGGAATTTCCGAAACCCTAAACGCCACACCTTCCTCATCTAATACCACGCTGTCAGCGCTAACACTCTAAGTGCGTGGTGTACTGGTGTTTATGCCTCGTACATATGGATACCTTGGAGGTGTTGATGCGAAGTTTCAGCACTAGGACGATCCGTAACCTGTGACGATCACAAGGATCTAAAGGAGGCGACGTGTGACTGGTACGACTACGACTGCATCAATACGCTATATCGATTCTACTTCCGCTACGAGTCTGCGCATCTAGTGGTGATCCCGTGAACTATTATTAGTGGAGGTTTGTTGTTTACGTGATAGAATTTTTGAAATTGTGCTTATATAGCCTATCCGTAGTGCTTCGCAACTGATATAGAACTATTCTCAATATTCTTCCTCTCACATATCGGTGTGTATTTCTACCCCGACAGCCATGCACTTTGCTTCTCACAAAATTGGTTATAAGTTTTGTCATTATATAGGCCACGGCGTCGACACGGCGTCGAACGGCGACTATCCCGGCGCCCTGTACGCGTCTGAGGAGGAGGAGGAGGAGGACGATACAGATCAGCAAGGTACTATCACACCGCATCACATCCGTACACGCATTCGTAATCTTATCCTTGAACTTACGATGGAACATCTTGCGTGCGCGTATACCACTAACTCGTATTTTTTTTACATGTTAATTTGTTTTGATCAGTCGCAGGACGAAGATGACACGCACGACTTGCTTTGGTCAGGCGCGAGGTGAAGATGACACGCACAAGTCTTGCAGTCTTGCTCCGATCATCAAGCGCAAGATGAAGATGAAGACGCAGCACAGCTCCTCCAATGACGAGGCGCTGGCGTTAAACGTTCAAGACATTGACGCCTGCTGGCTCCAGGGGAAGATACCCTAGGCATTCCTGAAGGAGTTTGATCCCCAGCAGTGCCAGAACCTCGCCGAGGAGATCTTGGAGACAAATGCCGGTCAGGGTGACGATAGAGACGCCGAGAATCGGCTCGCCGCGCTGTTCGAGTACAGGGAGTTCGGCGGCCTCATCAAGCTGCTGGTCTGCAGCCGGGTCGAGAGAGTTTGGCGCGGCCAGGGCCGGAGGTCAGGAGCAACGGGACAAGATCGAGCACGAGATGGCGGGTGACCCAAGCTTGGCTCCGATCTTGGAGCGTCTGCGTGCATCTGAACCTGCAACGGAGCAGTGTCAGGGACGAGGCTTCTCAACAGTTGATGCATGGGTGTTCCCTTGAAAGATCAAAGGCGGCCGGTATTTTTCTTTCACTCCCAAAAAAAAGCATTTTTGCTGGAAGTCTCAAGGTTTCATGTGTAAGAAGCAAAATACATATTACATAGACTAGAGATGTTACATGCTAGAGAGTTCTGGTTCCTATGGTAAGGTTGGTTGTATCCATTGGAAATTTGGAATGGCAGCATCAATTGTTCTCGTTCCTATGCTTTTTTCAGTGTGTTCTGGATCCTATGTTGAGGTTTTGCATTTTGCATGAGTTGGGACGTGGGTATGATACTATGAGGATTGATCAGGAATGTACTTCTGTGGTTAAACATCGGTCGGCAGGATCGATCAAGAAGAGTGGTGGAACAACTGTAAACACCAAGGGCGCTGGAAACAAGAGAGCTAGTGGGAGGAGCTAACATTATGCCTAGGAGGAGTGAGGCTTCGTGATCAGGACACGATATTTTTCCCCAGGCGATTCGTGAACTGTTTTGTCAGGACTATTGTTGACAAAGTGGTTGTTTTAGTGTTCGGCGGTGTACTGGCATGTAGTGCGAAGTTTTAGTATGGCTGTTTGGAAGATGTTTATATAACACCAATTTTGCTTATAAATCCGTATCCTTAAACTATTAAATCAAAGAAGTGATTTTGACATATAAAATAACACGCTAGTCAAGATTAGCTAAATGACATGTGAGACCTACAATGGATTCTCTCTCAATCGAAATAAAGAACGAGGGAGTTACAAGGACGGCGGTCATGAAAGTGCAGAGGAGCTCAGTAGAAAAGAAATCCGTGTGAGCTCCACCTATCATCCACCTGAACTTAATCAGTATGTCATCCTTTATGACAAAATTGTTTACTCATCATACCACGTTGGCAGATACCTTTATATTATTTAAAATGGATTTTAAAGTTAAGATGTTAAGTATCTAATTTTATAGTTCGAGTGTTGGATGAATTTTTAGATAAAATTTAAAGTGTTATATGAACTTTTTTCTAGTTTGTTTTGAGGGATGGTGCCGTTCGGGGCTGGCCGCTTGGTAAAAGACACAGCTAACCCTCAGGTATAAATCCACGGATAGCTTATCCGCTCCAGCCAGATATACCGTTGCCCCGCCCTCGGAAAAATTCTATAGAACAGACCTAGCTCTTATATCTTAAGATCTCTCTTAGATTTGTGACACGTGGTAAACATTAATCTAGATTTATGATACGTGAAAAACATCTTTTATTTAAAATTACTATTGTGCTTTTAAGATTATTATTTGCTACATGTTATAAGATCTAAGAGAAGCCTCAATAGATAAGAGCTAGAGCCTCGTCCATGGAATTTCTTCCGCCAAGACCAAACAAACGCAGCCCATCCACGAACAGCTCACTGGAACCGTCTCGATCGAGCCAACACTCCTTCGTCACTTTATAAATTGTCAGCTAAAATCATACATAAGTGTTCCTCCCTTTATAAATTGTCACTATTTATAAACCGAACTTAGAAGCCAAAGTCAAAGGCGTACGTGAATGGCCCTGCGAGCGCCACTCCTTCGTTTTCCCCAAGCCTCCCAAACCTTCTCAGTTCCAACATTGCGGCTCGTAGTAGTATCGTCCACTGCTAATCTCTTGCATTGTGCAATCGATCATGCTCCAATGGCTCTCTAGGCGGCTACTTCCCTCCTCCCGTCGGCGCTCTCTGTGCGCAAGGAGGTGAGCGATGGTTTTGAGTTCTCTAGCGAGTGTTTTGTTTTGTTTTTTTTTTTGTGGGGGGATTTATTGGTGGTTAATTCAAGTGTTTTGAGTGCCAATTGTGATTGAGTCGTACTAGCACATGGTATACCATTAGAAATGATTCTAATGGTATAGACAAGTTTCATTGGGTTTCATGCTAGATTCATAGAGGAAGAAGAAGAGGAAGAGGATCTCATCGTTGGCCATCGTTGCCGCGCCGCCTTGGGTAGCTCCGCGTGCCTTATTCGCCGCTCCTTGCCCCTCCACTACCACCCATAGGCGGCGCCCTCGCCGTCGCACCGCGTCGCCCCTTGACCCCTCCCCGCCACGCTATCCCGCCCAACCTAACTGTCACAGTCATCACTGCCACCGCCCTCCTACCCCACCCATCGCCCTCGCCGCCCACCGCCTGGCAGCTGCCTGCCCCGACCTCCTTCTATGCACGAGAGGAAGGATGAACCCGTAGTGTGGAGCCGGATTTCCCACCTCTGACGCCAGATCCAGCGGTGATGCCCCTCTAGGCCGCTAGATCCGGTGTGCAGCGAGGTTGGCGGTGGAGGAAAGTGAGGAGATATGGCATCAAGGAGGGAGGGAAAACGAGAGGGAGCGGGGAGAATGAGAGGGAGAGGGAGCGGGTGACTGCAAGAGCGGTGCAGAGCGAGCGAAGTGACGAGTAATAATAGAGCTACTTTGAGATTCATGTGCAACTTTAGATCCAACCACCATCACATATCCTGTCGGAATGGTAGTCCGTTCGTTAGTATTTCTCATTGTGATTGTACTCTTGTGTCTTTGCCGAAGTGGTTGTTTTCGACTCCTTTTCTGTGTATGTTGAATGTTTGGGCGATAATTGTGACTACGTCATTGGATATTGGGTTTGCCCATTGTGTTATGTAGATAGTATCCACTAAGGGCTAGGTTGATTAGCCCACCTATATAAAGGGATTGGGATGTAGACTTGTGTTGATCATCCAATCCATCTCTCTTGTGCTCTTATGTCTAGGTTTAGGGTTTGAGAGCTGAGTGCGTTGTGTGCTCTTTGTCCTCTAAGGTGTAAGCGGCTGTAAAACTTACCTCCTCAACTAAGCAATATATCAATTTTTGATCATCTCCCTAGATCCATCATGTTTTAATTAATTTGCTCTTGATTTGGTTAGTTTTGATCTCTCCTCTTTTCTCTTTTTGATCTTACTGTGCCAAAAACATAAATGAGATGAAGACAACTCATGAAATCAATCTCCTATCATATAGACACTTTATGATAGGAGATTTATCAAGAAACCTGGTTTTGGTTATTTTAGGTCTACCAAGGGATTTCTTATTTCAAGGGGTTTTGGGTCGTGTTCTTCGATATTCTAGCTTGCTGTGACATGTAGAAGTACATCTAGATCCATTTTAGCCAGCATCTACCCACGAGCAAGTATTATTCATCGTTTTTGGGTTTTTTGCTCAGTTTCGGTGCATCTTTCCTTCAAACTAAAAAATATCTCAACTTTAGTCATAATTTTTATGATCGTTTATTGGAATATGTTCTTAATATCCTAGTAAAGATCTCTGTGATCTACGGATCAAAAGTTCCATAGTGTCGTAGGGGTGGCCCCCACCTAAACCCAGCAGGCCTGGTAGGAAATTATAAGGCCCAGAACAGGCCATGTGTAATGACATAACCGCCCTGCAAGGGATAACCTGATGTAAGGGTATAATCGAAAAGCACTCCCCATGTGTGTGTATATATGAGTACAAGCCATGGGAAGGACTCAGCCATTACACTTATCTTCATCACTCTCCACTACCATCTCTCTCTGCTTGGTCTCAGAGCCACAACAGCTTGGCGCTGTCGTGGGAGGATGAGGACAAGCTCAAGACCAAGGAAAAAGATGGCACCAAAAAGCTTCACCAGGGCGAAGGGAAAGAAGACGGCTGGGTCGGAGCAAATACAACACTGTGGCCTCGGCAATACCGCCGAAGGAGTTGGCGGCGGCGACGCGCCGTGGTCGCGGCATCGACGCCATCGCGCAACGATCGACCCGCCCGCCGCTACAACGACATCCAACCATCCGACGGCCGGTAGCGCGGATCAGACGGCCGGGGGTAGCCGCAACGAACCATCCGGCGGATCTGGAGATCGGGAGGCGATGGTCGCTACACCGACCCGTCCGCTGGGCGTTCCGACGGCCCCAACGACACCTGCGGTGGAAGGCGCCCTACTAGCAGCCCTCAACGCGTTCCAGCGGGAACTAGGGACCTTCGCGAGCCGTCCCGAGATATGCAAGAGGCTCGGGCCGAGGCCGCGCCAGATGTCGCGCCGAGCCCACGCCGAGAAGGCGACACCGCAAGCCCCCACGCCAGCCGCGTCCCCGCGAGGCACGTAGATCCGGAATCCCGCTTCGCGGGCTGCAGCAGCGGCGTGGCCCGACGACTTCAAGTTCCCTAGCATCACCGACCTGCATAAAGGCGACACGGATCCTCGCGAAGTTCGTGCGCTGGTAATGAAATCGCGACGAGGCCGCGGCGAGACGACACCACGGCGAAGGACTCCCTCGCGATCGCACGGAGTGGCGCTCTCTGGTTTTTCACCATAGAGCCGGGCTCCATATACGCGTGGGAGCAGCTTCGCGACCGCCTTCATAGCAACTTCCAAGGACACTATGTCGAGCGAATCGAGGCGGACCAACTCTTCGCTGTGAAGCAAAAACCCTCGGAGACACTCCGGGGCTACTTCAAGCGCTTCGCCAAGATTCGATGCCAGGTGAACAATATTAACGAAACCACAGTCGTTAATGCAGCCATACAGGGCCTTCGCCCGGGCCCGATAGCCGAGTACAACGCGCGGAGGCCAATCAAGACAGTTGCCAAGCTCTTCGACAAAATGGACGAGTATGCGCGGGCGGAGGAGGATGCGCGGCGCGCAGACTACCGCCTCGGCCTCGCCATGAGGAGCGCCCACGCTGAAGTCGGGCGGTGGTCCTCCTCGGCCGGCCGCAGCCGAGAGCCCCGAGGAGGCCCACCCCGAGGCAGTGAGGCCGGGGTACAGGAAGGCCCTTCAAGGAGCAGGCCTAAACCTCGGCGCCGCCAGCGCTGGTCGCAGGCGGCTCATCATGTCCTCGACACCGAGAGCGCCCGCCAAGGACCCGACCCCGCCTCACGGAGGGGAGACCGGGGATCGGAAGACGGATTTGTTTGCGGCGGCCAACCCCATTGTCAGACCCAGATTTTATAATCCGGAATCTACTGTGTTTAATTGCACTATTCCCTGGATCAGTAGATAGTGCACACAGTTACAGTTCTGAATATCAAAGTACATATCATGCGGAAACGTAATTAAAATAATAAACTTACACATGGGCCGATTAGGCCGAAAACAATAAATTGTAGCAGCGAAAGAACGAAGCACACAGGTGGGACCTTCAGGACATGCCCACAGGCAGCCAACTGGAGGTTCGCGGCCTAGTTCTCAACATCTTTATCTTCTTTGCCATCATGATTCCAGAAGTATTGTTGGAGCGCAGTGATCTGATTCCTGCTCCTGAATTTGTCGCAAAAGCGAGCATGAGCACTCCGACCCCGTGCTCAGCAAGCCAATACACAGAATGCAGTATATAACATGTATGGCTATTCAAAGGATGGCTTTGTTTTATTTTATTTTTGCGAAGAGTGCTTTTGAATACAATTATATAAAAATTCTTAAGACCTAGCATTTGAACAAAAGCATAATGTTCAAGGAGTATCAATATGAATTTCCATACATATGGCATCACACCATATGCCTAATATTACCATAACTTTTCCCTAATACGGCATCACACCGTATGACCTTTTTTTAGCGTTATAGCCGCTTAACTTACCACTGGGACGACACCCAGGAACCACTGGAACGACCTCCAGTAACCACTGGGACGACACCCAGGACAATTCCACTACTGGGACGACACCCAGGACAATTTCACTACTGGGACGACACCCAGGACAATTCCACTCATCGGGGCGACACCCAGACAATTCCACTCATCGGGCGACACCGAGACAATTCCACCATCGGGGCGACACCTGGGACAATTTCACTCACGGGACGACACCTAACAATTCCACCACTTTTCCATTCCCACTTTTCAAACATTTTTTTAATAGAACTATATCTAGTTAAGTTCCCATGCCTGCCCTTGACCGTGGGCACGGCTATTCGAATAGTTTTGACTCTGCAGAGTTTTGCACACTTTACCCACAAGAGATAACTCCACCCGTTGCCCACATGATTCCTTAGCCATGCGGTTGAGTAGACTATCACAGATTGTTACAATGCATAGTCCTCATCGTGGTTACGCCCGCTAAGGTCTATCTTCCGTAGGATCCGACCATCCTCTGAAGGGTCCTCGTGAGCCATCACGGGTAAAGGCGGGGATACGACCATCCATCCCTTTACTCGTGTTCATACCTTCACGTAACCACCTAGAGCCACACAAATTAGTAAACCCTGCCTACACTTTGCCAGCTTGTGGTTGTGCTTGTCATACACGGGTGACATGACAAGATTCAGTCCTTAGGGTTATCTGGGCGGTCTACCACTAACCCACTTGTGCAATCACTGCACCACGCTGTGCAATCACTGCACCACACTGTGCAATCACTGCACCACACTGTGCAATCACTGCACCACCTTCACACTACACACCATCGAACCAATCCGCCCAGATAATTAAGCAAGTTGGGGGTTTTGCGAGTGTAAAATAATCATATTCAACATATATCAGTCATTATCACAATGACTGCCCAACCGATTTCTCATGAATAAAGGTGATGCTCGGGACAATCTCTTGCCCCGAGTTCCTAATCAATGCTAAGCATGGCATACGATTACGGACTTATTTTCGAAATGTTACTAATATATTTTTGCTAGGGCGACAAGGTTCACACATTCAATCACTCAAAGGAGGGATAATATTATTCAAACGTAAATAATGGCACATAACTAGAATATCAATTTAGCATGCATTTGCGTAAAAATATCAGCAATGCAATTTGTTAATTTAAAACAAAGTAATTTGTAGAAATGTAGGTTCAACATGATCAAAGTATTGACTCGCCTGGCGCGGTTTACTGCGGTCTTGAGCTCACACAATGCTTTCTCTTGAACTGCGGATCTTTTCTTCACTTTACTCTTGATCTCGCTTGATCCGTGGAATCTTCGGACTTCAGCTTCTAATTACGCGACAACGACTGAATCCCAATAAAAGCAAATAACTCAAAAGATCCAAATAAATCCAATCACTTTAAATATCCAATTTAGTTTAAATTATGCATTTATTATGATTTGAGAATAGAAGGGCGATTCAGGTTAGTGTGTGGTAAGCACATCGATAGCTGGGTTTTGGGCAGGAGGACGAGTTGTCTGAATGCTTTACCGTGAGGGAAAATTTTAGAAATACGAGGGATCGAAAGTGAAGATGCACTCACAGGAGTTATCTGCTTATGAGAAAGGGAGGTGGCCATACATAGCCGATTGGGGAGAAGCGAGGCTTGAACTTTTTATTAATAATTTCTTTTATCATTTTCGTATTTATCAAGGAAATTCCATGAGTCAGGTTAGACCTATAGTCTGGTGCAGGAGTTTAGTGCACTAATTTTATCTCTAGGGTATGCATTTCTTGCAACTCCGGTTATGGCAAGGCAACTGGGCTGACGGATGAGATCTGTACTTATTCTATAAATCTTTTAGGTATTATAACACTTGGATATCTTAATTAAGTTTTTAGAATAGTCTCTGATATATGCTTTTACTTATTAATTAGATTAAGATAAATAGCAAGGCTCAATATTTATTCTTATATGGTAATTTATTAGAACTTAAATTTCTAATAATCCTATTATCATATCTTATGTATCTTTATTCATAGCTAGGCTTATTTTAATTTGAATTAGGATTATTTGTATATTTATCAAGGAAGTTTCATGAGTTAAGATATATGTATGAATTTAGCCGACTATTATTGTATCGAGCTCAGCATATATGAATTAAGGTAGGTGTTATATGTGCACTGTATGCATTTGTTGATTTATCATTGGCTTTACGTATACTTCTATTTTTAGCAAAGGAAAAACATACTGTTTTATGCGGGCCTAATATCAACTTGTTTACTAAAGGGTAGGTTAATAAGATCATTTTTAACAAGTGGTATATTAGGTGTATAACTACCACTTCGAAATGAACATATTTTACCACATAAAATATCATCAGAAATTTAATTGAACTCCAAAATTATGATTTCAGTTCCATTGGATAGATCTTGAATTTAGATGAATTTAGAAATTTGTCTCACTCAATTTAGAGTTAAAATGAATAAGTTATGTCCTTTTGAATATTTCAGTTTGGTTAAATCCCAAAAATTACTCAATTTCTCGGCGATGGGTCCCACATGTCATATTTTAAATTTTTAATCTTTTTATTTCATTTCTTATTATGTATGTATGACAGGTGGGTCTAGTTCATCGCTCATGGGGTCCACTCACAGTAGCATGTTCAGCGGTGCGGATCGCCGACAGTGGGGCCGGTGGTCACGGCCGCTCAGCCGATCTGGCGACAAGCGGGGCCCACCTGTCAGCAAGGAAAATAAAAGAAATCGCTCAACCGCGCGCGCGGAGCGGGGCTCGAACACGCGACGCGGGAGCGAGGGGGAGGGAAGAGTAGCGCTGGTAACCAAGTGGGCGGGGAGGCTTTGCCTACCCCATAAGGGCAGCAAATACCTTTGAGGTGGGTCGTGGAGGTGGCCGAGCAGAGTAGTCGGAGGCGACGGCGCCGGCGGCGAGCGGTGGTCGGAGAGGCTCGGGAGCTTCGTGAAATACAATCTCCTGGTTGCGGTGGTGCTTCTGGTGTAGACGGCCGGAGTGGAGGAGCACGGTGGAGGGCCGGCGGCGTGTGACGGCGGCGGTCCAGGGAGGTGGTCGACGCCGGCGATGCTCGGGCCAAGGGAGACCCGAGGGAGGAGGGGGTCGACTTCGTCTTGCCCCCGCGAAGCTCTAGGAGCTGGGATGTGCCCGGAGGCGGCCGGAATCGACGAGAAGGGTGGCGCCGGAGTTGGGGAAGAAGAGGAGAGCCGACGACGATTGAAGGGCTCTCGGGCCAATTGCTTACAGGGGAGAGAAGTGAAGCGTATGCGCGAGTGAGACTCCAGTAGGGGTTTTATAGCGGGAGAGGCGCGTCTGGCGAGCAGTTCAGTCCTCATTGTTCATGCCGCGAGGGGAATGGACGAAATCTTCCCGAGATCGCGTGGGAGAGAGGGAGATGGTTCTTTGAATTTGCCCGCAGAGGGGGTGAGAGAAAGAGGGCGGGATTGGCTGCGGCATAGCGAGAGAGAGCTGGCGCGAGTGAAGCGGCCGCGTGGAGAAGAAGGGCCGGGGAAGAAGAAAGAGAGAGCGAGCGCGACGCGGCGCAGGCCACCACCGAGGGAGCGAGCGGGAGAGGCGCGGCCCGCGCAGGGGAGAAGCGTGGGGGCGGTCCACCGGCCAGCGTCGCTGCGCGAGAGGACGGGCCCAGCGGCAGCGAGGCGCGGGCGTGGCCCACGGCGCAGAAGGCGGCGACGCGACGTGGCAGTGGTGGCAGGCCGCGCGAGCGTGCCTTACCGCACGAGAGAGAAGGTCGGGCGGGGTGATGGCCAGCCATTGTGTTATTTTATTTTTCTTTTCTTTTCTTTTTAGTTTAGACATTTGTGTGTGTATTATTTATCTACAATTATGTATATCTTCATATAATTTCAATTATATTTACTCTCTTTCTTGCTCCTTATAATTCTATATTTACCATCTTGTGGATATTTATTACATAAAGGTTATTTCCTTGCTATGCCTAGTTGTATGCATATATATACATACGCTTGAACTTATATTTATTAACATTTTTATTTTTGCTTACTAAAATTTCTAGGATAACATTCCATGCTTATCTACACTTCTCCTTTATTATTTTATGGACCATCTTTTGAATTTCTTTATTTGACACTCATGTTTTATTATTTCATGTGTTGATTTCTTCCTCTTTTACTTTTGTAATTCCTTTATATTTACAAAAGTCAACAAACTCCAAATTCAAATGTAAAGCAAATAAAATAATCCAAAACTTTATAATTTAATACTTATATTTTCCAGAATGTTACAAATCTACTCCTTAAAAAGAATCTCGACCACGAGATTCCAGCAGAGCAGAAAGAATGGAGGTGGGTTATATTGGCTAGCAATGGGTTTCGGGGTGTTGCTCAACTTAGCTCCACAGAGAGATGAGAATCTGCACAATAGGGGTTATAACCTGGAGAAGTCAAAGGGGAAGAGAGAAGCCTTGTTCTTCTGGATAAGTCGTAGACTTCCAAATACTTGCTCTTTGACGCTGTTGTCTTCATGTCGTCGTGGAATGGAGTAGTTGCATCGCCTATTGGACACATGGTTGTAGAATTTCCTTACTAATAGGTGGGTAGCAACGATCTGTGCCCTAGGGGTACTGGGCCTTGGGAATCAAAGAGGCGACGATGGACAATTCTATATGGTGGTCTTCCACTTCTACGAGAATCTCGTTCTTGCTTATTTGCTTTGCCAGACACGTCGATTTTTGCTAAAAGTACGTCTTGTAATCCTCATTACCAGAAGATTTCTGGTCTTGCGAATCTCCTCGGCATGATTCTATTAGATCCAATATAGCATTATTACGTATAGTATTATTACACTTCCAAGGTAGCCATACATCATATCAAGATTTCCAAAAGTATTTATACATCATGACATTCTCCAACATGCACCAAAATGCCCAAGGCATCACTTCTCTTGCTACCCCCTTAAATAAATGGTAACAGATATCAGTCATCCTTTTAACTCCGGCCCGAAAAGTCCTATGGCGGCTTGAGACTCATCCGCAGTATCTCACCGCTTTGGTCAAAGAACGGCTCGAGAAGCGATCCTTGGGGCGAGTGGTCTTGTCCTTCGCAGAAAAAGCAGTCATCTTTCTCGTTGGACATTCTCTGGTAGGTGATCTCCTCCACGCTTGGGGCGCTTAACGGTACATTGACTTTTCTCATGTCCTTTGCTCCACAACGCCCGCAAGCTATTAGGGTCTTGAGGCGATGTCCGGTAATGGTATTTCTTGCAGTATAAGCAATAGGGAATCTGGCGCTTGTAGTAGTAATGTCCGGTTTGTCCACATGTGAAACATGCTCCTTGTCCTACTTGTCGTAACGAGGGCAGTGTTATGCGACATGTCCCGCTTTGCCACATTCGAAGGCATATATTATTCCGTGTAGTTTCTGGTCTAGTGGCAGCACCTTGGTAGTTGCAGCTTGTTCTTCTTTGGAGTTGATGGGATTTTCTTCGTCGGAGCTAAAGTTGATGGTGATGGTATCCACTATTTGCTTGTCTTTCCTCTTGATGGGGCAATCCTTCACATAATGCCCTGGGTCATCACATCTGTAACACTTGCTTTGCTTCTTCTGATGGCCTTGATTGGTGGTGATAGCACCTCCGGCTGATCCTTCTAGATTCCTTTTCTCAGGGCACCCACGCATATCATGTCCTTTTTCTCTGCAATAGTAGCAGAGGGTATTCTTTCGGGGTCCGCCTAATGTAGTGGTGCAGTTGCCCACCATGTGGCGACTTGTTCTTAGTTGTCTTTGTGAAGTGGATCTGAGCGAATGATTGAATGAGCGGTAGGGACTAAAGTGAGTAAAAACCATTGGTTCCTGCTCCTTGCTTTTAGCCTTATTCTTGGCCATTGAGGATGCCTTGACGCTGACGGGAATGGTAAGTCTTCCGCGGAATAGAGACTTGAGTCTTGATCCTCTTGCAGGCTAAAGCTTCTTAGTTGTTATCCTTTTCAGAGATGTTACTTCTTTCCACTTCAGCTTCAAGTGGGTTGACTTGGTTATCTGTTATCTCTTGTCTGCAGACCTGACGAGGTTTTTAGCAACAAGGTGAGGGGGAATTAGCATGGGGTGAGTATTAATCGTAGAGATAAGATATTCTAAACCCATTTAAATTTTCGAGATGATACACCTCGAAAACTTTTAAGGCAAGCTATTCCCGTGACTGCAAAATAGAATGCCTGAGGGCAAAAGGCAGTGCACAGGACACAACGAAAACCGTGCGGCAGTACAACGTCTACTCGGGGAGCACACATAAGGGGTATAGGGTTTGTCTGCATAGTTCGTTTAAAACGAAACAATCTTATCTTCATGATTACCTTCAACGTCCCTAACCTTATATTTTGGAGTAAGGTACGATGAGAGGATCAGAATTTTCCTTTTAAATTAATAGACACAAGAGGGAAGTATTCGGGGTAATTTGATTAACATTAGTACTCACTCTTGTATTAGTATTTTGAATTTGAGTTACGAGAGCTTCAGAAATAAAATGGCTAGGGTAGCATATAGATGAGGGAAATCATCTAAGAGAGTTGAGATTGAGCAATACCACTTAGTTTTGTGAAAATAGATATTAAGAAAATAATTCTAGTCATGGACTAACGACCAGGATAACTAGGTCACGACCTGCAGTCGATATGCTCTGATACCAAACCTGTCAGACCCAGATTTTATAATCCGGAATCTACTGTGTTTAATTGCACTATTCCCTGGATCAGTAGATAGTGCACACAGTTACAGTTCTGAATATCAAAGTACATATCATGCGGAAACGTAATTAAAATAATAAACTTACACATGGGCCGATTAGGCCGAAAACAATAAATTGTAGCAGCGAAAGAACGAAGCACACAGGTGGGACCTTCAGGACATGCCCACAGGCAGCCAACTGGAGGTTCGCGGCCTAGTTCTCAACATCTTTATCTTCTTTGCCATCATGATTCCAGAAGTATTGTTGGAGCGCAGTGATCTGATTCCTGCTCCTGAATTTGTCGCAAAAGCGAGCATGAGCACTCCGACCCCGTGCTCAGCAAGCCAATACACAGAATGCAGTATATAACATGTATGGCTATTCAAAGGATGGCTTTGTTTTATTTTATTTTTGCGAAGAGTGCTTTTGAATACAATTATATAAAAATTCTTAAGACCTAGCATTTGAACAAAAGCATAATGTTCAAGGAGTATCAATATGAATTTCCATACATATGGCATCACACCATATGCCTAATATTACCATAACTTTTCCCTAATACGGCATCACACCGTATGACCTTTTTTTAGCGTTATAGCCGCTTAACTTACCACTGGGACGACACCCAGGAACCACTGGAACGACCTCCAGTAACCACTGGGACGACACCCAGGACAATTCCACTCATCGGGGCGACACCGAGACAATTTCCTCTTGGGGCGACACCGGGACAATTCCACTACTGGGACGACACCCAGGACAATTCCACTACTGGGACGACACCCAGGACAATTCCACTACTGGGACGACACCCAGGACAATTTCACTACTGGGACGACACCCAGAACAATTCCACCACTTTTCCATTCCCACTTTTCAAACATTTTTTTAATAGAACTATATCTAGTTAAGTTCCCATGCCTGCCCTTGACCGTGGGCACGGCTATTCGAATAGTTTTGACTCTGCAGAGTTTTGCACACTTTACCCACAAGAGATAACTCCACCCGTTGCCCCACATGATTCCTTAGCCATGCGGTTGAGTAGACTATCACAGGATTGTTACAATGCATAGTCCTACTGTGGTTACGCCCGCTAAGGTCTATCTTCCGTAGGATCCGACCATCCCTCGGGAAGGGTCCCTCGTGAGCCATCACGGGTAAAGGCGGGGATACGACCATCCATCCCTTTACTCGTGTTCATACCTTCACGTAACCACCTAGAGCCACACAAATTAGTAAACCCTGCCTACACTTTGCCAGCTTGTGGTTGTGCTTGTCATACACGGGTGACATGACAAGATTCAGTCCTTAGGGTTATCTGGGCGGTCTACCACTAACCCACTTGTGCAATCACTGCACCACGCTGTGCAATCACTGCACCACACTGTGCAATCACTGCACCACACTGTGCAATCACTGCACCACCTTCACACTACACACCATCGAACCAATCCGCCCAGATAATTAAGCAAGTTGGGGGTTTTGCGAGTGTAAAATAATCATATTCAACATATATCAGTCATTATCACAATGACTGCCCAACCGATTTCTCATGAATAAAGGTGATGCTCGGGACAATCTCTTGCCCCGAGTTCCTAATCAATGCTAAGCATGGCATACGATTACGGACTTATTTTCGAAATGTTACTAATATATTTTTGCTAGGGCGACAAGGTTCACACATTCAATCACTCAAAGGAGGGATAATATTATTCAGCGTAAATAATGGCACATAACTAGAATATCAATTTAGCATGCATTTGCGTAAAAATATCAGCAATGCAATTTGTTAATTTAAAACAAAGTAATTTGTAGAAATGTAGGTTCAACATGATCAAAGTATTGACTCGCCTGGCGCGGTTTACTGCGGTCTTGAGCTCACACAATGCTTTCTCTTGAACTGCGGATCTTTTCTTCACTTTACTCTTGATCTCGCTTGATCCGTGGAATCTTCGGACTTCAGCTTCTAATTACGCGACAACGACTGAATCCCAATAAAAGCAAATAACTCAAAAGATCCAAATAAATCCAATCACTTTAAATATCCAATTTAGCTTAAATTATGCATTTATTATGATTTGAGAATAGAAGGCGATCAGAGTTAGTGTGTGGTAAGCACATCGATAAATGGGTTTTGGGCGGGAGGACGAGTTGTCCAATGCTTTACCGTGAGGGAAAATTTTAGAAATACGAGGATCGAAAGTGAAGATGCACTCACAGGAGTTATCTGCTTATGAGAAAGGGAGGTGGCCATACATAGCCGATTGGGAGAAGCGAGGCTTGAACTTTTATTAATAATTTCTTTATCATTTTCAGATTTATCAAGGAAATTCCATGAGTCAAGTTAGACCTATAGTGCAGTGCAGGAGTTTAGTGCACTAATTTTATCTCTAGGGTATGCATTTCTTGCAACTCCGGTTATGGCAAGGCAACTGGGCTGACGGATGAGATCTGTACTTATTCTATAAATCTTTTAGGTATTATAACACTTGGATATCTTAATTAAGTTTTTAGAATAGTCTCGATATATGCTTTTACTTATTAATTAGATTAAGATAAATAGCAAGGCTCAATATTTATTCTTATATGGTAATTTATTAGAACTTAAATTTCTAATAATCCTATTATCATATCTTATGTATCTTTATTCATAGCTAGGCTTATTTTAATTTGAATTAGGATTATTTGTATATTTATCAAGGAAGTTTCATGAGTTAAGATATATGTATGAATTTAGCCGACTATTATTGTATCGAGCTCAGCATATATGAATTAAGGTAGGTGTTATATGTGCACTGTATGCATTTGTTGATTTATCATTGGCTTTACGTATACTTCTATTTTTAGCAAAGGAAAAACATACTGTTTTATGCGGGCCTAATATCAACTTGTTTACTAAAGGGTAGGTTAATAAGATCATTTTTAACAAGTGGTATATTAGGTGTATAACTACCACTTCTGGAAATGAACATATTTTACCACATAAAATATCATCAGAAATTTAATTGAACTCCAAAAATTATGATTTCAGTTCCATTGGATAGATCTTGAATTTAGATGAATTTAGAAATTTGTCTCACTCAATTTAGAGTTAAAATGAATAAGTTATGTCCTTTTGAATATTTCAGTTTGGTTAAATCCCAAAAATTACTCAATTTCTGACAGTGGGTCCCACATGTCATATTTTAAATTTTTAATCTTTTTATTTCATTTCTTATTATGTATGTATGACAGGTGGGTCCGGTTACTGTTCATGGGGTCCACTTTGTCATTGCGGTTCTGTCTTGGATGCGCCATCGACCAGTGGGGCCAGTGGTCGTGGCCGCTCTGTCTGCTTGGCGACAAGCGGGCCCACACTGTCCGCAAGGAAAATAAAAAAATCGCTCAACCGCGCATGGAGCTGAGCTCGAACACGCGACAGCGGAGCCGGTGGAGGAAGAGTAGCGCCGTAACCAAGTGGGCGGGAGGCTTTGCCTACCCATAAGAGCGACAAATACCTTTGAGGTGGGTCGTGGAGGTGGCCGAGCGAGTAGTCGGGCGGCGGCCGCCGGCGGCGGTGGTCGGAGAGGCTCGGAGCTTCGTGAAATACAATCTCCCGTTGCGGTGGTGCTTCGGTGTAGACGGCGGAGTGGAGGAGCACGGTGGAGGCGGCGGCGTGACGGCGGTCGGTGGAGGTGGTCGGCGCGGCGATGCTCGGGCCAAGGGAGACCCGAGGAGGAGAGGGGTCGACCGTCTTGCCCCGCGGCTCTAGGAGCTGGGATGTGCCGGGCGGCGGGGTCGGCGAGAAGGGTGGCGCGAGTTGGGAAGAAGAGGAGAGCCGACGACGATTGAAGGGCTCTCGGGCCAATTGCTTACTGAGGAGAGAGAAGTGAAGCGAGGCGACGCGAGTGAGACTCCCGTAGGGGTTTTTATAGCCGGAGAGGCGCGTCTGGCGAGAGCCGTCAGTCCTCCATTGCTCATGCCGGCGAGGGGAATGGGCGAAATCTTCCCGAGATCGCGTGGGAGAGAGAGATGGTTCTTTGAATTTGCCGCAGAGGGGAAGAGAAAGAGGGCGGGATTGGCTGCGGCATAGCGAGAGAGAGCGGCGCGAGTGAAGCGCGGCGTGGAGAAGAAGGGCCGGGAAGAAGAAAGAGAGAGCGAGCGACGCGCGCAGGCCACCACCGAGGGAGCGAGCGAGAGGCGCGCCGCGGCGCGGCGAGAAGCGTGGCGGGCGGTCCACCGCCAGGCGCGTCGCCGCGCGAGGAGCGGCCCAGCGGCGAGGAGGCGCGGGCGGCCCACGAAGCGAGGCGGGCGACGCCTTCTTGGTGGCGCGGTCAAGCACGAGCGCGTCCGACCGCCACGAGAGAGAAGGTGGTCGGGTGATGGCCGCCACAGTGTTATTTTATTTTTCTTTTCTTTTCTTTTTAGTTTAGACATTTGTGTGTGTATTATTTATCTACAATTATGTATATCTTCATATAATTTCAATTATATTTACTCTCTTTCTTGCTCCTTATAATTCTATATTTACCATCTTGTGGATATTTATTACATAAAGGTTATTTCCTTGCTATGCCTAGTTGTATGCATATATATACATACGCTTGAACTTATATTTATTAACATTTTTATTTTTGCTTACCAAAATTTCTAGGGATAACATTCCATGCTTATCTACACTTCTCCTTTATTATTTTATGGACCATCTTTTGAATTTCTTTATTTGACACTCATGTTTTATTATTTCATGTGTTGATTTCTTCCCTCTTTTTACTTTTGTAATTCCTTTATATTTACAAAAAGTCAACAAACTCCAAATTCAAATGTAAAGCAAATAAAATAATCCAAAAACTTTATAATTTAATACTTATATTTTCCAGAATGTTACACCCATGCAGAACAAGAGCTCCTGCACTATGGCAAGTGGTGCGAGGTACACGGCTATGGCGATCATTACACAAGGGCATGCACCGTGGTGATGGAGCTGCGGAGGGTGACGGCCGGATCTCGGGCTCGCCTCCTCGGCCCCGCCGGAGCCCGTGGGCACCCAAGGATAGCCCCATACGAGCCACCGCAACGGAGGGCGCGCGGCATCGCACCGTCAGCGTCATCACCGAGGCTCCTCTTGAAGCCCGGGGCGGCGCGCGGTGTGGATGCCACCCGCAACATCACCTTCGACTTGAGCGACGCCAGGGCGTGGAGTACCCTCACCAAGACCCTCTAGTCATCCAGCCCACATAGCACGCCGTGGCGTCGGCGCGTCCTCGCCGACGGAAGCTCCGCTAATATCTTGTTCGCAGGCCCTCGACCGCATGGCGATCCCGGCCGGCTAGAGCGGCCGGAGCTCCACTTCAAGGCTTCGGGGTCAACCGTTGCGAGCCTTGGGCACGTGTCCCTTCTGTCACTTTCCGTCGGAGGGTAACAAAGGTAACATCCGAACCGGCGAGTCACCTTCGGCGTCGTAGATATCCCGCACCCTACAACGCGTCATGCCGCGACCCACCATCAACTCTTCGAGGCGATCCCGCACCACAGCGTTTTTGTGTGTAAAGCTCCGGGCGGAGGGTGTTATCACCGTCTTCGGCGACAGACTGGCGAGCGTGCCGGCGGCGCGTGTTCGCATCGCCGGTGCATGCCCTCTCGTAGCGCTCGGGATGGGCTCGTTAGCTCGGTTCAAAATTGCTTCAATTATACTTGTTAATTGGTTAAACATTAAAATGAGTTGATTTCAAATGAATTTGAATTTTGCTCAAGCTTCGGCTCGGCTCGGCTCGTTAGCTCGTTTCTAAAAATAGTTTTAAATTATCAGTAAATGATATTAAATCAAAATATGCCAATTTTAGAAAAAGCTCGATAAGGCGGCGGTTGGCTCGATATCCACACCCCCTCCGCCCGGGTGGGCGCCCAAGCCTCGGCCGGCGGAGTCAAGAAGGTGCCACTCCAGCGGAGGCGATTCGTGTCCATTGGCGAGGGCTCCACCGGGTCGAGCGGGATCCGCTCGAGTGCTTGAACAACGTTGATATCTTCGCATGGTCCCCGAGGACATCAAGGGCGTGGGCCGAGCGCATCGAGCATCGCTTGGCGGTCCGCCCCGACGCCAAGCCGATTAAGCAAAGGCTTGGCGTATGTCGATGGATCGGCAGCAGCGCCAAAGCGAAGGTGGCGAAGCTTCTTGGCGGGGTCATCCGCGAGTCCACCATCGAGTGGCTCGCTAACCCGGTGCTAGTCAAAAGGCAGCGGGGCTCGGCGCATGTGCATCGACTTCACGGCACTCAACAAGGCGTGCGAAGGACAATTACCCCTTGCCGCGCATCGATCACCGATCGACGCCATCGCTTTGGTGCGAACTCATGAGTTTCTGGGCGCCTATTCCGCTACCACGGTATACATGGCGAAGACGCGAGGAGAAGACCGGTTTCATCACACCACTTGGGACGTTACGCCGTCGAATGCCCTTTGGCTTGAAGAACGCAGCGCTACCTTCACCCGCCTCGTCGCCATTGCCCCGCCGCCAAATCGAGAAACGTCCGAAGCCTATGTCGATGGCGTGGTGGTCAAAACTTCGGCATCTTGCTCGCATGGCGGGACCTCCAGAAACCGACAACCTCCGGAAGGCGGGCATCAAGCTCAACCCGACAAATGTGTCTTGAGTGCGGCGGGCAAACTCCTAGGTTTCCTCGTGTCCGGCGGGGCATCCAGCGAACCAGACAAAGTAGACGCCATCCTGGGTATGGAGCCGCCCAAGACAACGAGGGAGGTCCAGAGGTCGCGCGCGCATGGCGCATTAAGCCGCTTCTATCCAAGGCGGCGGAGCGGGGCTGCCGTTTTTCAAGACACTCGCGGTGCGATAAATTTCGTTGGGACGGAGGCTGAAGGCCTTCAACGAGCTCAGCGACACTGGCAAGCCTCCCACTCTGGTCGCCCGGCACGAGGCTCCCCTCTGCTCTATCGGCGCGTCGACCCACCGCGGCCGGCCGTCCTCGTCTTAGAGGAAGGCGCCATGCGATGGCTCCGTCTATTTTGTCTCGAAGCCCTCCAAGGTGCCAAGACAAGATACACGGAGCTCGGAAGCTTCGCCACGCGCTTGTCATGGCCTCCGTGAAGCTTGACATTATTTTACGCCCACCCGATCACGGTACCTTCCTCATGCCCCGGCAGATGCTACACAACAAGGAGTCCACAGGCGCATCGGCAAATGGGCCGCCGAGCTCGCTCCCTTCTCGACGTATGCTTCGCGACGGCAATCAAATCCCAAGTCTGGCGGATTTTCTCGCCCGAATGGACCACGCCGGTCCAACCCGTCCAGACGCACGATGATCCGTGCAGGCGCTCACAATCGACGGAGCTTACGGCGTCGCCGCGCGGCGTAAGCGCGGTGATTATCACGCCCGGGGACAGCGTTGCTATACTCGCGCGCTTACCTTCCCGCCACCAACAACACGGTGATGCGAGCCAATCGCTCTTTGGCTGTGAAGCTCAAGGCGATCGGCGCAAGGCGGGTGTTGGTCCGCACCGACTTCGCGCTTGGTGGCGGCCACGTGGACAAGTCATATCAAGCCAAGGACCACGAAGTTGGCCAAGTACCTCGCGGCGGTAAGGGCGAGGGAAAGACACTTTTTGGGTGTCACCGTCAAGGCCATCCCTCGCGCGGAGAATGAGCAGGCCGACGCCCTCGCTAAGCGGCGACCCAACAAGCGCCCCCGGGGCGTTTCTGAATATTAGCACAAGCGGCCATCGCGTAGGACAACCGGGACGCGGCGCTCATCCACCGCATTGATCGGCCAGGAGATTGGCGCGAGCCCATCTTCAATTTCTTGCAAGGCATCGCCGGCCGGAGGACCTGCCGAAGCCGCGCTTGCGGCACCGCGCGCATCCTTCCAGTGTTGAAGGATGCTCTACAAGAGAGGGTTTGCGCACGCTCTGCGCGCGCCTCTCAAGCGAGAAAGGAGCTCTTGGCGGAGATCCACGCGCGCAGCGGATCCCACAGCACCGGGTTATTAGTCGGCAAGGCGTTCAGCAAGGCTTATATTGGCCACCGCCACCACCGACGCCAGACCTCGTCCGTCGGTGCCAAGGGTGCCGATGGATGGCGCGCATCATCCGCGAGCCCCGACGAGCCTCAACCCCATTCCCGGTATGGCCCGCGCGCAGCTGGGGCCTTGATATAGTAGGACCACTTGCCCGAGCTCCGGGGACCTCCTGTCGTGGTAGTCGCGGCCGAGTATTTCTCGAGATGGCGGCGCGGCCGCCTCAGCTAAAGTAACCTCTACGGCCATCTGGCGCTTCCTATGGTAAAACATCATATGTCGCCTTGGCGTGCCGGAGCTCACGGTGGACAACGGCTGCGATTCGGCGCCACCTCTTCAAAGACTATTGTGACAAAGATGGGCATCACCCTCGATCGCCTCGGTAGGGCACCCCGATCCAATGGGCGGTCGAGCAGGCGAATGGCGCCATCTCCGCCGCCATAAAAAGCGCTGGTCGGACCGCCAAAGGGCAAGTGGCCAGCGAGCTTCACGACGTTCTATGGTCGCCGCTGCAACGATAACGCGCTCGACGGATTCACGCCGTTCAAGCTCCTTTTCGGTGTGAAGCGGTGGCGCCGAGGAAATCAAGGCGGCTTCGCGGAGGGTCCTCGTCCAAGCACGCGAAAGAAGAGCGTCGTGTGTCCTGGACCTCCATGACGGATACGAGCGACGCACCCACCATGTCGAGAAATATGCGCGGCGGACAATGCGCTTTTCGGGACGCTCTATATGCCGCGGGGTTCAAGCACGGGATCTCGTTCAGAGTAGCACTCCAGCGGACCGCTGGCAAGCCGGAGTCCAAGTGGGAAGGCCCGTACATCGTGATGGAGGCGTTGCCAAAGGGGTACGCCTCGCCGCCACGAAGGACAAGCCCTCGGCACACATGGAATGCGGACGAGTGCGGCGGTACTACGCCTAGAAGCATGACGACAAGCGTGAAACCACCACTTTTTGTTATCACGATGCTCGCCCGCGCAAGCGGGAGTTCAATAAAGGTTCTTTGTTCCCAGGCGTCCCTGTCCGCTACGACGGAACAAAGTCGCGGACTTTAAATAAGGCGTGGCGTCGAGGTTCGCCTCCGCGCGCGAGTCTCCGAACTATAAAGAAGGCGTGGCGTCGAGCCTAGCTCGCACGCATTAGTCCATGGACTTTAAATAAGGCGTGGCGTCGAGGTTCGCCTCCGCCGCGCGAGTCTCGGACTATAAAGAAGACGTGGCGTCGAGCCTAGCTCCATGCGCATTAGTCCACGGACTTTAAATAAGGCGTGGCGTCGAGGTTCGCCTCGCGCGCGAGTCTCGGACTATAAAGAAGGCGTGGCGTCGAGCCTAGCTCGCACGCATTAGTCCACGGACTTTAAATAAGACGTGGCGTCGAGGTTCGCCTCGCGCGCTCGAGTCTCGGACTATAAAGAAGGCGTGGCGTCGAGCCTAGCTCGCCGCGCACCGCCCGCGGACTTTAAATAAGGCGTGGCGTCGAGGTCGCCTCGCACGCACTCTACGGAGTATAAATAAGGCGCAGCGGGGAAGCCTCCGCGCGCACTCTGAGTATAAATAAGGCGTGGCGTCGAGCCTAGCTCCGCACGCACTAGTCTACGGACTTTAAATAAGGCGTGGCGTCGAGCCTAGCTCCGCACGCGCTGGATCTACGGACTTTAAATAAGGCGTGGCGTCGAGCCTAGCTCGCACGCGCGCGATCTCGGACTTTAAATAAGGCGTGGCGTCGAGGTCGCCTCGCGCGCGAGTCTCCTGACTATAAAGGAAGTCGTGGCGTCGAGCCTAGCTCGCACGCGATGAGTCCACGGACTTTAAATAAGGCGTGGCGTCGAGGTTCGCCTCGCGCGCGCGAGTCTCCGACTATAAAGAAGGCGTGGCGTCGAGCCTAGCTCGCACGCGCGCGATCGCGGACTTTAAATAAGGCGTGGCGTCGAGGTCCGCCTCGCACGCGCGAGTCTCCGGACTATAAAAGAAGACGTGGCGTCGAGCCTAGCTCGCACGCACGGATCCGCGGACTTTAAATAAGGCGTGGCGTCGAGGTCCGCCTCCGCGCGCGAGTCTCGGACTATAAAGGAAGTCGTGGCGTTGAGGTTCGCCCCGCTTGCGCGCCACTCCACGGAGTATAAGCGAGATCGCAGACACGCCCTCCGCGTTGGCGGCAGTAACACCAAGCATAAGGTACTACTTGGTTCCATTATAAAAACAAAGGGTTACATGGTTACAAGCGTAGAACGATACATCATCACCCCGCCTTACCCAACCAACCGCTCGGCCTTGGCGCGGTGCGGGCGAACCGTGCGCGTCGTCGCGCGCGGAAGGACCCTTCAAGCCATCGAGGAGGTCCCCTCCCCATGCAACGTCTGCGACGGCGACCCTCGCTGCACCTTCCCGGCGGCCCTGCATCCGTTGATGGAAGTTTTGCAGGCTAGGCCCGATGGAGCGGATGACGTCCGACATAACCTCCGGTGGTCGGGAGGATCGATTGAGTTCGCTAGCTCATGGGTATGCCTACACCCACGAGTATGAAGCGAGGCGAGGCAAAGCACGCACCAACATAGCCGCAGTGCTCGCCAAGCGTTCGCGCCACGAAGAGCAACGGCCCCCTCCTCGACGGCCCGGCGTCTCGGCGGGCCTCCGCCTGTGCGTAGTATCCGGCACTCGGACGCCTGCAGATCTCGGAGGGCTGGTTCGAGACTCCATGGCGCCATGCCGACATGGGCGCATTTTCCAAGACGAGGCGGTTCTGGCGGCGAACTCCGCCACCGGGCGTTCTCCCCTTCTAGGGCGGCGACTGCTGCACGAAGGCGCGCTCCCCAGCCGCGGCGCTCGAGCCGTGGCCTCGAGTTGTCGCGGCCACGGGCGCCCTCCAGCGCGAAGTTCTTCATCCTTCGCGGCGAAGCGATGTTTGCTTCACTGAGGTCGGCTTCCGAGCCCTCCGCTCCGAGCGCGCCTCGTCAAAGGACCGGGTGAGGGCAGCGTCTGCGAAACAACAAATCGTGAAGCGTCCAAAGGCACCTTACAAGGTCGAAGGCGCACATACTTACCCTCATCTCGGAGGCTGCAGCCATGGCGCTAGGAGGTCCCGCGCATGGCGACGGCACCTCTCGGTCAAGGCCGTTGTCGGCACGCTCTGCGGCTGCGGTGAGGTCGCAAAATATCTCCGTGCGAGGGAGGAAGTCCGAGCGAGCAAGCCCCGGCTCCAACGCGCCAAGAGTCATCGTGGCCACGGCCGCGTCAGCAATAGCGGACACCTGCGGGGCATCCCGCACAAGGCTCCCGACTTCGCGCATACCTCCGCTGCTCGATCCTTCGCCACGTCACGGAGGCGTCGTACGCTCGATGTCGGCGAGAATGCGGCGGTCGGAGAGTCTCGCGGTTAGGTGAAGAAAGGACTCACACCTACCTCCTGCGCCTCGTCGCGGTAGGAAGTGGCGCGGTTCGACCACCCGAGGGGCGGGCGCCTCGGCGGTCGGGAGAAGGTCTTCGGCGCGCCGACGCCGTAATCCCGCGGCAAGACCCCGCAACGTATTGACCCCTCATTGGCGGCGGGGCTGCGTCGGCGTTCGCTGCGGTAGCCTGAGGCGATTCTTCCACGGCGAGACCAGCTCGGTCCACCGTCGCCCCACGGTTTCCTGCAGCAGAGGCACGCCCTCGTCGGCCATGCGGTTGATAACGCACCTTCCACCGTGGTTCGCTGCCAGAACAACGCCACCCGGGTTGGCGAGTTCCAACTCAGCGATGGCGCGAGCGAAACGCGGGCACGTGGCGCCGGCGAAGGTGCCGGGGATCAGCGGCGGTGCGCCCCTCGCAGCCGCATGGCGAGCCCACCGCCGCGCGCCCGTCTCAATCGGGCTAGCGGCTGGGGCTGCCGGTCGCATCTGGCGGCCGAACGGGCGGCGTCGCGAAGATAGCACCCCGTGGGGCTATCAACGTCTGGCGCCCGAAGTCGGCGGGAAGCTCTTCGGCGCCACACGCTCGGGCACGGCAATGCCCACGACCTCGCAGTGCGGTTTACCCGCCACGCTAGCCGCTTGACTACGGCCTCGTGAGCGGTGCTCCTTAGCGTGTGCCGGTAGGAGCGCGCAACCGCGTGCTCGCATCTTCTAGCCGAGCCACTTTGCCACGAGAGATCACGTCGATTGGCGGAAGCCAAACAGATACAATGGCGCGCGTAAAGCGTCTTTGGCGGCTTTGCGTGTCGTCAATCTCCGCCTTGGACTCGGCGTCTTGTTAAACGAGATCGGCCCACCTCGGCGCATTACGCTCTTGTCGGTCCACGGTGTAATAGAACCACCACCGCGTCGGCCGGCGCCCATTGCCACGACGAGGCCGCGCAGGAACAACGTCGCGCGGGGCGCCCGAGCACGGTCCACACCGCCGAGTTGGACACCGCCCGTCAACGCTGCGGGTCGGCGGTGTGCGTCGTGCGGTGGCGAATAAGCTCCGCCGAGACGCCACCCCTCATCCGCACGCCGTGAAGACGGCTGGCGGAGTATCGCGTGGGGCGTCAGCGGGCTAGCTCCAACTTGTAGGCGTGGGACTTAGCCCACGAACAACGTGGAGGGCATTCGGCGGCGCATCGAAGAACGCGACGAAAACAATCGCCTCCATGGCCCCGGGCTTCAGCTCCGTCTCGTCCCGGCAGGGTAGGCGAGCCCCATTGCGATCCACGATCTTCCCCTCATCCACGAGTCGCTGCAGCGTCCCTTCCGTCATGCGGCTCTTCCCCAGCACACGGGAGCAGGAGCCTCCCGAATGCTCCATTGCGTTCCACCACTTGTTGGCGCGCGAGCTCCCCCGCGGCACCAGTTTGTACTCCTTGGAAGGATGGGTCACCTCGCCCTGGCTAGGCAAGGAACCGCTGCGGGGGTGGTAGGTGGCATCGTCATGGCTAGCCATCGCTCTTCGCGACAAGGGAAGAAGAAGCAGGCAAAGGAGCAACTGGCGCGACAATTAGCACGCGGGCGAAGCGGCGGCAGATCAAAAGCCAAGCAAGAAAGGGTGCCTCCACCTCAACACTAGCACCTTATAAAGGCGCTCGCTGTCACGGTGGCTCAACGCACCGACGGATCAAATTCTCGGCGATTCGGTGTCCAAGATTTGGAAAGAAGAACCGCCGACCTAGAGGGCGGGCGGGTAGGTGGCCAAGCAGCGCACAACGCCCACATCCTCGGCGCGTCCAACTTCTCGGGGGCGAGGCGACGGCGCGATCCACGCAACCGCTCACATCCCACGACGCACCACCCGTGAGTCGCCACGCGCCCCCGCTGCGGCATGGCGGGCCGCGACGCGGCGGCGACGACTGCCGAGCGAGCGTCGGCGTGATTCAGCCGCCATTAAAGCGCACTACGGCGCAAGGTCACAATGCGGCCGGGCGCAATCATACCGGCGCCAAGCTCCGATCTCAAAGACAGAGGGCGGGCGCGCGTCTACCGACTTAGGCGCTAACCAGCGCCACCCGTTCGAAGGGTAGGGGCGGAGCGCGCGTCATTCGACTACGGCGCCGCCGGCGCCACACGTTCGAAGGGTAGGGCCGGAAGCGCGCGTCGCCGACTTAGGCGCCGGCCAGCGCCACCCGTTCGAAGGTAGGGACGGCGCGCGCGTCGCCGACTTAGGCGCCGGCCAGCGCCACCGTTCAAGGGTAGGGGCGGAGCGCGCGCGCGTCTGCGCCGACTTAGCGCGGCCAGCGCCACCCGTTCGAAGGGTAGGAAGCGGGCGCGCGGCGTCACCGACTAGGCGCCACCACGCCACACCGTTCGAAGGTAGGGGACTGAGCGCGCGTCTCGCCGACTTAGGCGCGGCCAGCGCCACCCGCTCGAAGGGTAGGGGCGGGAGCGGCGTCTACTCGACTAGGCGCCCGGCCGGCGCCACCCGTTCGGTAGGGGCGGAGCGCGCGTCTGCCCGACTAGGCGCGGCGTCGCCGCCACCCGTTCGAAGGGTAGGGGCGAGCGCGCTGCCGACTATCGCCCGCGCCTCGCGATCACCCGTTCGAAGGGTAGGGGCGGAGCGCGCGTCTCGCCGACTTAGGCGCCGACCTCGCGCCACCCGTTCGAAGGATAGGGGCCGGCGCGCGCGTCTGCCGACTTCGAGCGCCCGGCCTCCGCCACCGTTCGAAGGATAGGGGCGGGCGCGCGCGTCTGCCGACTTCGGCGCCGCCTCGCGCCACTGCTCGAAGGGTAGGGGCGGAGCGCGCGCGCTGCCGACTTCGAGCGCCGGTCTCGCTACCACCATCCGGACTTCAGCTCCCGACCACGAGCTTGAAGAAATTCACAGTCGCGAGGGATGGAGGGCCAAAGGACTTCGGCGACATGGCTTACCTGTGAAGCCCTTCACCATGAGAGGCTCTGTCGTGAGGGTGGCCCGCACCTAAACCCAGCAGACTGGTAGGAAATTATAAGGCCCGAGCAGGTCATGTGTAATGACATAATCGCCTCGAAGGGATAACCAGATGTAAGTGTATAACTGTAAAAGCACTCCCCATGTGTGTGTATATATGAGTACAAGCCATGGGAAGGACCCAGGCCATTACACTTATCTTCATCACTCTCCACTACCATCTCTCTCTGTTTGGTCTGTAGCCACAACACATAGATTTTAATTTTTGAAATTGTGATGAAAATACTATTCACCTTAATTTTACTGTAGCAGTGGTAGTACCACGGTTAGTAAAGCGGTAGTACCACAATTACTGTAGCGAACGGTAGTACCGTAAGTACAGTGGCGGTAGTATCATTTCTGTTGATTTTTCTTGGGATTTCAGTGTCTCGGTTCGCTAGTTTTTGTACTGGCTTTCCATCTTAATTTTCATAATTCTGTAGTTATTAATGTGAAGAATTGATAAATATTTCGGAGAAAATTTTGAAGCACTATTCATCCCTCTCTATTGCCATCTTCGGTCCTATAGTAAGAGGGGGTCGCTAGAGAGAAGGAACAAGAGGTCGCCAGAGAAGAAGGTGGAGGTGACGGCATATGAATCTTCGCGTATATCTAAATGTTAGAAATTTGAATGATTATTTGGAAGAAAAAATCTAGGTAATATTTATCAAAACCCAAAAACATCCAGATGGTATCTTTCAAAACCTAACAAAAAAATGTAGCACACCTTTCTAAAACTGATACGTTTTTGATTCGTGGTGCACCCAAGTCAGCAGCGAGTGTACAATATTTGATGGCTTTGTAGCGGTGATGGACATGGAATTGTAAGCTGTAACACTAGTTCTTTTTTTCTTTACTTTCGTAATAATAAAAGTTTTGGGCGTCCAAAAACACCAAGTGCCTTTTGAGTTTCTTCCAGCAACTTCAGACCCTAGTACCATGTCTCAACGCGAGACAGACTTGATAATATCCAAAACTTGTTCCTCCATGACAATTACTGGTATATCTAGCTAGGCATCAATGGCCCCAATACAATTTTTTTACAACAATGCCCCCAGTACACCTTCAGTTATTTTGTGTACATGCAGTAATTACTTGTGAATCCAGTATAAGCAGCAAAATTGATGGGTTCATACAGTAATTACTCGTGAATCCGGTATAGGCAGCAAAATTGATGGGTTCTTTTAGTCATGGTTATGGCTGTGGTTTTTGAATTTTGATATATTTATAAGAGGTAATTTGTGAAGAAAAATAGTTATATACGATAGTACAGCTAAACTTGGTATAGTTCGTACTATAATTACTTATAGTTTCATCTTTAAAAATATATATTTAATAACAAGTTATTATAGGAATAGAAGCCACATCCTAAAAATAAACAAAATAAAACCGATTCACTCCTTTTGTCACATCGTTTTTCTCTCTCCAACGAAAGAACGAAGAGCTACCAGAAACCTGTGGGCGCAGGTAGGGCGTTTGATCTGATGACGTGGCGCGGTTGGATTGGCAGCAGTAGTTTATTCACACCTACGGGGCCAGGCGTACCAGCTACCGAACCGTGCCGTCTAGACCGAGTCCACAGACCGCAACACCGCCGGCACGCAGATTGGCAAGTTGTTGAAGGGATAAATCACTCACGGCTCATGGACCCGTTCCATGGAGCTCCTACTCTGCTACGTGACTAAGGCCCCGTTTGGCAGAGCTCTAGCTCTAGAAATCGTAGATTTCCTAGAGCTTGTCATCTATAGCTCTAGAAATCACGGATCAGAGTTGCATGCATGTTAAGTGCATTTACATGACTCATTTCATTTATATTATATATTAAATAAAAATATTTAAATCACTTTAATTTAGTCAACAAACTACAGATCCAACATAGATCTCGGAGCTAGAGCTGTGCCAAACGGGGCCTAAACGACCCGTGTTCAAAAATTTTCACGGCAGCATTGGAGCAGCTTGGCCGCCGATTATTCTACGGTTCTTTCGGCTCTGTTTGGATACGCTTAAAATCCGGTTCTAGGTAGAATTAAGCGAGAATCCCACCCAAACGCTTTGATTATTTTCCAATTCTTTGAATCGCAGCGGTGGAAAAGATTCGTTTTGCACTGCATGCGAGATCACATCCGCATGCCCGTTGGGGCGTTTCTTCCACCCATGAGCCCTTTTTTCCCGGATACCCCTCAAGCCGAAGCGTTAGGGATTCGCCACGCCGCTCGCGGCGCGCCGCGTCGCCGAGCCGCCGTCCGTCGCCGCCCTCTCGCTCCTCTGCCGGGCGCCGCCTCCCTGCGCGCACCGACGCTTCCTCGCCCGAGCCGCCTGCCCGCGCCGCTCGCTCTCGCTTCCGCCCCGCCTCCACTGCGCGCGCGCCTTCGCTCTCGCTCGCCGCCGTCGCCCGCCGCTCGCTCCTCGCCGAAGCGCCCACTCCTTGCGCCCACCTTCCTCGCGCGAGCCGCCGTCGCCGCCGCTCGCGACTCGCGCCGAAGCGCCGTCGCCGCCGCCCTCTCACTCCTCCGCCAGGCCACCCACCTCCCCTGCGCAGATCTGACGCCCAGACGCCCGCACCGGCTCCTACTCCCACACCGATGCCCAGATCTGACGCCCGCCGACGCCCAACTTCTGGTACAGACGCCGACTCCCAACTTCTGGTATAAAAATCTTCCTTCAACCTTCCAATTTGACAGTTACTTGTATAGATGGATTTAGGATTTACTTGTATGACTGTGATGGATGGATTGTATATTTACTTTAATTAATTTGAGTCAAATAATTCATTAGGATACATTATAGATGGAAAAGGTTCCAAAGGAAAAGGGTGCAAAGTCAGCAGCTAAATGGGATGCTTATCTTGCCAAGGTTTTCAATGACATTTGCGTTGAAGAAGTCCTTGCCCACAATAGGCCGCAAAATTGCTTGAATAGTGTGGGCTATGCAAATCTTATTAGGAAGTTTTTTGAACGAACTAAGAGGCCTTACAATGAAGGGCAAATGAAGAGCAGGTGGGATACAATGAAAAGAAATATACCAGTGGAAGACTTTGAACATAAGAGCTAGTGGATTAGGAAGAGATCCTAATCTGGGTGCATTGTTGCTAGTGACGAGTGGTGGCGAACAAAATGCGGTGAGTACACAATTTGTTACTAATTTGACAGATTGTATTGTGTTTCTAAAATTTATATAACTAATTTATTCATATATTTTTGCAGCCATGCCGGTTGTATAACTTTCAAAGATGTACCACTTGAGCATGAGGACCAAGAATATCATGTTTGAAGCAATCAGTGTGACAAATGAGACTTCGTTTGTTCCTACAGGTGGTGCTTCTTTTGTAGATATTCAGAGTGAGGGGGATCCTAATGCTGAGGGAAATATTGATGGAGAAAATATTGAGGGAGATGGAACACCCACTTCTGAGAGGCGGGCAGCAAAAAGGCCAACTAATTATTCCCCTAAGGGAAAGAAAAAGAAAACTTTTAGAGACCAATGCATGAAGCGTTTAGTGGATGCATATGAGATGAAGCAACAAAGTAGCAAACATTCAGCCACTTCACAAGTTGTAGACCATGTTAGAGATGAGATGTCTAATATGATGGATCAAGTCATTAAGGATGGGGCCGAAGAAGGGACCGATGAGCACTACTATGCCACACAACTTCTTATGAAGAAGTAGTACCGTGACATGTTCAGTACTTTGAAGACACCAAATGGGAGGTTAAGTTGGCTCAGGAGGGCATGGGAAGATCGAAAGAAGAATTAGTGTTGTGTAGTATTATTATTCGTGTGTTGGAGAAACAATGCTATTTTATTTGCCTAGTTCCTGTATTAAATAATGCTACTTTATTTGCCTATTTCATGTATGAGACAAATGTGTGAGACTATTTATTTCTATGTTGCTATGTGAGACTATGCTATTTATTTCCAAGTTCCTGTGTGAGGCTATGCTCTTTTATTTGCCAAGTGTTGTATGAGAAAAATCTCTAATTCATGGATGTTTTTGTTGTGATAGATATTAATGAGTACCTCTAGTGTTTCTAGTGAGAACCAAGATACTGATGATGATGATGACTTTATGGTGGCATACATTGCTTTGGAGTGCATGGGCTCTAATGGTAGCAAGAGAAATGAAATTCCTAGGACAATACCGGTCATGACTGGAATCCAGTGGGTTGAGGTCCAACTACAAAATCCAGTTGAATGCTATAATATGTTCAGAATGAGAAGGTCAGTTTTCCTACGCCTTCACGACACCTTGGTACAAAATTATGGCTTGAAATCAAGTAGAGGAATGTGTACCAAGGAAGCCTTAGGAATGTTTTTGTGGACATGTGGTGCACCTCAATCATTAAGGCAAGTAAAGAACAAGTTTGGCCACTCTTTAGAGAAGCATTAGTAGGAAATTCACAGAGGTGCTAGAATCATTATGGGCTTGGCTTTTGACATTGTTAGGCCTAAAGATCCACAATTTGGTACAATACATCCTAAGCTACAAGAAGCTAGGTTTTGGCCCCATTTCAAAGATCGCATTGGTGCAATTGATGGCACTCATATCGACGAATCGTTCCATTAAGTGAACAACCTAAATATATTGGTCGCCATGGGTATGCTTCACAAAATATTTTGGCGCTTTGCGACTTTGATATGCGGTTCACATTTGTTGTCACCGGTTGGCTTTGGATCATGCATGACACTCGTGTATTGTTAGATACTCTGCTCACATACAAGGAACAATTCCCACACCCTCCACGAAGGTATGTATCACTATAAAGTTCCACTCGTGTATTATTGTTGAAGTACACTTTGTACTATATAACTTAGTCATCTAATTAACATGTAGGAAAATATTATCTTGTCGATTCTGGATATCCTAACAGTAAAGGATATCTTGCACCATACAAGGGACAAAGGTACCACGTTTCCGAATGGCAACATGGTCGTAATCCGGTGGGATTGAAGGAAGTGTTCAATTATGCACATTCAAGTTTGAGGAATGTGATTGAACGTTCATTTGGAGTCCTCAAGATGAAATGGCGTATTCTCTTGAACTTGCCTCAATATCCGGTTAACAAGCAATCAAAAATTATAGTTGCTTGTATGGCCCTTCACAATTTCATTAGGGACAGTAACATAAATGATGTTGATTTCGAGTCAAATATCATATATGATAGTACGCATGGAACTGAATCTAGCACAGATGAAGGGAGTTCTTCAGGAGATGACATGGATATGGGTACTTTACGTGATGCTATAGCCACAGCTATGGTTGGGTGATTGGATGTATCCATCTAGATTTCAATGTATTTTAGAGAATGAGAATGCTGAACCTGTTATTCATTTCATTTTCCTATGGATTAGTTATTAATGTAACGAAATTTCATATTAAAGAAACTGAAAAATTAGTACCATCATTGCATTCAGCTCGTATTCATTCAATAAATGAGCTATCATCAGCCTCAAGGGCATATAGGTCATTTTACACTCAGGACAGACAATCTGTGGGAAAAAATCAGGATTGCCAAACGCCTAGATTATTCAGATTGCGGATTCTTCAGACCGCGACTTATCAGAAAATCCTGATCAAATTAAAATCGATTCTCAGATAAGCGTATCCAAACAGGGCCTTCGCTTTGGCCCGTAAATTTTACCACCGTTTCCTTCTTTACAGTTTGCAGTAACAGCTGGTTACTTTTTCTCGCGTTCTGCCGGCTCTAGTAAATGTTTGCGGCAATGTGTGCATACTGTGTTTATGCCATGGACCAGGGGCTAATCCAGGAAGGCTTCATTAAATTCTAGCCTATCTTTTGCTAGGGTGTAACCTCCACCCCCCATGACGGCGGCCAATCTGCTAAGGCCTGAAACTAAATGAAACAGACGAACAGAAAAAGAGGAGAAGGGTGGAGATGATTGCGTTTGGACCATTTGTTGTCAGTTGGCACCGAGGCCTAAAATGCTATAACCTATAAGGCCCAAGTGGCAAAACCTTAATTTGGCACTAGGATCTTAAATCTCTAAGTAGCCTCACATTCAATCCACCCAAAATCCCAAATCCAGCAGGCGACAAGTAGTGGCGCGGGGAAGCTTGGGCAGCACTGGAGCAAAATGACGAGGCGTGACTATGGATAAGCTGGGTCGACGATGGCACGGTGCGACGGCACCAGTGGGCTGTGCGGGAAATAGAGCAGTTGTAGAAGGGAATAGACAAGCTGTGGTGAGGAGGAGCTGAGGCAGTGGGCCGTGTGGGGAACTGGGTGGCGGCCGATTGGGGTGGGGGGGGGGGGAGATCAAAGCCTAGAGGAGGAGGAGGCGATCAGCGGCGGGTCAGGAGGCCAAGTGGAGACTAGGGAGGGCCGAGGGCGAGCTGCAACCTGCAGTCTGCACTGCGTCTATGGTATTTTATAGTATAGTCAATATTTTCTCTTGATTATTCACTGAGTTACTCTTGATAATCCTCGATGAAGTGATAAATTTTATATTTATTCATAGACCTATAAATTATAATATAACTATATTTATATTAGTTTAGTTTAGTCCAGTCCACATTCTTTCCATCCTAACTTCACCTCTGCCATGCACAATAGTAAATTTTAAGCACGTTCGATGAACTTTACAGCGAGTACGTACGAGTTCGTGGGACCTAGTCCACCCCACTGGTTTCTACTCTTTGCAAAGATAGCCAGAGCGAAAACCAATTTTATGCGAGGACATTTTTCGACCTTTAATTCTGTGTCCACCAAAGCTAATTTACGGTCGCACATCTGTAAAAATTGTTAGCCGGCGTCTTCAGTTCTTTACGAGATCGTTCTAATGTGAGAAGGCCTGTTATTGATTTAGGGTGTGATCAATATGGCTTGAGATTTTGGCTTCAGCTTATTTTTGCACTATTCATAAATTTCGTCTTTTTCTGAACTTTTGGCTTTTTTTTGAGTTTTTTTACCGGTTCTTTTTTTCCTCGTATTTGTTTACATTATACGTGATGGGCTAATATGTTTTTTCTTTTTTCAGCCAGCTACAGTGTTTTCAGCCATAAGCCACGGGCTTTTCAGCCATTTTGATCACAACCTTAGTCTTTTGCCATTCTGATACCATCAAACAGTTTGAGATGCCTGTTCTCTGTGGCTATAGTTTATGAGTTTTGATTGAAAATTTTAAATTTTAATTGATCATAACAGATATTACAGAGAGAGATATCTATATGTGATTTTGGCCGGTACAGATAAATAATTAACTTATAAATCTCGTCTTAAAAATACTTTATTTAAAAACTAAATATTATAGTAAAAATTAAAAGCTGGTTTTAAAATCCGAATAGAGCAGACCAATAGTGTTCTCATGAAAGTAGTCCCTCGGTATCATTTTATTAGAGCATCTCCAGCAGGGGCCCTACTTGAGCCCCCAAAACCAAATTTAGGGGCTTGAGACAAAAATAGAGCTCAGTGAGCCCTACTAGAGCCCTCAAATTTGAGGGCCCCTCAAATCCCTCGCCCTCATTCACGGGCTCTAGACCAAGCCCCAAATCACCGCCTCCCAGTTTCTCCGCGCCCGCCTCCTTTCCCTTTCTTTCCCGTCTCCACCCCTCCCGATTTCTCGCACCGCCATGGGCGACCTCGAGAAGGCCATCCTGCTCGCCTCAACTCCCCGGCTGCGCCGCGCCTCCCGGCCGTCGCGGCGGCGCTGCTGCTTCGCGCGCGCGCGCGCGAAGTCCCCGCCGTCGTCGCTCCTCCGCCTCGCCTCCTCGCTGCGCCCACGTCCGCCACGTGCCTCCGGTCCCTCCACGACGCTCTGCGCGCCGCCTCGCCCTCCCGGACGACCTCGCCGCCTCGCTCGCCTCCCGGACGTCCGGGGCCTCACGGACATGTTCGCGCGTCCTCGTCTCCTCGACGCACGACCTTCTCTCCCGAGTACCCGCAACGCCGACGCAGGCATCCGCGCCGGAGAGTCAAGGACGCCATGCGCGCGCATCGTGCCCCAGAAACGCCCGCCATCGCACGACGCTCATGGGTCCCATGTGTCGATGTGTAGTGTAATGGATTTGAGGGCTTAGATTTGAGGGGTGTTGTTGGAGTAGATGCAAAAAAATTGGGCTCTCAAAAGTAGGGGGAGCCCTCAAATGAAAAGTAGGGGCCCTGTTTTGAGGGCTACTGCTGGAGATACTTTTAGGCGAATAAATTTCGGTCGTTTTATAGGGCGTGCATGGTTCCCAAAGCATTGTCTAGCCTAATCATCCATTTGCGCCCGGTTGGTTTTTCTTTTATTAAGATAGTATTTTTAAAACGACTAATCGACATTCAATTTATTCGAACAAACGCTTACGTTAGAATCAAAAGTCACCGGCCACTGTCGAAAAGAACGCATCCATTTAATTCTAGCTTGTGTCTGCATTTTTGTTTCCGTTAGCTAAGGATAGTGTGATCTTCCATTTTGGTCTTCTTAACCTATTAGTCTTCGACATTTGTATTGACTTCTGTTAAATGATTTTGGCTGCAGCCGAATGTTTTTGTTGAAAATAAATAGTAGTAACTAAAAAATAACTTCTGGAAAAGAGGAGGGAGTGGTGCAAAAAGTGAGAAAGAGATGCGTACGCGAGACGGGAGCGAGAGGAATAAAGTACGTGATGTGCCCATAACCCCTCACGTAATCCTCAGATAAGCTACTTCGAGAAATCAGATATTCAAATGGGCTTAGAAGTTAGAAACAGAGACTAATACAAACAGGACCATAATTTGCGTGTTACACTAAAATACATCTTATATTTTGGCAAGGAGAGAATATCATTTGTAGTATTAATACTAAAAAGATCAGCCGAATAAGGGTCAATATATTTAAAAATCCATTTTTCAACCAAAGAATGTTGAGATCGACTGGGAAAATCCAACGCGTGCCACGCGCCGCCCGCCTAGCCTATGTAAGCAGTAGTTTCGTGGCTGGCCTGAATCGTGATATTCCCAGCAAGAGGAGGTGGAACGGACAAACCCCCCGGCGGCCCGGCCCCCAGCGAGAGGCCTGCTACCGCCTCGTCCGTCCGTCCCATTCCCGTCTCGTCCCCCAAATCCAAATCCCCAAGCTTCTCCCAAATCCGGATCAGCCGCAGAGCAACGTTCGAAACCCAAATCCGACGCCCACGCCAGCGACGAGACGACGCCCAAATCTCTCTCTCTGTCGCCGCCTCTCTCCTATGCGCGCAGGCGCAGCTCGGGAGCCCAGCAGCGAGTCGCCATGATCGTCCGCACCTACGGCCGCAGATCCCGCAACTTCTCCGACGGCGGCGGGGGCGGGGACCGCGGGTTCTCCTCCTCGCAGGACGCGTTCGACTTCGACGGGGACGACCTCGTCGTCCTAGGGTCGTCGTCGTCGCAGCCCCTCCCGCCGTCGCAGGAGTCCTCGTCGATGTGGGACTTCGACGAGGACCCGCCGCCGCCCCAGCTGGAGGGGAGGCGGCGGCGGGGGAGGGGAGGAGGAGGGGAGTACGCGGATCCCGCGGCAACCACCGCGACGCTGATGGAGGCGGAGGAGTACGGGGAGATGATGGAGAGCGTGGACGAGGTGAACTTCGCGCTCGACGGGCTCCGCGCGACCGCGCCGAGGCGGGTGCGTCGGGCCAGCCTGCACGCGCTGCTTGGGATCTGCGCCTCCACGGCGCGCCGGCGCGTCCTCCGGGCCCAGGGGTCGGTACACCAAAGGAGCCTCCTTTCTTTCTTTTTCTTTTTTTTTTTTGCTCCGTAAAGAATAGTAATTGGGTTGTTGCTCTTGTTTACGGCGTAGAAATTCGAGAACCGTTGTGTTAGGTTTATAAAATTGGGCTTCTTGTTCTTGTTTCTTGGGGGTAATCTTGGTCGAAAGGTTGGGATTTTGGGGTTTTAGGGCTCAAGAATTGGGTTTTTTTTGGGAAAGGAACCACCTTTCGGCCTTCAAACCGCGAGCTCGCTCCAATCCTTCGTGTTGCGATGGATAGCTAATTCCTGCAGGGAAGTCACAACAACTGGCATTATAGTAGTGCAACAACTCGTGTCTGTTTGCTTCGTATTCGATTTGTTTGCTTTGTCAGGGTTATTGTTGAAGGGGACGTTGAATTAAGTGCTTGTCGGTGCTAAGCAGCGTAATTAGCTAATTATCACTACCTTATTGTGTCTGGGACCTAATGTTACAGCTGGGTTTAAGAAGTATTTCGCTTAGGTTGTCTAGGAGCATTTTTAGGAGATTGGTATCTGTTTTTAGCCAAGAACTCCTTTCTCGCATCTTTTTAGAAGAAGGAAGCATGCTGAGTGGCTGGGAATACCTAGAAACAGATCATTTTTTTAATTTTAATTTGGATCGCTTGGGCATCAATTAAGATATGTATGAATAACATTGTTGGTAGAAACGCCATCCGTTATACTCTAGTTTAATATTTCTCCTGGGACCATGAGGGTATCAATTTTGTAACTTTTGGGAGGGTTTCTAATTGGTACTGAACTGTGGTGTCTTGTAAACCAAAAGTGCAATGTTGATGAAAATATGCGAAGTTGCTATCTAATTGATCTGTGAACAGCATCAAAGCTTTGCTACTAATCCCAGTTCTATACTGACATTTTGACGCTCTATGAGCATTTTTAGTTGAAGATATACTATCCTGATTTGCATAAGTTGAAGATGTAGGATATCGTCTATTGTTGTCTGAATTGGGCTTCAATTGTTTAGTTTTTCACCGGCTATTGTGCCTAAAGAAGTGCAGTCTCGGTTCCTTGACTATAAAGCCACCCCACTAGATTCTTACAATGTTTGTACCATTTCTACTTCTGTAGATGGATAAGTTTGCTGAAAGTAAATTCTCATGGAATGCAATTATTGTAACATGTGATCAGGCATCATGTAATCTTC
This sequence comes from Dendrocalamus sinicus, assembly GCA_036346575.1. Classification (NCBI taxonomy): domain Eukaryota; kingdom Viridiplantae; phylum Streptophyta; class Magnoliopsida; order Poales; family Poaceae; genus Dendrocalamus; species Dendrocalamus sinicus. Next base: position 114,294 of record JAYEVI010000430.1, on the reverse strand, counting down.
ATTTTTCTATTGAATTTCAGAACATCTTCAATTCTTGAAATACAATATTTTATTTCATTTTTCTGAAAATCTTACACCGTTTTCCATTTTATTACTCAGAAGTCACAAGTGCCTTCTTTTCTTGTATCCTGTAGATTGGTACAGCAAATTATAGATGCTGTTTTGGTTCTGAACATTGATGATCCTCCCTGCGCTATTGCTGCAGCAGCTCTTTTATTTGTTTTGGCAAGTGATGTGAGTACCTCTTAATCCCAATTGATATGCTTCTGTGCATGCTGCATTTCCATTTTTTAAAACGTGTTAAATGTTTGTTTCCTTCTATCTCACAAGTCACAAAGATAATCATGGTGTGACAAAGTTATTTATCTCTACTGTATTGTTAACTTTTTTTCTTGTAGAAGTATTCACCTTCTTTCACAAGATTGACATGTGATAAAGAAGATCAATTAAGCAACACCTTGCTTTTATTTTCATTGAAAGTTGAACTAGAATTTATAGTGTTGATATTCAGATTTTAGCCTTTTAACACACACACACACGCACGCACGCGCACGCCCACGCGCACACACACACAGTTTACTCCTGGGTGTATATATGTATGTATATGTATATATGTGTGTGTGTGTGTGTGTACACATCTTGTTGGATGCCATTTAATTGGCCAGCAGTTGCTAGTTGCTACTCTTTTAATACCATTGATGAATATTCCTTCAGCTTCAATTTTGCTTATTCTCAGCCTCCCCTTTTCTTCTTGTTATTCAGGTCCAAGACAATCATTTGCTGGATTCAGAATCTTGTATCCATTTTCTTCTTAAATTATTAAACCCTCCAATGAATGTTGTTGATGCCAAAGCACCATCTATAGGTTCCAAACTTCTTGGAATCAGTAAAGTTCAAATGCTTAATGGCTCAAATAAGGATTCTGATTCCAGTTCAGAGCATATCATTTCAAAAGTTGAAGAAATCCTCTTAAGCTGTAAAGAGATCAAGCCACTCGATAGGGATGACAAGGGAACAACAAGGCCAGAATTGTGTTCAAAGTGGCTTGCTTTGTTGACAATGGAAAAGGCGTGCTTGTCTGCTGTTTCATTAGAGGGTAAGTTTTTCAATCAAATTTCTTGATCATGATTTCCCTTTATGACTGTCATTATGTTGATTGCCGAGGTAAATCTATCAACTCATAAGTTAAGTAGCCCCTGTTTACAACTTTGCATGGACGCCTTTCCCTATCCCTTGTTTCACTTGCTTTTGACTGCTGACTTGTTTATAGTACAATTGTTTTGCATACTTTGAATTCATCTACACTAGCAGTATTTTTGGCTACCATTACTGAAATGTTATCCTTTTCAATTGCTTTTTAGAGACATCTGACGAAGTGACCAGAGTTGGAGGAAATTTCAAAGAAACATTAAGGGAGTTGGGTGGTCTTGATAATATTTTTGATGTTATGGTGAATTGTCATTCAGCACTGGAGGTAAGATCTGTTTATATCTTATTTGGTTTCTAACACATTTACACAAAAATATTTAAATTGACATTGTTTTGTTATGGTAAAGGCGGTTGCAAGTTTTTGTACCTTGTACATTTTAAGCCCCAACATGCTCGAGCTGCTGTGGCACAGAATTCTGTTGTGGAAACTGCTTTGAATGAAAAGTGTAGATTCTGAGTGCAGTCTTACTGTGACCCACTAATATTGTTTTGGATAAACCATAAACTAGCAATTCGTGAACTTTGAACCTCTAATGATTATATGCTCTATGTTGATAATACTTAACATGGGTTCCATGGCATGGAGACATTAAGTGACTATTGTTCTGTCGAATGCTACATTTCCAGCAGCATTTGCCTTGGACATATAAGCAACTTGAACACACTGTCCATTTTTCTGATTTGCATATTTCAATGCCCACGGGTTCCAATATGTACATGTTTATTCCCACATTGAAGTATTCTGTGTCCATTTGGCATAGGTAGCACATTCATATTACACTTAGCTAAATGAATGCATTAATAACATGCTTCTGGTGGCAAACCTTGTGTATCAGAGACTTGTAAAGGATACCTCCACTCTGGCCTTGGACCTAAAGGAAGGAACATCTTTGCAAAGTGCCACACTCCTCTTGAAATGTTTGAAAATTTTGGAGAATGCCACATTTCTAAGTGATCATAACAAGGTAATTTTCCATTATCGTCAGTTCAGTTTATTAACCTTTTTCTTCTTCTGCACAGCATCTTTTAACTGATTCTTCTGTCATAACATTATTACCTTTGTATTTATGCTTACCTTTACTTTTTCTGTACAAAGTAGCGTATACTCATAACTCCTTTTGCTCCTCCCAGACCCATTTGCTTGGCATGAGTAGAAGATTGAGTCCTAAATGCTCCCCACTTTCTTTTGTTGGTGTTGTTATCAGTACTATTGAATTATTATCAGGTAATTTTTGCTTAATAATATAATATTTTCCTACACAGTTAATGTAACGCTCAACATCCACTTTGATAATTTACGATCTGATGCCTATTTTCCTTTGCTGCAGCTCTTTCTCTCCAGAATTCTTCCACTGTTTCCAGCAGCACAGATCCAAAATCGGGCTGCTCTGGTAATAACAAACACCAAATTTATTTGATCTTGTTGCCTTCTCTGCGCACTGTCTCTATTTTAGTTAAATCACCCTTTCAAGTTCCAACTATAGTAGGCCTCGAAATAGAAACTATCAAACTAGGGCTAATATAATATTTTCATTATGTTTTGCTATATTTGTTCAACCATTTTCTATATTCATGGTCCAAAGTATCCTCTGGGCTCAGCAATAAATTTCTGTGGCAGTTAGGATACCATGCATGTGCGCAAGTATATCCTATACACAAAAATATGCTGTTCACTTTCTAGTCTAATATGAAGGGCTAAAATATTTGTTCATTATACAAGTTTAATATAGTCACACGTTCAAAATTGCATTGTGCAGCAGGCATCAAGGGTGCAATTTCATTGAATGATCATGGCAAGTGCAAGAACTCAAAGAAAAGGAACCTTTCGCTGAACCAGAAATGCAAAAATTGCTCATCTTTCAAATCAGAAGTTTCTCATATCACTATCTCTTCTAGTAGTGATGTTGGTCTGTCACAAAAGATACTTGATTGTTCTCCATCTATTTCGAGCAATGGGGCATCAAGTGGTTCATTAGGTGAGAGGCACAACAATGGTGTTGGTTTGAAGCTGAATATAAGAAAGGAGCGTGGTAAAGGCAACCCAATTAGAGGCTCAAGTGGTTGGATTTCTATCAAAGCACATAGTTCTGATGGGAACTCAAGAGAAATAGCAAAACGACGTCGCCTATCTGAATATGGCCACAGTGATTTGAGCAGTGGTGGTGGTGATCCTGATCCTTTCGCATTTGATGATGTTGATCAGGAGCCTTCAAATTGGGAAGTGTTTGGCCCAAAAAAGAAATCACCACAGGGACATCAAACAAAATCAGCAAATGGAAAACTGTTTGACAATTGTGGGATTGCGGCAGTTGGAAGTCATGAATCATGTAAACCTGAAGATAATCATCAGTGTGCAACATCTCATTCTAATGTTGAAGATGAGTCCAGTATTTTGGAAGACTGCCTTTTGACATCAGTTAAGGTACTTAAATATGTTTCCTTTTGATCTTTCTTGTCACTTCTGCAACAGAATATACATTTTGTGGTCACAGTTTTTTGGTTTACCTTTTTTATATTTGTTGACTGACATCTGTTAAATTTGGTAAAAAGAATGCAAGTTGCATTTCTTTGAAATGATTTTAGCAATTCACGAGATTTTCGATATAGCTTGTCAAACATTTTGCACATTTGTTCCATGTATGAAGTTGTATAATCGCATGCACCAAGAACTTTCACCATTTATACCGCATAGCAACTTTTTGTGATACATCATCTTGGTTGGAGGTTTAGGAAAGGAGTGTCAAGCCAAATCTGTTTTTTACTTCGTGCATGCTCGGGCAGCAGGGTGAGCTTGATGCTTAAGTTTACATTTTAGTGTATGGTGTCTGTTTAACTTAATCTGATGTCTGCTTTAGTTGAGCTTAAGCATTAACATAATGCTGCCTCAGGGTTAGTGTTAAGGGTATTAGTGGTATTTCCTATTGTCCTAGGGTTTATGGTTGTGTTCATTGTATTTACTATATATTTGCCCCTTTGGGCTGTGGCATAGTGCTAACCTTCAACCATTCGTCCCTTCCTCCTCTCATATTAACATGGTATCGAGCCTAGGTTCTATACCTAGCCTCCGGTCATCTCGGACGTTGCCTTTGGGAGGAGCGATTTGCGCTCCCGGGGGCGGCCATTTCCCGGCCGTCGTCTTCGGATCCTCACCGACTGCCACGCACGCGCGCTCACCGTGCTTCCTCTTGGCGGTTTGTGCCTGCGCTCACGAGCTACCAACCCTAGATCCAGCCATCTCTGCCGCCGCCAAGCTCAGATTTGGCTTCCTCCGCGCCGTCGTTGGCCTTCTACAACAGGAGCCACCACCACTGTCCTCTCCTTGGACCGCCACCGACGTTCAACCCTCTTGCCCCCACTGCGCGCTTCGCCCTCCGGTCGTCTCCACCACGAGCGCCACCGCCGTTGGACCGTCGCTTGGCCTCTCGCTGAGCCGCCGTCGCACCTCCTCGCCGGTACTGGCTCCACCTCGCCGGCCCTGCGCTCTTTCGGTTGGCTCGGTCGCCACTACACGCAGCTGTTGTGGAAGCCATGGGGGCAAAGAGGTGGCTGCCCGCGAGGGCTTTCTGGTGTCGCGTAGGAGGCTTGTTCTTGACGTGGGAGAGGCAGACAACTGTGGCTGCATCGGTGGTGGGTGGCTATTTCCAATAGGAGCTGGGCACATCTCACTGGAGACCAGGAGATGGGAATGGAGGGCGAAGTCTATGCAAGAGTGTGGGACGTTGGCCCTCCGTGACATATGTTGCATGTGCTTCCTCTTTCGAGTGTGTGGGAGGATGCGATGAAGAGAAGAAAGGAGTCTGTGTGTAGGGGCTGGTTCTTTAGTCTTGATGTTGAGCTGCGGAAGAATGTTGCTGCTAGTTCCTTTTGTTTTCTTTTAAGTCTTCCGTTGTGTCCATCCGAATCGTATCATTTATCTTTTAGTTCGTCAAAGTCGTGTGTGTACACAAATTTTTTTGTCAGTCAACCAACTGCTTTGTTAGTCATGGTCCATCCTTTTGGATCGAGTGTGATCCTCTCCTTTCTTTCGCGTAGTCACAGCTGCCATTCTTCTCTTTGAGCCGCTGTAGATCATAGAAGTCTTTATAGTGTTGCCGCTCCTCTTTGAGCCACCATCTCGAGTTTCTAAGGCTACCGCGCCTCTCCTCCGCGCTGCCGCCATCTTGGGTTTTGATCTTCTCTACCATGCTTCATATATCCCTCTTTGGCTTGAAACTCTCTCTATTTGTGTCATCCTCTCCATCATGGTTGCCGCGGTCGACTTTGCACCCGTTTACCTCTATTTTTCTAGCCCCTGCACTTTGTACTTTATGGGTTGCTGCACGATTCCGGATGAGAGGAGATCCTTTGGTACCTGACACAATTTTTCAAGAGTTGTATGCTATGACATCTTCAAGACTCGGATTTTGGATTTTCCCTATTTTAGTATCAAGTTTTTCAAATATAATGGTATTTCCTATTATCCTAGGGTTTAGGATTGTGTCCATTGTATTCACTATATATTTGCCCCCTTGGGCTGTGGAATAGTGCTAACCTTCAACCATTCATCCCTTCCTCCTCTCATATTAACAGTTAGCACCTACCAAACAGGTGCTAGTTTAAGAGGGTTGAAAATTGACGTTAAAATTGCAATAAGCTTATTTAACTGGGTGCTGATGGAGTTGCTTATTGCAAAAAATTAAATCTCATTTGTATTGAAAAACTAAAAAACCCTTTCCCCAGCTTGTTGGCTTATACAAGGCTTCAGTTTAACTAACTAGCTCGTAGGATAAGTCCCAATTGTGTTTAGGTAAGTTCAGCCTGCGAGTCTTAAGCTTATAAACTGCCCTTGAACGGTTATAGGCTTTCAGCCCCTCTAGTCTCTTTGAAGATAGGTTTAGGGATTAATTTTAAGTGTGAGGAGATTCTAAAAATACTAAGGATAAATTAATTGTTTTGAGCCTGAGTGAAGCTCGTTCTAATTGTAGGCCTAAGCTTAACTGGACATGCCTTTATATTGCTTCATTCTTGTGACGGTATTTGCAAGATCTTCCATAATAATTGTAGTCTATCTTATCGTTTCTATGCTCCTTGCTAGGATATTTGATAAAAGATCACTGTACACTTTACCTTATCATTTAAAAAAGAAACACTCTACATGGTCTAATCTTAGTTGCTCTTTTTATGTTGCTGGGCATTGTTGAAAATTTTGAACAGTTAATGTAATTTTACTTAACTTAGAGAGCCAATTTTGGGTGTTTCTTTTGCAATTTCATGTATCTGACTTTCCCTTTGTTTTTCTGGCAGGTTTTTATGAACTTAGCAAATGACAACCCATCTGGCTGTGAACAGATCGCATCATGTGGTGGACTTAACACCATGGCCTCCTTGATCATCAAGCATTTCCCTTCATTTGATTTCTCCGCGGACAAAAACCATCATACGAAAGAGAGAGTGTCCTCTGGTCAAGATGTCAATCTTGGACAAGATCTGTCATCTTCCCAAGACAGCAAGGTACACCAAATCAAAACTAAGCAATTGCGAGATCATGAGCTTGATTTTCTAGTTGCTATATTGGGCTTGCTTGTCAACCTCGTCGAGAAAGATAGCCTTAATAGGTAAGCCTCTTACGTTCTTCCTTTCCATTTGCTTGATTCATATTTGTGTTACTGTTCCGCCAGTTCCTTGGGGTCCCCAGGACTTTTGTTTCCCATCTAATCAATGATTGTCTATTTCTAAATGACCCTTCATAACCTGGCTACAGGGTACGGCTTGCATCTGCCCGTGTTTCTATCGAACAATCTCTGAATCCACGGAGTAAGAAGGCACAGAGGGATGTTATACCACTCCTCTGTTCAATCTTCTTAGCGAGTCAAGGTTCTGGGGAAGCTGCTGGAGCTATATCACCGGTAATTCTAACCTTCAAGTGTTTTTATACATTCAAACATGATAAATCCAGGTATTTATTACCTGCGTTATATTCCAATGTACCATTTTATTTGCTCATCAAAAAAGAAAATTTATATACTTGTTATCCATGAAATGGAAACTAATGCACGTAGTATACTGTTATCAATGACAGACTGGCATAATTGGCATTTGATATTCACATCCAGTCTGGTCTAGCTCATGCACAATTACATTTAAAGGCTTTCATATCTAGGCAGTTGACAAAACACCATGAATAGACAGGAGTTGCTGCCATTCCATTTCAAACAGTATTTGAGTGCATTGTTCTTCCAATTATTATCAGGTACAAATTTTCTTTCTTCTGTGACATTGGGTGGAATGTCAAGGGGCATCTTAACGCGATTTTTCATTGCCGCAAAGGCGCAAACACAATCAACATACTTGTAATAGTATCATTGGATGGTTCATGTTGGCAAAAGAAACACCAGATATTAAATCACAAATTTGGACAGATTTGCCAAAACAGCAAGCATATTAGCATTTTTTTTGTTCTTTGTTTCCAATGACATTCTATAAAGTACCTTCTATCTAGCAATGCATATTGTATGATGTTCTCTAAATAATTTGATTGGCTGCTGCTTATAAACAATCAGGATGATGAAGAGTCTTTGTTGCGAGGAGCACGGGAAGCTGAAATGATGATTGTGGAGGCCTATGCAGCCCTCCTGCTTGCCTTTCTTTCAACAGAAAGGTTTGTAAGCTGCAGTTTTTGTGATGTTTCATTAATTTCTAAATGATTTCATAATGCCAGCCCCATGGTGTTTAACTCCTTAACTGTCTGCTGCAACAGCATAAAAGTTCGCGGAGCCATTTCCAGTTGCCTTCCAAATAACAGCTTAAAAGTTCTCGTGCCTGTGCTAGAGAAATTTGTGGTATGTCTCTAAAATTCCTAAAGTACCATTTGGGGAAAAAAAACTATGAACGAAATTTACTCTGTTATGGAAACCCTTAATTTCTCATGCTTCTTCTTGGTATTTTACACCTCTGGATCTAAATGAGTATATGACTATTTGTGTGCTTGCACTGTAAGATTGTCAGCTCAGTTCTAAAGCCAACCTTTTGTCATGCAAGGATCCAATAATCCATTTCCCCATTTTTGGGAAGAAGGAATTCCTTAAAACTCGTTTCTACATCAGTACCCACAAGCTAGGAAGCACAATCTGGTACCTGAGTTGAGCCATTGACGGATCATCCACGGTTCCAGTATAGGACCAAACTGAGTAACACATCGGCAACACATCGGCCACTTCATTACTAGTTTTCTCACAATATATCACACAGCACTGATTAAACGATAGACCTAATCCGCTTACCTTCCTATTGAAGGTAAGCATCCTGGCCGCTAGATTTCATCCGTTTTTGTAGATCATCCTGGACCTGGAGTGGTTTTGTGTGTTTCTGAACTGCTGTGAGCTGGTGTTGCTTCATAATTTATTTACCCATCATGTTTTCCTGCAGGCGTTTCATCTGCAGCTCAATATGATGACAGAGGAAACACACACAGCTGTTACGGAAGTTATCGAAAAATGCAAACGATCGTAGAAGGGCGAAGAGGTCTTGTACAGATTAACTGACCTGTTTGTAGCTAAAGAATACACAAGTGTTCCTCGTCACCTGGTGCGCTGCAGATGGATGGAGTTCGGCCTGCAGTGGGCTTGGGAGCTAACCATGGTTTCATTCTTTTTGTCCCCCCGTTGTTTTTGGTTCTGTTCTGTGTATCAGTAGCCCTTTTTTCTTGAATGTAAAATAACATCTAGGTAATGTAGCGTGCTGTTTCAGTTATTCGGCTGACAGTTTGTACTTTGTTTTACTACCAATCACTGGCCACATATGCAATCTGACGAAGCTTAGAATAAACTCTCACCGTCGCCGTGCAATTTTGGACGATGCAATCTGTCCCGTTTCATTCGAGGAATGTGTACTGTTTCGAACGCCGGGCTCTACTCAGCATACGAATTTTAGTAGAAGCAGAAGGTAGAAGAAGCCAGGAGGCCATGTCAAACCTATGTAAGTAATGGAAACGAAGGATCGCATTTCCATTCTACCGAATGTATTTGGGCTAGTGACATGAAGCACATCTACATTTCTTGTTCCTGTAGCATCTAGCTAACGTAGGAAACCTCGTAAGCCTCCAAGAAATTCACGAGACAAACCTAGTAAGCACATCTACGTTTCGTTCGGGCTTGATTTTTGTTCTTATTTATCTATAGTTAACTTTGCCGATTTCTAGAGAGCACCCTCTATAGGAACGTGGTGCTGTTATCAGGAATAATAATAACAATATTACTCCCGGGGGGTTCCGGCCTCCTCGCGCGCCCACGTCACCCCGCGCCCGCATTCCGGCCGGCGCGTGGCGTGGGGTTTCGCGTACGGCCGGAGGAGGTGTTTTCCTCCTGTTTTCCGAAAATTATGTAAATGTCCTTTTTCCTCGCGAAAAGGTCCTTGCAAGTTTTTTTCCCTAAAAAAAATTTTTGATAGCGCCCCGCGGGTTTTCAAAATTACGTATAGGTCCTTCTTTACTTACGTACAGGCCCTTACAGGTCCTCGGTTTTTTACAAAAAAGACATTTGGTTTTTCCTAAATTACACATATGTCCTCGATTTTTTTTATTAAACCCCCTGCGAATTATCGTCTCTTTTACTTTGGTCTACACGGTGGCTAGCGCGGCGTGCGCTGCGCTTATATGCAGCTAGTTTTTCAGTAGTAACACACATGGCTTACGCAAATTAGATCAAAGCTTTTTAGAAAAAGTCTATTTTTCAGCTCTGAACGTTTTGATTTTCAACCTTGAACCGCCCTTCCCACTGTTTTCTCAGTCAACATGCCATCCTAGTAGACGACAGTTTTCTGATATGGCATACTGGTCAGAATGGGACCTACATTTCATCCACTCATTCTATTTCTTCTTCCTTCCCTTGATCACTCATCTCTCTCTCTCTCTCTCTCTCTCTCACTATCCTTCTCATCTTCTCCAAGTCCGGCAATGGAGAGGGTCAGGCCAAACCTCGTCGGCGCCGTCTCCCACCACGCGATTTCGTCATATTGAACACACCGACACAGTGTGCTTAGTGTATCGCCCCTATTTTCGGGCACGTTGATACTTACCGTATCTTTTTTTTTCAAATACCTGCTATGATGAAGATATAGTAAAACTGAGTACAACCAACAGTACTCAGCAAGTCTCTATAGCAAAATGCATTTATAGAGCTATCATATATATGCAAGTTAAATCAAAAGATAATTTTATGTTTTTTTTACGTTAAACCAGATTTTCAATATTATATCATAATTGGATTTCAAACCTATAGCTTAGCCACTTTAATTGAAATAAAATAAATAAGTAAAATGTCCATAAGTATTTGACTATGTGGGAGCAACCTCCTCATAGGAATTTCACATGTTCGGTCTATAGACCTCAGTCCATATTCTTTACCATAATCCCATACCAATAGCCATTTTGCGAAAACTACATATTGTGGTATTTCAACACATTGCCCATAACCGGGGGCATGACTATTTGAATAGATTATTAACACTCTGTAGAGGTGTACAACTTTACCTACAAGATATGATTCTCATAATGTCAGCCACTACACGTTTCCATAGGCGTGTGACTGAGTAATCATAACAAGAGCTTTACAATGCTTGTTTCGGTATTTTCTCCTGCTCCGGAGTTCTGCATCCTCAGCACTAAGGGACTCTGTTATTAGCTTATTGCGAGTGCACACTCTCTCTCAGGGCATAGACCTTTCGAGTCTCTCCTGAGCAGTGACCCCTATAGGTTCACCCCCAAACATATCTTCCCCAGGCAATAATCTCGCAAGTCACCCCCAACTGGCGTATGAGACTATATTGAAACAAAACAAATTAGTCGGTCATGTCCGTCCCATACCAAACTTGTGGTTGTACGGTGGGTGTAGAAATGAGTGCACATGGATTCAGTCCTTAATCGATTCAGGCAAGACAAACCAACAATTAAAACCTCGGGCAGTACCTACATTGGTCTTAAGTCAACCTCTCGACTGGGTCTCCCATCATTTCATAAAAATTCTCTGTTTCCAGCTATAACCCATATTACTGCTACCATTATCATGTTTCAAATTTCAGTTAGCAATGTTTCTGTCGTATTTACTATTATCTCTAAAGCATATCTAATCACAACTTTTATTTGACAATATTACTATTGTGATAATCCTATGGTGACAAGAATAAGGTAATATCAGAAGGGAATATAAGAGGTATCACTGTATGATGTAGTAATTTATACACACAATAAGGGCAAGCATGCATTTATATTTGAAATCAAAATATTGTGTTTGAAAACTAGGCTCAACATGATCAATATAAGGACTTGCCTCCTTTTCCGATATCTTTGGTCTTTTCTCGTAAGCTTCAGGCTTGATACAATTGCTCTTGTAGTTCTTCGGTTGACCAATACGCTGGATCCGAATACTAACATGAGAAAACTAATGCAACTAACTTTCTACTTTGCAGAATACAGACTGAGAACAAAATATAATAAAATAACCAAAAGACACAAAGAAAGTGGTTTGGGTGGTATTTGATTTGGTTGAACGGAGTTGGGATTTGGCTAGATGGGGTTTAAGATGGTCAAAGAAGTATATAGGTGTTATATGGATTTCTGTGAATGACTATGGGTATGGACGGTGTTAGGTTTGGGGTTGGAATATTATCTCGATGGTTGAAGTTTTATCAGAGTGTATTCAAGCTAAACAAGGTTAAATATGGATTTCACGACTCAAAATAGTTAAGGCAAGTATGTGTAGGTTTCAGTGAACAGTGGAGGTTTGGACCGTATTGGGTTTAGGGTTTGAAACGGTGTTTTAGTAATTTTGGGTTTTATCGGTGTATGATATAGGAAAAGAAAGCTGAAAAATAGGTAGACAGGCTCGAAACGAACTAAATGGTTATATCTTATATTTTTGAGTATGGATAAATAGTAACGGATAGGGTTTACTACTCCTTGAGGTTTAAAAAAAAGTTAGTAAATTGCTACAAAAACAAAACGGAAATGCAAGATTCCATGCGTGCGTCCGTTGACTGTATTGCACGAGCGCTTCCCCTGCCGTTGGATGGTTGGCTCTAAACCATCGCGCAACGAGGCATGGAGAGAAAAGATAAGGGCAAGACCGGGCTTCAGAAGCATGAACGCACTGATGCATTCTTACCCATACAATCCCATCTTCTCTCTTACTTTGCCCTTCCCTTCTCCACTCTCTCATCCATTACCTAGCTAATCAACCACTCTCTGCAACCGTTGCCTACCTGAGAACAAGAAACATGGGGGGAACATGCAGATGGCGATCGTCCTGATGCTTTTGCATCCAATGGCCGTGACCTGCTCACCCAGGCGGCAAAAGGAGGTGGGGATGCTGCTCGGCGTCTCCGGCGAGATCGAGAAGATGGAGCGCAACCTGGAGAACATCAAGGCTTTCCTCGCCAGCGCCGAGAGGAGGCTCAACGACGCCATGTACGACGCCACCGACAATCTAGAGCTGTGTCAGTAAGTGCACTTCTTCAGGCTGAACCAACTCCTGATCATGTTCCGGTATTTATCTGATAAGGACATTTCTAATGGTCCTACGTAAGTAATGTCTATAGTATTAATTAACATGTTATGTAAGATTAGTACTAAGATGAATGAAAAATTAATAAAGGAAAAGGAGAAAACAGTGTCTCATACAAAACATTGCTTACGCACGCAATCCAATATAAAAACATTAGTTAAGACATCTATTGAGAAGGGAAAGGATGTCTACCATATTATAATAACTAGTAGTGTGCTCGTGCTAACGCTACGGTAAAATACAAAATAAGATAAAATTTGTAAACAAACATAAAACTTATGTACAACATGCTTACGTCATCGTTTCCCCGTTCCGTACGATCGCTCTGGCTGATGCGTGTGCGCGAGACGCTCTTACTGAGCGGATGGTATCGCGCGGCTTCGCTCTCAACTCTGGTTTCGCTCTCAACATGGTCGCACAACGTGCTCGTTACCAACCACTGTCAACGTGGTCGAAACCGAACATGCACAGCGTGGTCGTAACGTGGTTGTTACCGACCACCACGGTCATCTTTACGATCGTGCAGTCGTTTCGACTAAGCTTGACTCTCGACCATGATGTGGTCTTCTACCATGACCTCCGACCATGTTGAGCCTTTCGACCACGATCTTCGACTACGGGTGGCCGATCGCGACCGACCACGGCGTGGTCATAACGACCGTTATCAGCGTGATCGTGCCGACCGGTCTTACAACGTGGTCATATCGACCGGTCTCAACGTGGTCGTGCCGACCGATCTTACAACGTGGTCGTATCGTGGCTGCCGCTTCAGCGTGGTCGTAATGACCCGCACGGCGTGGTCGTTACCGACCACGCCCACTGACTCGACCACAGGCATCTTCGACCATGGGCATTCCACCACGGCCATCTACGACCACGAGCTTCTTCGACCACGGTCATCTTCGACCACAGCCATCTTCGACCACGGTGATCTATAACCACGATCATCTCTACGACCGTGCAGCCGCTTCGACTACGGTTTGACTCTCGACCACGTTGTGATCTTCGATCATGGCCTCTGACCACATTGAGGCTTTTGACCACGTCGTAGATTAAATGCATTTTGTGGTTGTAATTAAGCATAGTAACGTGTGAGGGAGTAAGAAATCGATATTGTGCTGTCAAATGTCAAATGAGAGACTATATATCCTACCGTTCAAGTCACTGGATGTAGAAAAGGATTGGATGGTCTTCAGGACTATATATGGCAGTTATTTTCCTGTATTAGGTTAGGTTTGTTGATTTCGCAACACACCATCACATTTCGGTCGACAGAGAGGCATATATAAGGAATTGGCAAATTGAACAACAATAAAGCTAAGAGCCTTATATGTAGGGAAAAGCCAAGCCCTGTTTACAACTATAAGAAAGAATTTAACCAATAAGTGTAGAAAAAATTCTCATTTCAGTACAATTTATATTGTTTTAGGAAAAAACATTTTATTTCATTATCAAGAAAATTTTGCCCTTTAGAGGAGACATGATTTAGTGGAAGTACAAGACAGCAACACTGCACCTTCAGCTTTTCTCTGGCCCGAATTTTTTGCATTTGTTTAGCAGCTAAGCGTTTGGCCTCCAGTGGGTCAACCATTACCACATTGTCACCTGAACTCCTTTTGTCTTCCGGTGTCTGGTTCATTTCGACTCAGCATCTTAGCTACCAAGCAGTAATATCAAGGACAAGAAAGCTGTGACCTTAATAAAGGAAAATCGAATCTCTTTCCCCAGTATCTAGGTTTGAGAATTACAGAAATTTTAGAGTAAGATGGTTTAGGGATCAACTTATTGGCAATTAAGCAAACTTAAATCATTATGATTCCCCAAACAGAGTATTGGTAATTAAGCAAGGGGATCAAGGCCCTCTGTCCGATTTATCTACTGAGGTTTCGTCAGATAGTCACCTTGTCACCGGTGAGATGCTCAACGGCAAACAACATGAACAGAAGTAATTAGAACAATGTCCAACTCATACCCAATTCAAGTGAAATTCGCGAGTGATATGGACAATGTGCAGTGCGGCCTATGAGTAACTGAGCAAGTGGATTCTAATATGCCCTAAATAATGTTCAGGTCTGCTTCCAAATTTTTTGTAGAACCAACTAAACACAGAATTACAAAATATGTGATAATAAGAAGTTTGACAATAAAAGATACATCATACATACAAGTCAGTAGCAAACAGAGCAACTATTTCAGAAATTTAAAATAGTTCTGCATAGATATCTTGCCATCTTGAAACAGTTCCAAATTCACAAGGCATGCAAACTGGAAAACAGAAGAAAACATTCCGTACTGATACATTAGCATAAACTTACTCGTGGAGTCGTGGTCAGTTAGGACAACATCTGTTGAATTAAATCTCCACTAAAGTGTTCAGTATATGCAATCCTTGCTGCAAAGAGAGATTCAGATGTAAAGAAGATGTCATAAATATGTCGGAACGTATTATCAATTTTATGATAAAACGACTAAGAAGGGTGGAATACATTGAAAGAATTTTTGCAGTAGATACAGATAGCGACACATTACAGTCTTAACTAATGAAGTCATTTGGTTGTGAATGTTAGGGCTGGTTAGTTCATTCGTTTGGATCTGTCCCATGCTTAGCAAATAGATATATTACTAATAGAGTGAAACACGGTATTGATTCTTAAGATGCTGTAGTATATGTGGCACACTCATCATTGCGAGTCCCAACCCATTTTTCCCAGCCCTGCCAAGTGCCAAAAGGTGCAGTAATGTAGAGGTCCAACTGAATCATGACCCTTTCAAAACATACCAATGAACAATACCATCAAGCATTCTTCAAATTTCTAAAGTAAACCTACTGAACTTCTCAGCAGCAAGAATTCTAGAGCACATGCATCACACACTAATGCCAATGAGATGACTATCGAGTGCATAGGCCAAGCAACAATGCAGAACAGATCAAAAGCATTTGACTTCTTTACAGCATTCATGTACATTTCATGTTTTTAATTTCAGTTCGTTGTGGTTTAACAAGAAATGGACTTAATAAATTCCATATGATCTCATCATATGCCAGTGACTCGAATTAAACACCTAATCGCTAATTATATCACAACATCAACCCAAACATGGAGCCAATAGAGGAAAATTAATTAAACAAGCAATCGTTGTGCCACGAACGGTTCTGCTCTCTCCTGGTCATGCCTCTGGGGAGGAAGTGGAGCCTTATGCCCTAGCGATGCACCGCTTTGCGGAGGAAAAATAGCCACTTTGGCAGCTGGATACCTCCGACTCCTCTGAAGTTGCGGCCGAAGCCATCGATTAGCCTGTGAGCCGACTCCCTAACCTGCTCCGTCTCCTCCAAAAAGTCGTAATCTTTACACACAGAAGAAACAAGACGACAATACAAGGGACGGTAAGAAAAGAAATCGATATGGCAAGCGATTGGTGATCGATGAATGAATCAAGGAGTAGAAAGATAGAAGAGGGGGTGGGGGAGGGTACCGGAGTGGAGCTAGTTGTCGTCGAATTGGGAGAGCAGAACGGGGTCGGTGTGATGGCGCTTGTCGATGCAGGCGGTGCGGCGCTTGTGGGACTGGATGCAGGGGAGGGTGTAGGTGAGGCGGGAGTAGCCGCGGCACGGGATCTTAACCTACCAAAAACCAACGCCGCCGCCTCCTCCCCCCAGTCATCTAGCCCGTCACCGGTCATGCCGTCACCGCCTCCTCCGCCTACGGCCTTCTTGAGTAGGCGCTTCTGGGGCTTGGACGAGGAGCCGGCGCCGTCGTCGCCGTGCACGGGCGTGGGGGAGCGGTCGCGGTTCCAGTCGGCGCCTCCGCCGTCGTCGCCGAGGTCGTCCTCGAGGTCGTCGTAGGGCTGCGGCTCGGGCGAGGGGTCGCGGGCGTCGGCGCGGGGTGGGGAGGAGGAGGCGGCGGCGCGGGGGGGGGAGGAGGAGCGGCGGCGGAGCGAGAGGGTGGGGAGGAGGAGGCGGCGGCGCGGGGGGGAGGAGGAGGAGGCGGCGGCGGCGGGGTGGGAGGAGGAGGAGGCGGCGGCGGAGGCGGAGGGTGGGGGGAGGAGGCGGCGGAGGCGGAGGGGTGGGGAGGAGGAGGAGGCGGCGGCGGCGGAGGAGGCGGGAGGAGGCGGCGGAGAAATCGGCAGAGGGAGGCGCCGCAGGTTCGGTGGGAGGCCGGCGGCGGGAGGAGGAGGAGGAGGAGGAGACGGAGGAGGAGGGGGAGGAGGCGGCGGCGGGGAGGCGGCGGAGGAGGCGGCGGGAGGAGGCGGAGGAGGAGGCGGCGGTGGGAGGTAGGCGGCGGCGAAATCCAAGGAGGAGCGCGGGTTGGGAGAAGGGTGGGAGGCGGTTCGGGAGGAGGGAGGGGGCGCAAGGCGTGATGGGGTGGGGTTAGGATTCAATGATGTGCATGATCCGGATAATTTTGACCTTAGGATCTTCAATGAGTAAGAGAAGAAGGCTTGAGGAGAGATCCAGTCCATTCATTTGTATGAAGTTGGATTACTTTGGTACACAAATCTGGGTAGACTTAGATTAGGCATGACTGTGGGGGTGGTTGAGGGGGTGAATTTAGTAAAGAAAATTTTGGTGTATTATAGAGTAGGGTAGATGTGCCACTGCATTAAATGGTGCATTGGGGGAGGGAATTGGAAATAAATATTAAATTACAATATTAATTAGGTGGGCTAGATGATAGATATAATATATTGGGAGGATGGCATCTAGCCTGATATCTATACGAGATGAGATGGTAATATATGAATATTACTATGTAGTATCACCGTTGGAAATGCCTTAACTGCTTGATGACCTTGAGTCAACTCAAAGCGGACCATCGATTTGCAATTTGTAACGCCCGTTTCGGGCGCGTCTGGACTGACACCTCGCAACTATTCACGCATGAGCGATTATGAAGTGTCGCGCAAGAGTATACCATCGCATGCTTCGACAAAAGTCCAAAGCATATATTTCACATACGGATTAACATCCATTTTTCAACGGGGCGTGCAAGCCCAAAGTATACTTACATCACAAAAACACGAGAATCCGCTCGGCGCGCCAAGACCTAAAGCCACGGGTCCTTGTCGAAGAAGAGACCTTCCGGGCTTCCTCAACGGGGAGACCTTCACCTTCGTCTTGATCCTCTAAAGAAGGGCAAAAGCAAGCCGTGAGCCAATCAACCGGGCTCAGCAAGTCCCAAAGGACCCTAAACTTATTACATGCACGAACATCAAAGGAAGGGAGTATATTTGGTTTATTAACTTTGAGTGGATGCAGTTTTATTTGCAAACATTTTTAGAAGACGGACCCAAAACTACTCCTCAAGAACTCAGGGGTTTTTCATGAAATTTCAATTAACCAACTAATCAAGTTCAAACAAGTACAAAACTACTTAAGCTTTGCTGCTGGAATCACCCAAATGACACAGCTCAATAGCAGGAGCACGGCGTATTCGAATACCATTTATTAGACTCTGCGAGTTTGCTCGACTTACCCACGATCCCTTAACTCCGCGGCGAGTTAAGAAAGCGGTCGTTTCACTGCTCAACTCTTTATATAGGCTCTACGGTAGAATTCACTCAGTGCAGGCTCGCTCACACACACACACAAAGAAAAAGCGGTGCCGCCGAGTGAACTCTACCGTTGTTAGGCACCCAATCACGGCTGCCTAACCTTTGTTACCCAAACACCTTCTCCACAACGCTGTAGAGTTTCAATCGAGTTGGCGGCTACTAAACCGGTGTTGACAAGTCAACTCCGGTGGTTGAGCGGTCACCATGTCAATTGCTCAACGTAAGGGTCCGATCCTTATATTTTTCCCGAGTCCGCAACCCGGCGGTCCGCAACTTTGCAACCCGGGTAAGAGGCGGCGAAACCGTCTCATGGCGCACCACAGCCCCTTACCTATCTTACATGTCGACATACTCCGCCCTAGGGCACGGCATCCCATACTACCCCGCCTAGAGTGGGTTTTCCAAATTCTATTGGCATGACCACAACCTTATGATGTAACACTTTGCATGATAATAATATCCTACGATTCTCTAGAATATCAGATAATTATTTCTAGGGTTTCAAGGGCATGGCTACAATTTAATCATGGCATTTAACGGTGGTAGGACTAACTATATCACATGACATTCTAAACATTTTATTTTTATTTTCGAACTAATATTTCAGAACTAGCTCAATGCAAATAACATATTAACATAATTAAACATCATGGGTTGCAACATGATCAAAGGATTTGAGACTTGCCGCTGATTTGAATGATCTCGGCTAGCTCGAACGAAGAAACATCTGGATCCCGAGCCTGCACTTGAACTTCCGGGATCTTCGAGACTAGCGCAAACACATAAAATAATTAAATCCAGCTTGAGACTAATCAAGCGAGGAAAAATAAACTATTTGAAAAAGGAGTAAAATGCATAAATCCTTCAAATGGAAATTTTGGAAATTTATCTGGGATGAATTTATGGAAGTGGAGGCCAGAAATGGGTCCAGGACATTATTTGGAGCAAAGTGGTGAAATTTGGGAATTTTTGGGATTTTCTGAGATTTTCTAGGATTTATTTGGATTTTCTGGAATTTTGGAAATTAGAAAAGTCACTGGAAATTCGGTGTGAGCGATGAGCGGCCGGCCGTTGCTCTGATGCGGCGGGCGGCAAGACGGCCGCGCGACCGAGAAGTGGGCCGCGCCGCCTCGGCCGCCGCTTCGCGGGCCGAAGCGCAGCGCTGCCTGCTCTCTCTGCGCCGATGGTTGCAGCGTGGCAGCGGCGGCGGCGATGCGCGCGAGGACGCAGCGCTTCGGATGGCGGGGCGGATCGGATAGGCTGCGGGCGGATGGATCGGGCGGCAATGGGAGAGGTGCTTAAGAAATCGGACGGCGAGAGGCGCCATCCGACGGTTGGCTTTGGGCGGCATCGAGAGGAGGGCGGCGGGGATCGACCACGTCCCGGGAGGAGGTCGTCTTCTACCTCGGCCCTTGGCTCGGCCGTGAGGCGAGACGTGGCGCCTCGCTCGCGGCGGCGGCAATGGTCCCCGGCGGCAACGAAGGGTACCAATGGGTAGCTTGAGGTGTGGGGGTTCCATTTCGGGGCTTTGGGGAAGAAGGGGACCAATGGGGGAGGCAGGGGGCGACAAGGAGGGATTCGGTCTCCTGGCGGTGAAGGGAGTCACCGGTGCCGTAAGGGTCAATTCAGCGGCGGCTACACAATCTGGGGAACCCGGCGCTCACCCTGGCGGCGGTGGCTTCGGCCGGGGAGCTTCGAGGAAGGCTGGCCACGGAGAGGGGTGCGGCGGCTGGCAGGGGCTTCGTCGCTGGGGCACCACAGGGTTCCACCTGGTCAGGCGAGCATACCAACTTGATCAGGAGGTATTAGGGGAGCTCTGGACAAAAGCAATCGAAGAATGGGGACGGGGAGAGGGAGATCGGCTCACGGTTGTCACCGGCGCAGGGGAGAGCGGCGGCGGCGACGGAGGCGACGAGGGCTCAATCGGTCACTCCCGGAGCTTCTCTGGAGTGGTGGGAAGGGAATGGGGGTGTTGGGGAGGTTTGGGAAGCAAAGGAGAGGGAAGGAGCGGGGAGCGGCTTTTATACCGAGCGGAGAGGGGAGGGAGCCTTCGGGGAGAAGGCAACGGGCGCGGGCGTGACAGTCAACAGAGGGGACGGGG
Organism: Dendrocalamus sinicus; assembly: GCA_036346575.1. NCBI lineage: Eukaryota > Viridiplantae > Streptophyta > Magnoliopsida > Poales > Poaceae > Dendrocalamus > Dendrocalamus sinicus. The sequence continues at coordinate 93,897 of JAYEVI010000430.1, read as the reverse complement.
AGTTGCTCAGGCGTCTCCTCCACGCAGGGGTGGCGTCAGCTCGACACAGGAGTGATGGCGACGCGACAGGGGATGGGAGTAGGTGGTCGGGGCGGCATGGGCGCACGCGAGCTTCCGCGCGGTGGAGGGACGACGGCGGTGACAGCGTGAAGTCGGCGGGGCGGGCGGCGGCGTGAGACATCCACGACCGTACCACGGTACGTCGGGTGCACGCGCGCGCGGAGAAACCAGAGCGCGAGCGGTGCCGCGCGGCGAGTGCCGCCGCAGCAGCGCGCGCGCGCAGCGCGAGCGCTGCGCGGAAGAAGCGAGGCGAGAATGCACCAGCGAGAGAAGCGCGCCACGGGAGGCGCGAGCGCCGAGAGGAAGGAGGCGGAGAGAGGGCGGCGCCCGAGAGCAGCCAGCAGCGGCTCGAGCGTCCGCGCGAGGAGGCGGCAGGAGAGGGCCGCCGAGAAGAGGAAAACGGATCGGGCGGGGCGCCAAAAGAAATGGGAAAACGGGGAGGGAAGGAAAGGCGCCAATGAGATGGAGGCGGAATGCCAAAAGAGGAAGGCGGATTTCGGGGAGAACTTTCCCGAAAAGGAAAGTTTTCGAATTTCACTCAAAAATGCAGCAAAAATCACAAAATTTTCTGGTTTGAATTTTTGGGGTTTTTCAACCTACCCCCCTTAAAAGAATCTCGACCCCGAGATTAACTTGGTCCAGGGAGTAAGTTGGGGAAATCTCGCTGCAAGTCTGATTCTCTTTCCCAAGTGAACTCATCCGCTGTGTGATTCTTCCACTGTACTCTGTAAAACCCGACATTGTTGTTTCTGAGCCGCCTCTCTGACGTTTTGAGTATTTGTAGTGGTTCTTCAGCATATGTGCAGTCATCTTGCAATTCAATATCTGACAATGACACTTCGTCTGTAGGCTGATGTAGACATTTCCGAAGCTGGGATATGTGGATCCTGGATAAGTTGGGCTGAAGCTGCACTTGATAAGCTACTTCTCCAACTCTTCCAATTATTTAAAACGGTCCCACATATCTCGGTGCTAACTTGCCTTTGACTTGAAATCTCTTAACTATCTTGAATGGGGTGACTTTGATGTACACATAGTCTCCAACTTCGAAACTCAAGTCCTTCCTGCGGTTATTTGCATAATTCTTCTGTCGGTCTTGTGCAATCCTGAGTCTATCTCTGACAATTCTGACATGTGCTTTTGCATCTTGAGCAATCTGGGGCCAATAAGTTGTCGTTCTCCTGTTCCTGACCAAATCAGTGGGGTTCTGCATTTTCTGCCATACAAAGCTTCAAATGGGGCCATCTGGATACTTGTTTGATAGATATTGTTATATGAGAATTGAGCAAACGTAAGGCAAGTGTTCCACGCTGCTCCATACACAATAGCACAGGCTCTCATCATGTCTTCTAAGATCTGGTTTGTTCTCTCTGTCTACCCATCTGTCTGAAGGTGATATGCTGAACTAAAATTCAAATCAGTGCCCATAGCTTCATGTAATAATTTTTTTTCCCAGAATTTGGATGTAAACTGCACTCCTCTATCTGACACAATCTCCTTCGGAACTCAATCCAGTGTCACAATTCTTGTCAAACGCAACTTGGCAAGTTTATCCTTCCCACAGGTTTGCTTGATCGGGAGGAAATGAGCCACCTTGGTCAATCTATCAACAATGACCCGAGATAGCATCATATCCCTCACGAGTCTTGGGAAGTCGATGATGAAGTCCATACCAATGCTATCCCATTTCCATTCGAGAATTGGCAAAGGCACAACAATCCGATGGCTTTTGGTGGTCTATCTTGATCTGTTGTGGACATCACATTTAGCTACATATTACGCCACTTCTTTCTTCATTTGGTTCCACCAATACCTCTTCTTCAAATCCTGATACATCTTTGGGCCTCCTGGATGAATTGAAAATTGAGATGAATGGGTTTCGGATAGAATCAACTCTCTTAACTCCTTCTTGCTTGGTATACAATAGCGACCACGGAAAGTGAGGATTCCATGCTCATCTATTGCGTACTCTGCTGACTCTTCTCCTTGAATATCCTTTTTCAGTTTTTGAATCTCTCCATCTTCATCTTGTGCTGCTTTAATCTGACCTGTTAATAACGGTTGAATTTCTAATGTTGTTTCTTCATCACATTACATGATCACCAAGTTCAGGTGTAATATATCTCTCTGTAACTCTGGTGGGTACTCTGATCGACTGACTTTGCTTGGATAAATTTTGTGGCTAAGGGCATCGGCAATTACATTTGCTTTGCCCGGGTGATACTGAAGTTCAACATTATAGTCTTTAATCAACTCCAGCCATCTTCGTTGTCTCATTTTCAACTCGGCTGTATGAGCAGTACTTCAAGCTCTTGTGATCGAAAATATCTCACAACGATTTCCTAGCGGTAGTGCGCGATTTTGAGTGCATGCACCTTAGCTGCTACTTTTAAATCGTGTGTGAGGTAATTTTCTTCGTGTGGCTTCAGCTGTCTTGAGGTATAGGCAACAACTTTTCCATCTTGCATAAGCACACAACCCAAACCTTGCTTGGAGGCATCACAATAGATTTGAAATTATTTCTCTGGGTTGGGCAAAATCAACACTGGTGTTTCTGTCATCTTGGTATTCAACAGCTGAAAATTCTCTTCACAAGCATCTGTCCATGTGAATGGTTTATCCTTCTTGATGGCGAGTGAGTGGGCGAAATCTTGAGAATCCTTCTATGATTCGCGGTAATAGCCCGCCAATCCAAGAAAGCTCTCCACTTCTATCAACTCTTGAAATTGTTTCCATTCCATAATCGTGGCAATCTTTTCGGATCGACCTTAACTCCATCTTCTGATATAATATGACCCAGAAAGCAACTTCTTTTAGCCAAAAACTGCACTTGTCAAACTTTGCATATAGCTGATGTTCCCTCAGTCTTGACAATACCATGTGCAAATGCTGTCTGTGCTCTTCTTCACTCTTGGAATATATCAGGATATCATCAATAAAGACAATCACAAATCGATCCAATTGGTCCATATGCACCAGGTTCATAAAATTCATGAGATATGCTGGCGCATTGGTTAGACCAAATGGCACGACCGTGAATTCAAATAATCCATATCTGGTGATGAAAACTGTCTTCTCTCGATCTTGCTCTCGGATCTTGAGCTGATGGTAGCCCGAGCGCAAGTCGATCTTGGAAAACACTTTGGCACCCTTGAGCTGATCAAACATGTCATCAATTCGAGGAGGATACTTGTTCTTGATGGTGACACATTCCAACCTCTGTAATCCACGCACATTCTCGATTCGCCATTCTTCTTTTCACAAACAAGGTGAGGTGACCAAGGCGAAACACTTGGCGAATAAACTCTTTCTCTTGCAGTTCATCTAAGCGTCTCTTGAGCTCTTTTAATTCAGCAGTGACATTACATGCGATACTTTGCAAATCGGTTTTGTGCAGAATCAATTCTATAACAACTTCTACTTGTGCATCGGGGATCGCACGCAATTACTGCGAAATACATCGGGTATTCTTGCACTTGATCCAGTGTATTGCTAGCATGTTGATCATGCGCTTTCTTGCATCCTTCAATACCTCTCTGTTTTTTTTTCTTCTTTTTTCTTTCGACCTTGAGGTTGACCAATGATATTGTTTTGATCTCACAATCTACCTTGCCTTTATTCTTGGCTAGTCAGTTCATGCCCAAATGGCATCTAGCCCTTGCATATCTGGTGCGATAAATGCTTTAACCTCTCTTTGGATTGACTTTGACTCCTTCTCACTTGTACCGCATATCATCATTGGGTATATGCTCTGAGGTTCACACTTAGCTGAATTATGCGATGCACTGGGCCACATATATATGCAGGTCCGTTAGGATCAACTTCATTGCAACATGAACTTCTCATCCATTACATTTTACACAGATGGTTTTCATACATTTTCATAGTCTTGCCACAAGCCTTAGTTAAAGTAATTTACAGACATCCATTTAGTTCTAGCTTACAAAAGGATAACCAAAAGTACATCATCTCATTTCTTGTTCTCACTAGCTCATATTTTCTTGGTATCTATCTGGTGGTTTTGGGCTTGGAGTTTAGCCTTCGATGTGAGACTCCTCTGGGACATTGATGCTTGTAGTGTCTATTCTCTCCACAATGGAAGCATCGTCACGTCCTTCGTGGACAGTTGCTAGTAAGATGCTTGCCACCGCAGTGAGGCACTGATGGCGAGTGGTGAGGAGTGGCATCTCTGCGAGGCTGCTGGTGGGTCTTCTCGGGGTAGGATTCTTCTTCTTCCATCGGTGGCGGACGTGATGTTGATGTCGCCTCTTTGCTTGCTTTCTAGCTTCTTACGTAGGTAAGGACTTGATGGGCATTGGCGTGGTAATGTCCATCCCGTTCTGATGAAAACAAGCCGTTGGTGAAGGAGGCGAAGGTCTTTCGTTTCATAACCTTCACGTAACTTTGGTCTTTCTTCTAATTGGAGAGCTCGATCAACTAGGCTTAATAGGCTTGAAAACTTCATGGGTGAAGGCGTTGTCTCATACTAGGTCGTAGGCCTTTCATAAAGCACTCCATCCTTCCGGCTTCAGTATCAATCTCTTCTTGAGCATACTGGGATAACTGATGGAACTGCTGTAGATATGCTGTGATGGAGTTCTCTCCTTGTTGAAGATCGAGAAAATCCTGATATTTTCCTGCGATAACTTCAGGAGGAATGCAGGCTTGGCGAAATCTCTTCACAAAGTCTTCCCAGGTAATGTCTTCCTTATTTGGGTGCATCCACTCGATAGCATTCCACCATGTAATTGCGGGCTCGGACAACTGATAGGTGGCAAAGATAACCTTCTCCTTATTTGTACACTGGATAGTATTCATTCTTCTCTCAATATCTTGTAACCAGTCATCTGCATTCAGTGACCCTGTTGTTGAAGGGAATATCGGGGGTTGAGTTTGCAGGAAGGCTATAAACTTCAATGTAGTTGCGCTTGACGCTGTCACTGACTCTTCGGGTGTCACCTTGACAATAAACTGTGATAGTGATTCTCTTGGCTTTTCTGACATCTGGCCTTGATGCATGGCGAGTGCACCTACTGTTGGTCGACCACTCTGCGTGTTGGATCCATCGCGCAATTGGGAACTTGAGATCGCTTTGCGACTTTGGAGAACGAGGAGTAGATAAGTAAGACATTGAATTTTCAAGGTAAGTATAGGATGAAAAAGGTAAAACGAGGCGAAAGGGGACAGGAGAAAGCTTTGAACCGAGAGGGATTCGCGATAATTAAGCAAGCGACATACAAGGATAAGGAACATAGATTTACAATATGCAAGTGGTACACAAACCACTTAGGGTTCATGATTGCACTTGCTTTACATTACAAAAATCTTGCTACTACTCGAGTCGGTCTAGTCTAGCGAACAACGGCTACTCCTCCGGTAGAAAGCGAAATTTTGAAGCTAGACCGGAGAAGCGATAAACATTTTGCGAAAGGCAAAACTTAAGCAGAAGTAAACTAAGATAGATAAGGTAGCAACAAGAGAGGAAAAGACAGCAATAATACTTATATTTTTAGTAAACCCTTTTATGGCTTAAATTAAGTTTTGCGATAAAATTGCTTCCTAGTTTGCCTTAGGTCTCAACCTACGGTCAGAGCACGCTCGATACCACTTCTTATGCGCCCGTTTCGGTAGCGTCTGGACACGACACCTCGCAACTATTCACGCATGAACAGTTATGAAGTGTCGCGCAAGAGTATACCATCGCATGCTTACGACAAAAGTCCAGCATATATTTCACATACGGATTAACATCCATTTTTCAACAGCGGGGCGTGCAAGCCCAAAGTATACTTACATCACAAAAACACCAGAATCCGCTCGAGCGCGGCCAAGACCTAAAGCCACGGGTCCTTGTCGAAGAAGAGACCTTCCGGGGCTTCCTCAACGGGGAGACCTTCACCTTCGTCTTGATCCTCTAAAGAAGGGCAAAAGCAAGCCGTGAGCCAATCAACCGGCTCAGCAAGTCCCAAAGGAACCCTAACTTATTACATGCACGGAACATCAAAGGAAGGGAGTATATTTGGTTTATTAACTTTGAGTGGATGCAGTTTTATTTGCAAACATTTTTAGAAAGCGGACCCAAAACTACTCCTCAAGAACTCGGGGTTTTCATGAAATTTCAATTAACCAACTAATCAAGTTCAAACAAGTACAAAACTACTTAAGCTTTCTTCTGGAATCACCCAAATGACACGGCTCAATAGCAGGAGCACGGCGTATTCGAATACCATTTATTAGACTCTGCGAGTTTGCTCGGCTTACCCACACGATCCCTTAACTCCGCGACGAGTTAAGAAAGCCAGTCGTTTCAACGCTCAACTCTTTATATAGGCTCTACAGGTAGAATTCACTCAGTGCAGCTCGCTCACACACACACACAAAGAAAAAGAAAAGCGGTGCGCTCGAGTGAACTCTACGTTGTTAGGCACCCAATCACGGCACCTAACCTTTGTTACCCAAACACCTTCTCCACAACGCTGTAGAGTTTCAATCGAGTTGACGACTACTAAACCGGTGTTGACAAGTCAACTCCGGTGGTTGGCGGTCACCATGTCAATTGCTCGGCGTAGGGTCCATCCTTATATTTTTCCCGAGTCCGCAACCCGGCCAGTCCGCAACACAACCTGGGGTAAGAGGCGGGCGAAAAATCGTCTCATGGCGCACCACCCCCTTACCTATCTTACATGTCGACATACTCCGCCCTAGGGCACGGCATCCCATACTACCCCCCCTAGAGTGGGTTTTCCAAATTCTATTGGCCCGACCACAACCTTATGATGTAACACTTTGCATGATAATAATATCCTACGATTCTCTAGAATATCAGATAATTATTTCTAGGGTTTCAAGGGCATGGCTACAATTTAATCATGGCATTTAACGGTGGTAGGACTAACTATATCACATGACATTCTAAACATTTTATTTTTATTTTGAACTAATATTTGAGAACTAGCTCAATGCAAATAACATATTAACATAATTAAACATCATGGGTTGCAACATGATCAAAGGATTTGAGACTTGCTGATTTGAATGATCTCGGCTAGCTCGAGCGAAGAAACATCTGGATCCCGAGCCTGCACTTGAACTTAGGGATCTTGAGACTAAGCGCAAACACATAAAATAATTAAATCCACTTGAGACTAATCAAGCGAGGAAAAATAAACTATTTGAAAAAGGAGTAAAATGCATAAATCCTTCAAATGGAAATTTTGGAAATTTATCTGGGATGAATTTATGGAAGTGGAGGCCAGAAATGGGTCCAGGACATTATTTGGAGCAAAGTGGTGAAATTTGGGAATTTTTGGGATTTTCTGAGATTTTCTAGGATTTATTTGGATTTTCTGGAATTTTGGAAATTAGAAAAGTCACTGGAAATTCGGTGTGAACAGTAGACGGCCGGCCCGTTGCTACAGTGCGGCCCGGGCGGCAAGACAGCCCGCGCAACCGAGTGGGCCACGCGCCTCGGCCCAACGCTCGCGCGGCCGAAGGCAGCGCACGCTGCTTCTCTCTGCGCCGATGGTTGCCGCGTGGCCGCGCGGGCGGCAGCGATGCGGCGAGGACGAGCGCTCGGGATGAAGCGGGGCGGATCGGATGGCTGCGGACGGATGGATCGGACGGCAATGGGGAGAGGTGCTTAAGGAAATCGGACGGCGAGAGAGGGCTGCCATCCGACGGTTGGCTTTGGACGGCATCAGAGGGGAGGACGGCGGGGATACGACCACGTCCCCGGGAGGAGGTCGTCTTCTACCTCCGGCTGTTGGCTCGGCCGTGAGGCAGAGACGTGAGCGCCTCCGCTCACCGGCGACGGCAATGGTCCCCGACGGCAACGAAGGGTACCAATGGGTAGCTTGAGGTGTGGGGGTTCCATTTCGGGGCTTTGGGGAAGAAGGGGACCAATGGGGGAGGCAGGGGGCGACAAGGAGGGATTCGGTCTCCTGGCGGTGAAGGGAGTCACCGGTGCCGTAAGGGTCAATTCAGCGGCTACACAATCACAGGGAACCCGCGCTCACCAGCGGCGGTGGCCGGCGGGAGCCGAGGAAGGCGGCCACGGAGAGGTGCGGCGGTGGCGGGGGCGTCATTTGGGGCACCACAGGTTCCACTGTCGGCGAGCATACCAACTTGATCGGGAGGTATTAGGGAGCTCGGACAAAAGCAATCGAAGAATGGGGACGGGAGAGGAGATCGGCTCACGGTTGTCACGGCGCGGGAAGAGCGCGGCGGACGGAGGCGGCGAGGGCTCAATCGGTCACTCCCGGAGCTTCTGCAGGTGGTGGGAAGGAATGGGGTGTTGGGAGGTTTGGGAAGCAAAGGAGAGGAAGGAGCGGGAGCGGCTTTTATCTGGCGGAGGGGAGGGAGCCTTGGGGAGAAGGCAGCGGCGCGCGTGGCGATCAACGAGAGGGCGGGGAGTTGCTCGGCGTCTCCTCCACGCGAGTGGCGTCGGCTCGACACGGGAGTGATGGCGGCAGCGGCAGGATGGGAGTAGGTGGTCGGGCGGCATGGCGCCGCGAAGCTTCAGCAGTGGAGGGCGAGCGGCGGTAGCAGTGAAGTCGGGCAGCGGCGGGCGGCGGCGTGAGACATCCACGACCGTACCACGGTACCGGGTGCGAAGCGCGGAGAAACGAGCGCGAGCGGTGCGCGCGCGCAGGCGGCGCGGCGCGCAGCGCGAGCGTCTGCGCGGAAAAAAGCGAGGCGAGAATGCACCAGCCCAGAGAGAGCGGCGCCCACGGAGCGCGCGCGCCGAGAGGAGGAGGAGGCGAGAGGAGGCGCGGCCGAGAGCGTAGCGGCTCGAGCGTCCGCGCGGGAGGAGGCGCAGGAGAGGGCCGCCACGAGAAGAGGAAAAAGCGGGATCGGGGCAGGACGCCAAAAGAAATGGGAAAACGGGGAGGGAAGGAAAGGCGCCAATGAGATGGAGGAAGCGGAATGCCAAAAGAGGAAGGCGGATTTCGGGGAGAACTTTCCCGAAAAGGAAAGTTTTCGAATTTCACTCAAAAATGCAGCAAAAATCACAAAATTTTCTGGTTTGAATTTTTGGGGTTTTTCACAATTAGTTCTGATCTCGGGCCTATTAAAGTTTGCCTCAGAAAGGTGCTCATCATCCTTTTCCACCTTCCTTCGAGCAATAATAAACTTTCGTACAAATAGTTTTGGTCTCTTTAAAGTAGTACTTGCTTTCCCTTTCGCACATGCGGTGCCCGTAGTCACAGTACAGCCTGTAAGCTTCGTTCTCACTGTATGCAACCTTATTACGCAATTCTTCAGTTAACTCCTCACGGCTTGGAATAACATAATTATTTTCGTTATCTTCTGCATTTCCCACAAGATCTTCCTCCCTTCCCTGTTCTTGGCTCTCTAAAGCTAATTGCTCCTCACTTTCAGTATCATAAACTATCTGCATCTCTCCATTCTCATTATCTCCAGTACTATCCAGAAAGATGACCTCCCCGTCCGTCAATCTCAATAGTGATGCTAGTAGCTCCCATTACAGCATAACCCACCAAAAAAGGCAATGTATTGGTCCACGAGTCAAGCAAAATGTAATCATACATAAAACAAAACAAACAATACAACGCATTACGGATGCAACAAACAAAATGTAATTAGAGCACATTGAAATTCGACCGTTGGCGAAAGGGCCTCTGGCCGAGTGGTTAGAGCGCCTCAGTAGCACCCCAGTCTTGGGTTCGACTCTAGTGGGAGCGAATTTTAGGCTTGGGGAAAAATCCTACTTTGCTACCACACCAAAGCACAGTCTAAGGACCCGCGAGCGTTGATCAAAGGATCCGCGGTGCGTCTCACAAAGGTCGGGCGTGGTGCCGTGTAAGGGTGGAGCGGGGTTCGGGGTTTCTCGATGCGTGAGAAGACCTTCTTCTTAAGCATGATGCCCGGGTTTCCTCCCCGCAGGTCGAGTTTTTTTAAATTCGACCGTTGTTAGCCAGTTCAGAACATGCCTTTTCTGAACATGGAACCTATGAGTTGAGCGCACTAAAGGGATAACGCATTCACGCCAACTAACCGTTGCCTTTTGGTTATTCAACTTATCATGTTCTCACCATTCATATCTCCAGAACTGGGGTCCTCCTGGCCCTGTCCATCTTTTTTTTAAAAAAATCATATATCTGAACTACCATCACCGATCACCAATTCACCATGGGAATGTCCTAACACTCAACACCTTCCCTTCCTTCCCATACCCCGATCTCGCCCCGAGGAAAAACCCCAGAAAAAAGGAGAGACTCCTCGGGGGGGAACAGATCCTTCGTCCTCACGCCGCCAACCCTCCCCGACCTCCCCGCGCCACCAGCCCCTCCGTCCTCCCCACCCCCTCCCCGACCTCCCGCCACCACCCCCCCTCCTCCCCGCGCGCCAACCTCCCTCGCAAAGCCTAGCCACCTTCACGATTCACCACCTCGTGGCCGCCACCGCTCCCATTTCGCCCCTCGCCTCCAACCTAACCCTCCTGCCTCTAGCGACCAGCCGGAAGAAGCGCCGCCGTGAAGGCTGCAGCAAGCAAGCTCCATTTTCTTCAACGCGTCTGCTACCGTCTCCGCTCGGTCACTCGAGTCGGAGCTTTGTTTCCGCGCCCAGGACTCGGTTCAGGGGTTAGGTCGGAATTTCTTCCCTGTAAGCTTGTTTCGGTATCTTCTGTGGCGGTTTCCTATCTGGCGGGCGAAGAGAGAGGGCGAAGGGGTGGTCGGAGTTGGGGCGCACTGGGGGTGCTGTGTGTGCGGTGAAGTCGGTGGTGTTGGTGGGGTGGCTGGTGTGGCGGTCTGCGGAGAGTGCAGTGGCGGTCGGGGAGGAGGCGTCGAGGCTAGGGCTAGTGCGAGAGAGGTCGATGGCTGGGGTGTGTCGGGAGGGGGTGGTATTCTTGGCCAGTTGTGGATCTGGAGGCTCCGGTCGGTCTTTGGGGTTTGATGGAGAAAGGGGCGGAGCGGCGCGGAGGACACGGAGGGTGCATTGGGTGATGCAGCTGCTGCGGAGGAGGAACGGAAGGTCATTAAAGGAGCTTGCGGTCGGTTCGAGGAGGCTGGTCGGCCTCCTCAGGCGGTGGGCAAGCTGTTCTCGTCAAAGGCTGGTTATGTGGAAGGGATGGTACAGACTCTGGGTAAAATCTGGTGTCCGGCGAAAGGGATCCGGTGCAAGGAGCTGGGGGATAACATGTTTCTGTTTGCTTTCCTTCAGCCGGGGGGTAAGAGAAGAGCTGTTACGGAGGGTCCGTGGGAGTTCGGTGGTGATCTGCTCATTGTGGTAGATTTTGATGAGACTAAGAGGCTGAAAGATTTGGAGTTTACTCACATTCCGGTATGGATTCGTGTCTTCAATCTGCCCCTAGGTCTCATGAATGAAAATACAGGTCGCTCGATTGGGGAGAAGGTGGGGAAATCGTTGGATGTGGAAACTGATGAAGATGGGTCGGCGGTGGGGAGCTTTCTTAGGATTAAAGCTCTAATTGATGTGCGCAACCGCTCTTCAGGGGAGTGATGGTGGAGAATGGGGTTGGGGAGCCAAGCTGTTGGTGTAATTTCAGATATGAATTTCTCCCAAACTTTTGTTTCTCTTGTGGTTTGTTGGGTCATGTGGAAAGGAGTGTAACGAGAAGGTATGGAAGGTGCATGATCATCGGTTTGGGGCTGGATGAGAGCCTCTCGGCAAGGAAGCGTGATCGTGGCCGTTGGTCGAGGCGGTTCGGTGGTAGTCATCGGCATAAGTCGTCGGGTTCTTGGAGGCGCGAGAGATGGGGAGGAGGTTGCAGCGAGTGAGGAAGGAGCGGGGGAAGGTGTTGGAAGACAACGAGCTCAGTGATGATGGGTCGAGCCCGCTTAAGATGTTGTCAAACAATACTACATACGGAGAGTACCAAAAAATTAATTTTGGGGATAGTACAAATCTTGATAAGGAGAGCGGGGTGGAGTGGTGGGGTGGAGGGTGTGAAAGGGTGGTCACGGAGGCGAGGGAGGAGGTTCAGGGGGTCGCAGCGAGGAAAGGGAAGGCTGGGCTAGTACAAGGGAGGAGGAGGTGGAGGTCTCAACGTGCGGGAGGGTTTTGCGGGGTCTCTGGAAAGGCCGGCATGGAGGTGGATGGGGTGGGCTCTTCGCCTTTAGGGAGGCGGCGAGGTTGAGCGAGGATGAGGAGGCGGCCGGTGGAAATTAAACAGGCCAAGGTTGGGGGATGCGAGGCAAAAAAGATGAGTCTACATTTAAACGCCGTCCACGGGAGCTTGGGAGATCGTTGAGGAACAGTTTCATTCCCGTCTGTTTTTGCGGAAGAGAGGGGAGAGGAGGCATTGGGGAGGAAGAGTTTAAGAAGAAGGCTAAGCTCAGGTTGTTCCAGGTGGAGGTGGAGATGGGGAGAAAATTCCTTGTTGGCGGGGCTGCATGGTCGGCCGCCGATCCCAATGAGTTGTGGCGTGGAAGCTGCTGGGGTTGAGAGCGGCCGGCAGTTCACGGTCTTCTAGATGTCGAGAAGAAGGAGGACCCAGCGTTTTGTTTCTCTCGAAACAAAACATGGTGAAAATGGATGGAGAGGTTCAAGTGGGCCCAGAACATGTCAAATATGGTGGTTAAGGATAGTGTAGGAGCGAAGGGTGGTGCAGCGCTGTTTTGGAAGAAGGAGGTGGACTTGCGGGAGTTGAGTTGGTCTAGGTTTCATATTGATGCCAAAATTAAGGAGGAGGATGGATGTGCTTGGCGGTTTACGAGAATTTATGGCGAGCCGGGCGAAGAGAAGGAGAAAACATGGAAGTTGCCGTATTTTCTTGCACCGCAGCAAGCTCCCTTGGCTGTGTTGTGGTGATTTCAATGAAATTCTTTTCAGGTGTGAGAAGGAAGGGGAGCTCCTAGGCGAGAGCGGCATGGTGAAGTTCGAGACGTTACGGAGGAGTGTGACTGCATGATTTGGGTTTCGTGGGGATGCTTTTACTTGGAGGAACCATCATCAAAACGCATCCAGTTACACTAGGGAAAGACTGGACAGGCCAGTGGCGAATAGTGCTTGGCGGGCTCGTTTTCCTTTGGTCCGTGTGATTAATGGCGATCCTCGGCACTCAGATCATAGGCCAATCATTGTGGATCCCGGGGCGAAGGAAAAGGTCCATTGGAGGAAACCTCTGGAGGTTATGAAGAAGTTTGAGGCGAGATGGTTGGAGGAGGAGGAGTGCAGCGAGCGGGTGGAGGAGGCATGGGAAAAGGCTATTAGTGGTGGAGGGGTAAGCCTTATGGAAATCCAATCTCGGGTGTTGGGGGAGCTATGGCAGTGGGATCGGGAGGTCCTTGGAGCTTTGGAGAAGAGAGTTAAAAATGCCAAAAGAGAGCTGGAGAGGATCAGGAGAGCATCCATTTCCCAAGGGTGTATAAACAAGGAGCACTTGATGCGTTATAAGCTTGGCGTCTTACGGACCAACAGCCGCATTATCTTTGGAGCGCGGGCTCATTCTACATGGTTGGCCAAAGGTGACCGTAATACAAAATTCTTCCATGCTCAGGCTTCAGAAAGGAAAAGGAGGAACACTATAAGCAAGCTGAAAGTTGAGGGTGGCGGGGTGGTGGAAGGAAAATACCTAAAGAACTTTATTGCTAATCAGTATCATCAACTTTTTATGTCCACTGCAGGTTCCCAGGACGATGAGGTCCTTGACTGTGTGCAAGTAAAGGTTACTCAAGAAATGAATGACAACCTGGCAGCACCGTTCTCAAGTGTCGATATTTGGGTGGCTTTAAAGGAAATGGGTGAGCTGAAAGCCCGGTGATGGCATGCGGTGGTCTTCTACAGAAATTCGGTCTCTTGCGGGAAAAGGTTAAAGAAGAAGTGCTTCTTTGTGCTTAATGGGCGGCTATGCCTAAAGGGTGGAATGACAACGTTGTTGTTCTAATCCCAAAGATCAAATCTCGGAGAAATTGAAGGATCTCGGGCCTATCGAAACATGCAATGTAGTTTACAAGCTCATCTCCAAAGTGCTAGCAAATAGTGAAGTGGTGCTCCGGAGATCATTTCACCTTCTCAGAGCGTGTTTGTTCCTGGTAGACTTATTACTGATAATGTCCTGCTGGCCTATGAGCTCACACACTATCTAAGGCAAAGGAGGTGGGGAAAATAGGGAGTGGCTGCAATTAAGTTGGATATGAGTAAAGCCTACGACCGAGTTGAGTGGAGCTTCCTGGAGAAAATGATGCTTAAATTGGGGTTCACAGGGCATTGGGTGGAAAAGGTGATGAAGTGTGTTACAACAGTGAACTACCGCATTAAGGTCAATGGGGAATATTCTTTCAACATCCACCCGCAGAGGGGTCTTCGTCAAGGGGACCCTTTGTCGCCCTATCTGTTTATTCTGTGTGCTGAAAGTTTGTCAGCAATGTTACAGAAGGTCGAAGTGGAGGGCAAGATTGAGGGTATTAGAGTGTGCAGGGAAGCTCCTAGGATTAACCATCTTTTCTTCACTGATGACTCCCTGATTCTGATGAGAGCCTGTAGAGGAGATGCTCGGGGTGAGGAGGATTTTGCGAGCATATGGCGAGCTTGGGACAAGTGATCAATAGGGATAAATCGTCATCTGTTCAGCCCAAACACTGGCTCTATTGATAAGGAGGAAGTGAGACAGTCATTGACATCATGCAAGAAGCAAAGAGTGAGAGATATTTGGGGCTACCGTTTCTATTGGTAAGTCAAGAAAGAAAGCTTTTGAGTATATCAAGCGGAAAGTGTGGCTCAGTATTCAAGGGTGGCGGGAGAATTGCTATCTAAAGTGGCAAGGAAATTCTAGTAAAGGTGTGGCCCAAGCAATCCCAACCTACGCTATGTCTGCTTTGGTGACAAAGGGTTGTGCGATGAGTTGAATTCTATGATTGGCAGGTGGTGGTGGAGCCAGAATGACAAGAGAAACAAGATTCATTGGTTGGCTTGGGATAAGCTGACACTCCCTAAGAGCAAGGGAGGATTGGGCTTTCGGGATCTTTATCTGTTCAATTTGGCCATGCTGGCTAGACAAGCTTGGAGGCTTACGGTTTTCGGATGCTTTGTGTGGCCAAGTGCTTAAAGCAAAATACTTTCTCAATGGTAGCATTCTGCAGAGTGCGGTGCAGGATGGGATTTCTTACACTTGGAGGAGCATCCTTAAAGGGGTGAATCTGCTGAAACAGGGGCTCATATGGCGCATTGGCAATGGGGAATCGGTGAATATCTGGACGGATCCTTGGATTCCACACGGAGTACAAGGCGCCATACACTACAAATAGGGGCAACGGTTTTGACAAAGGTTCTTGTCCGATGGACCCGAGCTTGGGATCTTGGGATGAGACCCTAGTGCGAATGTTTTCTCGAGTTTGATCAGAGGCCATCCTAAAGTGAGTGAACGGGATATGGAAGATAGGCCAGGCATGGCACTTTGATAAAGGGGATCTTCTCGGTCAAGTCGGCATATAGGTTGGCAATTCGAGCAGGAGAATGAGCTTGGTAGGAATGCGCAAGCTCGAGCAGACCAAGTGGGGACTCCATGTTCGGTGGGATAAAATTTGGAGTATGGAGGTCCCAAACAAAGTGAAAATGTTCTGTGGCGCGTAGCTCATAATAGTCTGCGGTCAGTGGAATTTGAGCCGTAGGGGATGAAGGAGGATACCACTGTGTCCCATGTGTCACAGTGGATGAAGATTGTGGGCATCTCTTCTTGGATGTAAAGAAGTAAAGGAGTCTTTGGAGAGGGCTAAATTTAGAGGAATATCGCATTACCCTAGCGACTTGTCACTCTGGCGAGATTTCTTGAGAGAATCTGGTCCTTTCAAAGCCAATCCAGCTACAAATTGTGGTTCTATTATGGAGGTAGTGGTCGGTGAGGAATAAGGTGAATCTTTGGGAAAAAGAGTCACTTGCCACGAGTGCGCTCGCATAACTTTCTTTGTGTCTGAAATTGAAAAGGAAGGAAAACAATGAAGAGTCGTGACAAGTCATCCCCAAGTTATGGCAGTATACAGGAAGATCTTTACAAGATTAATATTGATGGCTCTTTTAAAGCTGGTTTGGGTCGGGGAGGATGGGGCTTTATCGCAAGGGCAGTCTTTGGTGAGTTCCTTGAGGGGTTGTGGCAATCTATGCAGTGGACAACCCTTTTCAAGCCGGCAACGGCTGCCCTACGATCTGCGAGAGGATAGCGCATTTGGGAATGTCAAGAATTATCACGGAATCGATCGTGCGATGCGGTCTTTGGTTTGACTTGATGGATCTTGATCAAAGTGTGAATGGAAGCCTCCTCAAGCAAATTAGAGATTTTATTGGTGCATCCTTCGATTACTGCAGTATTCGGCATTGCCCAAGAAATTGCAACAAGGTGGCTGATCGCCTTGCAATGTATGGGGCGAGCGTGGTTAGCTCTGGCTCGATGGTGTTCATGAGCCAAGTCCCCACCTTTGTTTCCAGCTTGGTCTCCAGCGATCGGGCTGGAGAAAGTGTCTAATGGAAACAAGCTTTCCCAGTTCAAAAAAAAATTCACCATGCGATTCCGCACGCATCATGAGAAATTATCTAGTCCGAAATTACAATGTACATAGCTAACCCACTTCCCAAATTCTGAATCCCCGAGACCAGTGGCTTAACAATCGCAAGGCTTCCAACACATTTCAGTCCATCACTACCACTCCCCCTTAGGTTCTCAGCTCTCTGGTAAAGCTTAGAACCAGATGAATCCACTTTGAGCTCCGATGCGACACGTGATCGATCGAAGCGACTCACAAACCTAAAACGCTAGGATTAGGAAATGCCCGGGCTCCCAGTTCAAGCCACGACGAGGACACAGAAGTACACTACATAATATACGGAGACGGAGGAGGAAGAGACGGGAAAAAGGAACCTGCGGAGAGCGAGGCACCGAGGAGAAGAAGCCGCCGGAGACGGTGGAGATGACGGTAGCAGAACGAGCAAATGAACAGTACACCGGGCGGGTCGGGCTGGACTAGTCTGGGCAAGTATATAAATCACTGGCCCAATTAGGCCCATTTTCGCTTTTGGGTAGGTCATCCAAATTGGGCCTTAAGCCTTCGATACATAAGGTGTATTCATATTGGCCGTAATACATGACTTTTAGCTGAAAATAAATATTAGTGGCTAAAAGAAGTGATTTAGGGGTAAGCGGTAGGAAAAGTGAGGGAGAGATGCATACGTGAGATGGAAGTAAAAGGAGTAGAATGTGTGATAAGTCTGTGATCTGTGACTCTTTGTCTTATTCCCGAAGCAAGATGGGAGTGAGAGGAGTGAGGAAACCGCTTCAAGACGTGAGGTTTTCATATTGACTTCTAATTTTTCTAAGCAAAAATTAAAAATAGAAGCCAATATGAAAAGTCTTTTAATAAATATGACATCACACGCTAGAAGAGTTTGGTTTGGTTTGGCCTGTGCATGGAAGAAGATGCAAGGATAATTATCGGCTCAGTTCTTTTTAGTTTATTCTTTTTGGCTTTTTTATGCCTTTTGACTTTGGCTTCTCTGGAAGTCGAAATAAACAGGGCGATTTCTCTAAACGGTTTCTCGAAATCGTTTCTCCAAACAGCTTCCCAAGTCTAAAATCGTGTGCGCTGTTCACGTTCATGTCTCCGTCGTTTGCAATCGTCTTGAAAAGTGCAAACAAAAACCATTAATCACAGCCTAAAAGAACAATGCCTATGACTTATAGCTTTTCCCGAATAAACAAACGGGATGGTTTCTCTGTCACCATTTCAAGATGACTTATCGGCATTAGGTTCGTTCACACAAACACTCACACTATAGATAAAAGCCATCAACTACAACAGAAAAATAGGGCCCATCTTCTTTCCGGCTCAAAATTCATTCTCAGATTTTGTTTCCTGCTCTGATAATTTTCCTTGCCTATTTAAAAGCCTACAATAAAATTGTAACACCCCACCCATCCTCTGGGCCTAGAGTGCTACCATCACTGCATAATAATACCACTTCTAGTCATCTGCTAAACAATTTAAGCAAACTCTACCTTGATCATGAAGCAACAACCACTTACACCATATTTTTTTAAACAACTTTTCTAACTTACTAGTAGAATTAAATATACTACCAAAAGCTAGATACGTGAAGTGCTGCAAGAACGTGAAGTCATTCATGTGCTACACCCGCCCGTGCAAGACGTCCTCAATAGTTACCTAACAAAAAAAACAACAAAGTAAGGATGAGTCCAAAGACTCAGCAAGTACATAATAGAACAATAGACACTACCAACATAAGTAAGCATATAAACATAATGCACATATATCATCATGTTCATAACATCATTCTCATAGCCAAACAATGCAATGCCATCAATGCCATGCCTCATTACTCTACATGCTCATATGCTCTTCACTTTGCAAATCTGAGTGCTGCGAGTGAACACCGTCGATGTTCACCCATCGTGGGCCCGCCCTCATAGGCACGGGACCCCTCCACTCCCGTGGAGGCCTACCGAAGTAGGTCTTACTCAAGAGCACTCCGGATTAGTCCACTAGTTTTACTCATAGCTAGGGATTTTCTCACCGCCCTCACTCTTGAGTGCTCCTCATGCAAATGCATATGCCCATGATCATAATCACGCTCATCACTAGCATTACTAGTAGACAAGAATCTTTGCCTACCTCACTCCATCATCATTGCCATCATTTACCATGCAACCTTATGTCAGGTAAATATCATATTTCCACATAGATATCATGTAATCAACGCATTTCTACATAAATATCATCATACGGATAAACATCGCATATTCATAAACCTTGGTCTACCGCTCTACCATGTACTTGCACATTGGCCGAGCGGAGCGAGCAGCGTCTTGAAGCGTCGACTCGCGACCTCTACAGGCAAACAAGCGGTCCAATTTTAACGCATCATACAAGATCGAGATTAAATGGGCCACGGCGATACTACGCATATCCCGTTTACGCGCGAGAGCATGCGGGTTTTAGGGATGCCGCGCAGTCCCAAACCCCCTTTTCCTCTTTCTTTTTCTCCTCTTTTCTTTTTCTTTCTCTACCCGTGGCCCCCTTTTCCTTTTTTTCTCTGGCGGCCCCATTCTTTCCTCCTCACCTACCCATCTCCTCTCTCTCCAGCGCATTCGGCCAAAAGCGGCCTCCTCCTCCTCTTCTCACCTTTGAGGCGCGCGCGCAGGCGCAGCGGCGCCGGCAGTTCTCCCCGCCCCTTCCTCTCCTCTCCTACCCCGCTCTCTCCCTCCCACCGGCTTTCCTCCAGGCGGCAGGGGCGCGCAGGTGGCACACGGCCGAGCTCGGGCTCGCGGCCCCGAGCTTGCCGCCGCGCCGACTCCTCGCCTCCTCCGCCTCCTCCCATCTCACTCCTCCTCTTTCTCGCATGCGGTGCGCGAGGCTCACCGCCGCCGCCCTCGGGCTCTCCGCCGTCGGCCTCCCCCTGCTCGCCCCTTCTACCTCGCCTCGGATCCGGCCGGCCGGCCAGAATCCGCGCCTCCCAGCACGCGGTGGGCGCTGGGCGCCGCCGCCCGATCGGCTCGGCCAGCGGCACGCCGCGCCCTTGGCTCGATCTGCGCCACCGCGCCTCCCTCGGCTCGCACGGTACACTCTCCCTTCCTTCCCTTAAAGCTAGGGTGAGGACCTACCGGTGTCGGCAGGCGAAGAAATGGGTGTGGCGATGGCTATCTGCTGGGTTGATTTAAGGAGGGGGCTGGGTGTTGACTTCTGCAGGGTGCAGGGCATAGGTGGCGTGCATGCATGCTAAGGCAAGCATGCAGCTGGCCACGTCTCCCTGGCAGAGAAAAAGTGGGTGAGTTGTCCTACTGGGTCTACCTGGCATTACAAAAATCTACGAACATCAACCCTTATAAGCGATGAGTTCTACTCCCAAGCTTTTTCCATCAGGATGTGTGGGTTCTTCCGATCCTACGCTTGAGCCGGTTTAGGTGTCTTCAAGGACAATCCAATTCAATATGTTATTGCATTATCAAATATAAGAGAAATATATGAGAGGGTAAATCAAATTAGGTCATGTTCTTTTCAGCTTCTAAAAACTGCTTTTCGGCTTTTCTATAGTTACTAGCTTTTAAATGGAGTATTTTTTCAAGATATGGTCTATTAGTTAATTGTAGTACATAGTTTACTGACTTCATTTATATTGGCAAAAACCGCACGTGAGTTTCTATTACTCTGTAATCTCTCGTATAAATAATCTAAAAAGTCGCAGCAAAAAAGAACAGTCCTTAGTAGACTTTTCTCGGTTTCTTTCCAAAGGTAGCTTCGAAAATAAGTACAAGTGTAAAAAATAACAAACTAAGCTGATTGGGTCAATGTCAACGATTGCATAGTCTAGCGGTGTAGTGGTTTATTTCTCTAGCTAATGATAATCAAGAATTCGATTCCTACCACCACGAGTTGGGTGGGTTATTTATATATATTTTGTACTTTAATTATCTAGAATTTAAACCCATGACTTGTAGATTATGGATTTTTTTTTAAAGATAACCACACTAGCTCATTATTCCCATCCTAAAAAAAGAGCTGTTTGCGTTAATGAGCTGGTCTGGCCAATCAAGCTGTCCTTTCCCACGTCGACCTTTTTGCCGCGTGGGATACGGCCCAGCTCCAGGCCCAGGAGAAATAGACTCGGCCGAGGGGGGCCCACTGCTCCCCCGCCGGACACGTCACCCACCAAACCAACGCAGCGGTTACAGTACAACAATACCCCGCCGAGCCGAACCATCGCAAGCAGCAGCGGCGGCGGCATCTCTCCTCGTTAAAAAAACCGACGACTCGGGTCAGAGAGAGAGAGAGAGAGAGAGCTAAACCCACCTGCCGGCGCCGCCGCGAGAGTTGAAGCGCGCCGGGGCGCTCCGACGTGGTGGTGGGCATGGCGAGCAGGGCGGCGGGGCGGGGCGGGAGGCCGCTGCTGGGGGGCGGCGGTGGTGGGAGGCGTGGGAGGCCGTCGACGGCGATCCTTGCGGCGCTTCTGCTGGCTTCTGCGGCGCTGCTGCTCCTCTTGGCGCTTGGCGCGCTCTCTCTGCCCACGGGCTCCGACAACGTCGGCCGCGGCGCCGCCCTCGCGCTCCCGCGCCCGCGCCTCCGCAGATCCGCGTTCGAGTCGTGCGTCTCGCCTTGCCTCCGACTCCACATCCCGCCGTGTTATTCCTCGCGTTTGCTCGCGCCGTTGTCTGTGAGATTGACGTGCTGCTTTTTGCGGTCTGCTGTGCTTGCGTGCAGGAGGCTGGAGATGCGCGGGGAGAAGGGGGAGCCGTGGACGGAGGTGCTGTCGTGGGAGCCCCGGGCGTTCGTGTACCACAACTTCCTCGTGAGTCTCTCGCCTCATTTGGTTTTGGTTTGGTGAAAAAGCCGCATCTTTAGGTGATTTCTTGGTTGCGATTTCGCGTCATGCTACGGGAGATCTCGCGTTGTTTTTTTGTTTTGTTTTGACTGTGTTGTATTCTCTGATTAGCGCTTGGTGCAAAAGGTAGGAGCTTTAGGTCTTGCTCATTTAAAGCATTTTAGCTTAGCTTCGCTCTTTGCGAGATTTCCTTGTTCCTTTTTGAGTAACATATCTGGATGCGTTGCGTAAAGCCCGATGTGGTTGTTCTTTAGATACGGAAAATGTAAGTGTTAACGGCTCCATTCCAGATCTGAGGAGCTGCACCATTACCCACTGGCATTTTACTGTAGAGGGCTATTGTACATGGTGATATGGCTCTGATTGAGCGTTACATGTATTGAATTGTTTGAGCAGAGAGTGTGTGCAGTTAGCAATCCTCACATACTTAATTATAGAGTTTGAAGCTGCTTGGAGACGAGTTTGGGCTCAGCTCAAAACTCGTCTTCAAGCATATGAGTTGGATGTTTTGCTTTTATGTCGACCTTTACATTTGAGCTGAGAAACTTGGGAGAAGAAATGCATTGCTGCATGCAGATGAAAAATACCAACACGAGTAATTGGGTGCAGTATTGTGTTGGTTAGTATGCAAAACGTTTTAAAAGAGGTGTTCGTTGTGGATGAGAATTCAGAGTGAATAATAGGGAATGAAGAAATGCTAGCAGGAGTGTTATATTTATATCCCACTTCAGTTTTACTGAACCTATTTCTGATCCATGTTAGCTTGCTACTTTGCTTTGCATAGAGATCAGGGTAGGACTGACTTTTATGTTATTCTCAGTCCAAGGAAGAATGTGAGTATTTAATTTCATTGGCAAAGCCTCACATGGAGAAGTCGACAGTTGTTGATTCATCGACTGGAAGGAGTAAAGATAGCAGGTTTGGACAGTGCACATTCTTCTTTCTTTAGGAATTGTTACATCAATTGTTATACGCATTTATGCTTAATTGAACATATTCAGGGTACGAACAAGCTCAGGAATGTTTCTTAGAAGAGGGCAGGACAAAATTATCCGTACAATCGAGAAAAGGATAGCAGATTACACCTTCATACCTGTAGGTATGACATATTTACTATGGATGTTGAAAGTTGAAGTTTTTGCCTATTATTCTTTGATTTTATTAGTATGCTTAGCAAACATTTTTTTGCAAAGTTTGTACCTTTTAACACAGCTAACTTGTACGTTTTGACAATTTCTTAACTATATTTGACTACTAATTGAAATACCACCTGAAAAATTGAGTAAAATGCAGAACTTTAGTTCTACAAAGCATAACTTCAAATTTCATTTTTAGGCCCTACACACAGATTCAGTGGCCTACCTCATGGAATAACTCCAAAGTCAAATCTTGTAGTAATGTTCGTCACTGACTCACCAAAAGTTCACTTGCTTGCGACTTGCTCTGAACACAACTATCTAGTTGTGGAACCTCCTACACAAAGTTTTAGTACATTTACGGAGTTCAATTGCACTGCATTTTGGTGATCTGATATTAACAGAATAATGTCCAGAGAAAATTATTAAATCCATAGATTTTCTCCTACTAGCTTACAGCCTCCATACTAGCAGTACTAGCAAGCTTACATTGCCTCACCTCAACACCAGTTGGTACACCCGATAGTCGGAGACCCTGATTGGGTCTATAATGATACTAGTATCCTGGCAATTGCAAATAGTTGAATTTTGTTCCTTTCAAGTTGTGTGATAGTTGGGTATAGTTTTCATCCAATTATTACATTTAAACTGAGTTACACATTCTTGAACAGTTTAGTGCCATATGGCCTGTAGCACCCACTATCTGTCTATCTTGCCCCTTCCGCATACGGCGAGATTGGTTGCCTTACTGAGGAATTAGATGCTAGTAGAGTTAACCATTTGTTTATTTTCCTGTAGAGCTAAGACGTCTCTGGCAGGTTCAACCCCTGTGACCCCTTGTCGTGCGCCTTGAAATCGGTTCTGTGGCTAACAATTTGCCAACAAGACCTTTGCCATTAGTTTCACGTAGTGTGTCAAGCGAAAAACAAATCAAAATTTGGAAACTGTGCAAGGGTACCCAAATTTGTACATGACAAACTGTACCAATAATTGTTGACAAAATTTGCATATGTACAAAATTGTGCACTTTGTTAGATTTAATACACCCTTGAAAATTTTTTCACAATTTTTTGGAGCAATGTGCATGCAGAGCAATACTTGTGTACTAAATTGTGCACTCCACTAGATTTAACACATGCTCAAAACTTCTTGGTTTTTGGATCAGTACATGGTGTACTGTTTAGTTAAACATGGGTAGTTTGACATAGTACATTTTGATAAGAAAAAACACACACACACATAAGGTACATACCCAACAAGGTACATGAGGGGTCCCAACTTCATTTTCTGCACACAAAATAATGCAGTACAGCAAAATCTGATGGCTAGCCCTAAATGTAAATAACAATAGTCAAGTGCAGCAAGTTTTTTTTTTTAATCATAGATGCCCAATTGCTTTCTACTGCAAGGTTGCTTCAAATGTCATTTTTATTTATCTTTGTTCTTATCTCATAAATTCATAGAGAATGGAGAGGGTCTTCAAGTTCTTCACTATGAAGTTGGACAGAAGTATGAGCCTCACTTTGATTACTTCCATGATGAATTCAACACCAAAAACGGGGACCAGCGGACAGCAACTCTTCTTATGTATCTGTACGTATTCCAATATTGGTATGTATATATATATGAAATATTGGTGATTCAATTGACATTGTTTTTTTGGTGCTATTGATATGATTAGTTCGGATGTTGAAGAGGGTGGTGAGACTGTGTTCCCTTCTGCTAAAACTAATAGCAGCTCATCACCATTTTATAATGAGCTGTCTGAATGTGCAAAGAGGGGTTTATCTGTCAAACCAAAGATGGGAGATGCATTGCTTTTCTGGAGCATGAGGCCAGATGGAACCCTGGATCCCTCAAGCCTGCACGGTGAGATTCTAATATTTGAAGTACTGCCAATTGTTCTGCATTAATTTAGGGTTATGCCACAATATACCGACACTTCTATTTACCTCTAATTTCCTTTAGGTGGATGTCCGGTGATAAAAGGTGACAAATGGTCATCTACAAAGTGGATGCGTGTTCATGAGTACAGAATGTAGACATAAAAATCCAGAGAACTGAGGTACTAGTCAACTTCTGTGCTCAGAAATTAAGATGGTGCTTGTGCTGTATGTGTTTTTTCAGTCTGCCAAGCATGAAAGTAGTGCTGGACCTCCACCCTGCACTAACCTCATTGCCCCTAATTCAACGCCTGAGGCAGCTCTGAAGATATTACATTTCAAATTATCGATTTTTTTTCAACTCTTTGCAGGTTATGCACCAACTCAAATTTGTGGACGTTTTTGCTCATGCTGATTTCTTCAATTTTCCATAGAGGACCGTTTACAGTTTTTCTAGCTGTAACCAAGGCTTTGTCTCTTAGTCACTATGTTGTACATTAACTTGTTAAGTTTATGAACCATGATCATTCAGAGAAGATGGATGCGTTAGTGTATAAATAATCATTGCCTTCCTAATGCAAACTAAAATAGAATGATAGACTGATTGGTGAAAAGAGCATTTCTGTGTGATTTGTGCTGTCAGGATCCTCTGTTCTTTCTTTCTTTCAAGTTTTCACTCAGGTGTTGTATGTTTAGCAGCCATGAAAAGGTGCCCACATTTGGATTTCAGCATTTGAGTGCTGATTTCTGATGAAATCACGAAAGCTCCTTCTCTAACGTAGCATGCTAGGAGCCTAGGACACCATACAACGGAATGGCTAACTGACATATCTGGAGATTGGATTCATCTAGGGAGGTGACGTAGGAAGGATAACATCATACAACGAGCTGCTGATCAGCCTCAACTGAGTACGAATTCGGAGACCAACTCAAACAAATGGTATTTTGCTCAAGCATTGTGCTTAAGCTTGGATTCAAACAGCCAAGCACGATCATGGGGTCACGTAGAGAACCACTAACCAAGTGGAAGCACAACATCCCCGGTAGACCGAAACACACTCATTAGAACATTTCGCCAAGATCACAAATTTTACAATAATAAACAGTGCAATCTCTATTAAAATATAAACAGTACAATCATTCTATGTATCCTGAGTAGGCCTCGTTTGAATTGCGAGAACCTCATACGAATTTGGTAGGAAAGAAAATATTGATTCTTGTTGAATTGTCACTTAATATAGAGTTCCGTACAAATACCCATAGAAGTCTTACAAAATGTGATTGTCAATTTTACTAAAATAGGAAGCAGGCACGTGGCTAGATGGCTAGACGTGTGGGTGTGCACCTAGCCTAATAGGTTGAATTTCGAGAATTAACGTTAGTGTTCACTAATTTTAAGAGTACACATACATATTCAGTAGAAAAATATGTGATTGTGCTTCATGAGGCTATGATGCCTCGGATAATTTTCTAATGTGTATAGAGGAAGTGTACATGTGTATACATAGCTGGTGGAAGTATAGTGTGTGATGAGTGTGTCATTTCCTCTTTCAAACAAGTTCCAAAAAATTAAAAATCTTTGCTAAAAATGTTTTGTAGGGTAGTTAACCAATCACGCGCTGACATTGAGGCGATGAGCAGCTCAACAGGAAAGCAACGTCAAGCTCCACGTGTTGCTCGGAGCTCATGGCGGGCATTTGGGTGTTCAGCTGAACACCTATGAACTACTGTAGATTTGTCCCTGGTTATAGGCTGAACTCTTTGCCTGCACTTTTGTAGATAACAATCACCGAGAAAGTTCAAAATGAGTTACTGTATGGAAGGGCAGGGTATTTGTGGGCTTGTTTGTTCTTGAATAAGCATCTCCGCGAGGAGGCAATTCCCCTCGAGCACATTGTATGTTCATGTCGTAGTTCTGTTCTTCTCGTTCGCGCTAGTTGTTTTGTTTCAATAAAGCTATTTGGAAGGCACTAGAAACCTGATTGTATGAAACCACTCCAAACTGTGTAACGTTCTGTGGCGAAGGACATCATCAATGAGGAAGAAAGCTGTCAAACAAGGAGCTGCCCGCTGATGTACGAGGTGCTGCTGCCCATGGTCTTGCAGGAAATCATGTATGCCCTCATGCACACTGAACTGGAGCCGGATGAGCAGGATGATGTGAAGAAAACCCTGCAATACATACATGATCGGGAACCGGTATCCTAGTGGCAACTATCCCTCGAGTGATGGCAGCGAATCTGATCGCTTGGTGCATTGGTGTCATGGTGCCCCTGGTGTTGCTCTTAACACTTTCTAAAGCGTATCAGGTGATTGATGCAGCTGTTCAGAATTGCTCTATTACATCTTTCCATAGTGTGCATACATCTGTATTCAGTGTGTGTGCATACGCATCTTGGTGGTTGTGCATGCATGTCCGAGTAGGCAGGTGTTCTTCACCACAAGGTCTGTGACAATTCAAGGCATCTCTTTGTGGCGGCAACAACAGCATTTATTAGTGTCCCAAGAAATGCACCTTTCTCGAGCTCCTGTATCCCGGCTAAGGTGGTTCCTGCCGGCGAAGTGAGCTGATCCTTCGGTTGACCTGGATGTTTTCCCGTCTGGCTTACCATGGTTGCAGTACCTAGAACCTAAATAGCAGATGACACGACAAAAGGGTTGTGAGAAAGTGTAGACGATAAACAAATTTGCATCATTACACACATCCCCCAATAAAAGGAAAAAGTTTACTCTAAATCTCCCAACTCTTCACGTGGTTTAATTTCCGTACATCACCTGCGAAATCGGGTAAAATATGTCCTCTTAACTCCCTCGTCACTCGTGCCCGATTGATCCTAGCCTGAGGCGGCTATAGCACGAGGCCCAGAAAAAATAGTAATGGAACTATTCCTAATGGGCCTAAGAAAAAATCAAGTTATAATGGTTCAACCCGAGGCTGGAGTGGCCCACAACCCAGCCCGAGGCCCCCTCCCTCCAACCCCTGGCTCCTCCAGATCCACGCCTCCGCCGCCAGAAGTCGACGTCTCCAGCGCCTTCGAGCTCCGACGACCTCCCTCTAGAGCCTCCCTTTGGCAATTCAGCACCTCTTGCTCCAGCGACCTCCCTCCACTCCTCCAGCACCGCCTCACTCCAGGCTCCAGCGTCGGCTCCCTCTAGTGCCGGCTCACGGCTGCAGCGCCACTGTGTCGCCTCTCTCCCACGTTGCCTCCCTCCGGCGTCGGCTCCTCCGATCGTCCAGCCGCCTCCCTCTAGGGATTTCGATTTGGGGATCCAGTCATCCAGGCGCCTCCCTCCAATCCGGTTATCCCCATCGGTTGGTTGCCTACTTGGCTTGGTTCGTTCTACAATCCCCATTCTCTCCAATCCCTGTGCTCCATTAGTCTATTTCAAGATTTTGTGCTATTTGATCAAATTAACCAAATGAATGAATGATGAATCATGCCATCATGGGAAATAAAGGTTGTGACTTCACCGACTTGTCACTTGTGACTTTGTGAGTGAGTGAGATTACGGATAGACTCGATGCTCATGTTGTCTTTGTCAAGTTGACTTGAGACTTGTAATCTTTAAATCTTGTATTAGTTGTATGAATTGATCATTGATGATTTGATGCCTTGATGGTGATGCTAAATCAAATCAAGGTTTCATTGTGATTTTGTGATTTTCTTGGATCTGTCATGAGCTAGAGGAAATGTATATCCGTGAGCTATTAATTGGAGTGTGCAACTGTTCAAAGTAGTGGATACCAATTAGTTAGTCGTATCTCTCTAAAAAAATAATTATTCATGTCACACATTGTTTATATTGCTTTAATTGGGACATCCCTTGCACAAAGCTTCGTCACAAAATCTCATCAATTCGTAGTTATCCTACACATCACGTAGTGTAAACTAATCAATCTTGATCTATCATGTAACTAATTCTAGTCCTGATGTATTGATTTACACCAACTTTGTTGTTAAAGCAATGCATGAGCATAGCATTGTTCTTCTCTATTTTTTAAATTGTAATAATGATGGAAAATGCACCAGGAGCATGCTCCAATGGTGAAGCAATTATCTCGTTTTCAAGAGATGAGATCACGTAAGAAACAATTATCTCATGCTAGTGATAAGTTAACTTATTATAAATGTAAACTTCGTGTTCTTGATATTTATTCTTGCACTTGTTTAATTTACTCTCATATGTCGTTTTTGTAGGTTCTAATTCTTATCCTACTATTGATGAAGAGGTGGCGTCCTAGGATGAAAGCAAATCTTCATTATTTAGGTACTAAAATTGTACTTTCACAATGATACATTGTTTATATTTTGTTATGTTTTTTAATTACATTTTACGTTTAAGCATTGAACTATATTTGTATTTGTGATGTACTTCTATTTACGTTGTTGTGTGGGTCTAAATTCATATTCATTCTTAGGTTACTAGCCTATTACAATTTAGCCTGAAGCACGATGAAATCCTAGATCCGCCACTTTTCCTAGCTAGATTCTCATGATCAGGGGCAGAGCCACCGCCCCGCCGCCTGAGCTCGCTGACGGCGGTGTAGTGAAATTTCTCTATTTTCAGTGAGATTAAAGATAGTATTATTTCAGATAAATGTTCATGGTAGTTTGGTCAGTCCATGTTTTAAAAAAATTCTAGTTCGGCCGCTGCTCATGGTCTTCGACTGAGACTCTGAGAGCGACTTGTTGATGTGAACATGTGTTGCAATGCAAGTGGCGGTGACTTCACAGCAATACCAGACATGAATTTTTGTACGGATAATCTATTTTTATTCGAATTACATAAATATACCGCGGAAAGTTTTTGCAAAAATAGGCTCGATCGCCTAATGGTTGGCGATCGAGACTTCGCTTAACCGGACGCGGCAGTGGAGAGTCTGAACGGTTGGGCGATTAATTGCAATCGCCCAACCGTTGGCGCCTTCAATGTAGTCGTCGAACCGTTCGGCGATCAGATTCGATCGCCCAGCGGTTGGCGGCGAAGGTGGATATAAGGCGACGACGCGGCGCGGATTTGTTCTTCCGTTCGGCGGCCACGAGAGAAGAGAGGGAAAGAGGAGAGGGAGAGGAGAAGAGAAGGGGAGAAGAGAAGGGAGGAGAAGGAGTGCGTGTTTTTCAGGTAAGTTTTTGTGTTATATTTTTTGTTAGTGTAGAAAAAATAGTTTAGAAAATATAGTCTAGAAAATTAGTTTAGAAAATATAGTCTAGAAAATTAGTTTAGAAAATATAGTCTAGAAAATTAGTTTACAAAATGTAGTATAGAAAATTAGTTTAGAAATATAGTTTAGAAAATTAGTTTAGAAAATGTAGTCTAGAAAATTAGTTTAGAAATATAGTTTAGAAAATGTAGTTTAGAAATTTAGTTTACAAATTTAATTTTCAAATTTTGTTTAGTAAATATAGTTTAGAAATTTACTTTACAAAATGTGTAAACTAAATTTTGTATACCATTTATAATGCATTATTGTACAAAAAATAGTATTTAAATGTACATGTACAAAATTTAATTTTGCAATTATTGTACAAATTTAGATGTAGAAAATTTAGTGTTGAAATTTACATGTAGAAAATGTAATGTTGAAATTATTGTACAAATTTAGATATAGAAAATGTAGTGTTGAAATTTAGATGTAGAACATTGAATGTTGAAATTATTGTACAAATTTTCAGGTATGGCTCGTCTTTGGGCGTGACTCGGAGTGGCGGTTGTATTGTTGGGCGAGCACGTGGACCGCTCTCATCGCGCTTCCGTCTAGTCCCGCCACGGGGAGCACGGACGACCGCCTCGGTGGGAGTGGTCGGACACGCACACCTCGTGTGGCACGGGACTCGACCCTCGTTGGACCGCGAGTTTGCACTACTCCGGCGTTTAGTGCGGCGGTAAGTTCGTTCGTCTGACCTTCACTTTGTTTGCGGTGCGGGATGCGGGCTACTCCTCTTGCCGGATGGTGCAAGCCACGGGCGAGATGGGGCGCTGGCGCATTGCGGGGCGAGGGCGGGGGCGAGGCGGGCGGGAGCGATCACGGCGCTTTCCGTTCGGCCGTTCCTGGCGGCGGCTTTGGTGGACCGTTGGCGGCCGAGACGCACACTTTCCACCTCCCATTCGGGAGATGGCGCCGACCTTGCGGGATGTGTCCTGCTCCTTGGGCTTCCGATCGCGGGAGACGCGCCTTCCTACGGAGGCCCGGCCCAGCGCGCGACACGCTCGCGATTCGAGTGTCGTTCCACCGCCGATGACCACCACGTGTTCGGAGAGGACCGGACCCATGGGCGACAATCGAGGTGGCTCGAGCGATCACAGGTGCGTGGTATATAAAATCGATCGTGTCTTGAAGCTCTTATTTGTGGTATTACGTACTATGTGTTAATTTTTGCATTGGTGGAGCGCATGGTTCCGCGAGCGACGATCGGCGGTCTCGCGGCACTGGAGGCGTGCGTCTTTGGGTTGTTTGGTTGGGTGCTTTTCACCACCACCACGGCAACTTCGGTGAATCGCGCCTCATCGCTTATGCGAGGGCGATCGACGGCGAGCCCCACGAGTCGGTGAGGATCGGCCGTACTTGCCGCGGCGTACGCGCGTTGTGCGATGCGTGCACGAGGGTCAAGGCAAACTCGATCCTCACGGGCTGTCCCCTTCTCTGCGATTGTGGTCGTTCGGCGCTTAGCGTCGGACGACGTGCTTGACGACATGGGTCCGTCACGGGCCGAGATGTATCGAGGGGAGGAGGCGTCGGCCGCCAGCGATGGGTTCTATCTGGTGCCGTCGGCGAGTAAGTGTTATCACGATCTACTATTTCTTTACGTCGCGGCGATCGTCAATCTAAACAACTTGTCTTTCTTGCGAGTACGATTCGCGCGCGTGCAGTCACGCGGCGTCATCGGGTCTTCTGGAGCACTCGACATCGCATCACATCCGACGGCGTGCGGCTGGAGCCGTCTGACGTCTGGTAGTGCGAGCCCGTGCTCTGCCGTGCATCCTCACTTTGTTTGGCGTGTGAGCTTTGCTCTCACCGCGGGCTTCGTGTACCTCATCTACGTGGAGGACTCGCACCCCACGGTGATCACGGCGATTCGAACTCTGGCGGCGGTTCTGTGCGATCGGACCATCGCTTCCGCGGCGCGTGCGGGTGAGTGATCGTTTGTGGTAAATATGTACATACTTACTCTCGTGTTCGCAAGTATCTCACATTACGTAATGGTTCTATCTGCGAGCCAGCGCGAAGGAGTGAAAAGAGGACGGATGATCGTTGAAGATGCATCCACGGGTCGGCGGTGGGAGGGTGCGCTCGGCGACGCGTGGAGGAGGACGCGCGTCGGCGACCGCGAGTCGCGAGTACCTTGCCGTACCGACCACAAACCCGTGCGAGCTCGTATATGTGGTAGACCCGTCGCCACACACGTCGCCGCTCAACGGACCGTACCCGCGCGCCGCGCGCGGCGCTCACCTCGCGATGCGTTAAATGTCATTTCAAAGATTCCCGAATGGTAATGTCGTTTCGATAATCGACCATTTCATTTCATGTCTTTGTGTTCAGTGGCGTCGGTTACGTCTATGTGCCGACTCCGGCACGATGCGAGAGGCTCACGGTGGTGGCGGTGACTCATGGCGAGCGCGCGGCTTTGCGCGTCGGATGCACGATGGGTGTAGGCGTATTGTTAGCCTCTTGTCTCGCGAGGCTACGGCGGTCTCCACGCCGCGCTCGTCCACGATGCCACCCGGCCAGGCGTGGCACTACTGCGGTGCACCGACATGGACACGTCCTCCACGCCTCACCCGGAGCGGCCGGGGTTCAGCACTGGCGGGCCTCCTGCCGGTTCACTTCACGCCTCCTCGCACACCTGTCTTTCCCGCTTTCGATGGCGCCCGGCTGGGGTACGCAGAGGGTCTTATATCGTGTTTATCCGAAGGCGACATGCAACGAACTAACGATATTAATATTGCGGTACTTACGGCGGCGGCGTCTCCCGAGCCGGGCGATGTGGACGATTTTTGCGAGTGGTCCGGCGGTTCTCGACGCGGCCGAGAGTTCTCTCTAGCGATGCCCTCCCGGTGCCGGCGGGCACACGGCCAGTGCGGTGACTCCACCGGCGAGGCGGGATAGACACCCTCTGCTCGTTTTACTTTTTCGGATCGTCCTAACCCGTTGCCGGAGGAGGGCGAGCGAGCCGTATGGGAGGATGCGCGCGGTGGCCAGGCACACGGGGTGACGATGAGGCGTGTTGCGGATGCTATATATGTTATGCATGTAATGAAAAAACATGCGGCATGTTACTCTCGATTATATTATGAAGTTTATTTAAATTTACATAGTCTATCATCTCTCTCCCACATATAAACTATCTCACTTAACGATTGTATGTATCGATCGTTTTCTACTCAATCTTTCATAAAAAATTAAAACTTTTACATACCTACAATATACAATGAACATAAACTTTTATTACAACTTCACCGTATTTTTACGGTTCAACGTTACAAAATTCACAAAATTTAAAACAATCACGGGGCTACATGCAATCGCTAACGGGATGGCGATCGCATGCTAGTCGCTTAACGGGATAGCGACTACCGTTAAGTCGCGAACGGAAGAAGCGACTTAATGTAGTCGCTCTCACGTCTGGCGAGATAAATTGTGTCATGATGCGGTTGGTGAAAGTCTCGATCGCCCAACCATTAAGCGACTGGAGCCTATTTTGCAAAAATTTTCCCGCAGGTATATTTATGTAATTTCGAATAAAAAATAAATTATCCGTATAAAAAATTCACCAGATTACTACTAGTCAAGGCATGTGGATTCTAGAAGCAATTCACGAGAACTGATGGGCCAAGAGGTCAAGCACATGTTCGCAGAGAAACTTGTAGCATGAGGGCGAACTCAACTGCCTGACAAACGTACGGTTGGTACACTCGTGATTTTGACCGTGGATTTTTTTTCACAAAGATCCACGAGTCTCGACGTGAGAAATCGATCAAGCCCCTCCTTTTATAAACTGAACTGGGCACTGAACCACGGAAAGCTCCGTCCGTCCTCGATCGAGGAGCAGCCATGGCGCAGCAGATAGAGCACGCCCACCTCCCCATCCGAGGCCTCAACCTCCACGTAGCTCAAGTAGGCAATGGTGAGATCTTCTTTCTTTCCCTTCTCACACATCGCAATCGAGCCCAGTGGAGAATGGAGAGTGAGCCTTTGGCTGCTTCTCGCGTCGATCTCTTCCTTTCTTGGTTGCAGGTGAGCTGGGGACAGTGGTGTTCTTGCACGGGTTCCCGGAGATATGGTACTCGTGGCGACACCAGATGCTGGCCGTGGCCGCCGCCGGATACCGCGCCGTCGCGCCGGACAGCCGCGGGTACGGGCTCTCGGGCCAGCCGCCGGAGCAGGAGGAGGCGTCCTGGGACGACCTCGTCGCCGACGTACTCGCCATCCTCGACGCCCTCTCCGTCCCGAAGGCGTTCTTGGTGGGCAGGACTTTGGCGCCATGCCGGCGTACGACTTCGCCCTCCGGCACCCGGACCGCACGCGCGGCGTGGTGTGCCTGGGCATCCCCTTCAGCCCCGTCCCCTTCTCCTTCGACACCATGCCCGAGGGCTTCTATGTCCTGCGGTGGCGTGAGCCGGGAGGGCGGAGGCGGACTTCGGCCGGCATGATGTCCGGCGGGTGGTGCGCACCATCTACGTCCTCTTCTCGGGCGCCGAGATCCCGATAGCGAAAGAAGGGCAGGAGGTCATGGACCTCGCCGACCTCTCAACGCCCCTGCCGGCGTGGTTCACCGAGGAGGACCTCGACGCCTACGCGTCGCTCTACGAGAACTCCGGCTTCCGCTACCCTCTCCAGATGCCATACAGGTAAGAGTTCTCATCTTTATCAAAAAAAAAAAGAGTTCTCATCTTACATCTCCTCATTCGAGTCAACCGGCACAAACAAGAAGAAGAAAAGATCGAGGCTGTGCTCATTGCTGCTTGCTTCCATGGACTCGATCACAGAACTCTGCACAGGAGGCCGAACCTGCTGGACGCCAAGTTCCAGGTGCCGGTATTCATGGTGATGGGGAGAAGGACTACGCCTTCAAGTTCCCGGGTTCGAGGCCGCCGTGCGTGGCGGCCTGATGGAAAGCTTCGCGCCGGACCTGAAGATCGCCTACGTCCCGGAGGAGCCATTTCATGCAGGAGCAGCTCGGCGCAGGTGAACGAGCTCCTCCTCGGCTTCTTGAAGGACCACCCGGTCGCTGCCGCGTAGCCGGCGTTCAGGAACAGAGGGAAGAAATGGAAGGGCCTCTGTGGCTGCGTGGTGGGAGTGAGTGAGACAGTGACAAATAATTTTGCAGCGATCGCTTTCTGTTGTCGCTGCTTTGCCTGAACCGTGTAACTCTGAATTTTCCTCAGTAATAAAGGGCTCATATGATGTAATCGTGTTTGTGTGGTTGTGCGTCTAGCTCATCTGTTCATCGTAGACGAAATGGCGAGAAAGATTGCCCATTATCAGTGAACGCATTGGAGATGAATGATGTGTAACAGGCGAAGAACGTAGTAAGACTAGTTTTAGATTTGAGAAGAGGAAATAAAACTGGTTCACCTATGGAATGACACCGACAGAGGCTAGATTGAGCGTATATTCCTATTGGCTGCTACTGGTATCTTTTAATTAAAAATAAATAATAGTTGTTGAAAGAAATAGCTTTTTAAAAAAAGACAAGCTGTGAGGAAATTAAAAAAAGGGATATATATATATGTGTGTGAAATAAGAACGAGAGAAATGAGAGAAAATTAACAAAGAGACATATACGTGAAATAGAAATAATTACTTTTTGTTTTCGTAGCACAGGCAAAACCCAACACAAACACCGTGGGATAGCAGTTTGGCTTTCTTCAGTTAGTCAAAAGGTGTGCTTGGCAGTAGTACAAACTTGAGAAGGACAGCAGCTAGCCACTAGGAAGAATGGGACCATAAGGCCTACTAGCCTCATAGGCGCCGCGCCAGCCACCGTGCGTACCGAAGTAAAAGAGGCGAGGATCCGCGAGGAGTTTTTTTTTAAAAAACCGAGGGCACATGCGTATTTTCGAAAAAGTTAAAGGGTTTTTTCGTAAAAAATCGAGGACCCGTATGTAACGAAACGAGGACCCGTACGCAATTTACAAAACCGCGGGGCGCTATCCTGCAAAGTGGAGGGGTTTTTTCAGAAAAAAGCACCGCAAGAAAAACAGGCAGGGACCTTTTCGCGAGGAAAAATGACTTGTTCGCGAGGAAAAAGGACCTCTACGTAATTTTCGAAAAAGTCAGGGAAAGTGCCTCGGCCGGCTATACGCAAATTCCTGCGCCACGCCGTACGTAGCGGGAAGGCGGCGTGGCGCGTCTCTGGCGGAATCCCCCCGGCTATAATGGGGTAGGTATGCGAGAAACTGTTGGTGTTGGAATTTCCCTAGGTTTCCGTAGGAGTCAACTGTTCCTAGAAACCAATACTATAAAATAAATTATACTAGATATCTTATCATAGATAGTTCATATAGAGCTATCTATGTTTTGATTATTACAGACGGTTCAAGACTAAAACAGTCTCTGAAATTATCACAGGCGGTTAGGTTTAAAAGTCGTCTGTGATATACGCATTATCACAGACGGTTTTTAATTAGAACCGTCTATGAAACTATTATAGACGGTTTTTATTTACAACTGTCTGTTTTTTGTCATTTGTCGTATGAACTACGGAAGCTATTGAGACGAGAGACAAATTCAAGACAAATTTATTACAAAAGTCCTAAAAAAAGATATTCCTAGATCTTACTCTTTTAGGATTCATATGCTTCTTCTTCAACTTTTAGAGTTAGAGGATCAGCTGCTAAGTTCTTGAATGCTGTGGAGATTGTCCTTGCCCTCTCCACTTCCTCCTCTAGCCTAGGCAAATCATCAGTATGGCTCATAATCTCAAAGAGGATGCCATGATAAGCTTCCTCAGAATCAGCCGCTTCTGCTTGATCGGCAATATTATCTATGTGTCTTCAATGTCGTAAGAGCTTCTTCCGCTTTGTGTACATTGCAGAGAAAAATGAGGCTGATGGCGGTTTCCCTTTCCTGAGCGGCAACAAGACACCTCCGTTGACGACGGATGATGATGTCCAACTGACGAATGGAAGCGAGTCAAGGAAGGAGGCAGGGCGTGAGCGGAGGAGCTGCTCCGGACGTAAATTGTTGGCCGCTTGTGTAAGGTTACAGCCAAACAACTCATGATGGATAGATGAAAGGAAAGAGATCAAAAGAATATTAGATGCCATTATTGAGAATCTGGTGAAGAAGATAAGGAAGATGACAGTTTAGAAGAGCTGAATTAGGACACGCATATTTAAGCGTTATCATAAACATTTCGTATACTAAATCATCTTTGATATTAATATCATAGACGGTTCGTATAACAAACCGTTTCTAATATATGACTTACCACCAATGGTTCGTATAACAAACCGTTTCTAATATATGACTTACCACCGATGGTTCGTATAACAAACCGTCTCTGGTAATGACACGTCACCGATCCGTGGCATATCCCCCCAGGATTTTGATCTCACCCGTCCATTCTCTCCACATCGAATGGCAGACACTGGTTTCTCCCACTGCTCGGCCCTTGTTAATTACTCCCCCTCTCCCTTTCCATCGGCAGTCACGTGTGAGTTCATCCACTAGCTTCCTGCATCCTCTTCTTGACGACGTCGACTACCACCGTGAGCTAGCTCCTCCGCCTCCTGTTGTGACACCACAGTGCACTACTGCTCCTAGCTAGTTCATCCACTCCTAGCTTGTTTCTCAATGACGCCAACTGCCGTCGTGAGCTAGCGTCTCCGTTGTGACACCACGGTCGACTGTATAACACACTCTTTGTTGTAAACTTCATAAGAGTGTCTTATGCAGTCTCACCGTCGTGACACAAAGGTGACACTACCGCCGCCTCTCCATTGCCCGTGATATCCGGCCGCCATCCGATGCCGTCCCCTCTCTTCTTTGATGGCAGGCGTCAAGGATATTGCGCGCTGCATCCAGTTTCTATTGTCTGCTAAGATCTCTACTTCTTACATATTCTTGCCGTGTTAAAGAGTTGGGTTCGTTATCTTGTTATGCTATAATGGTGGATTCTAATCTCAATAAAAATGGAATATGCTGTTGTGCTTGTTTTCAAAGGCCATTGGTAACATTATTTCTTAAAATTAGCAAAAAAAACAGAAAACAAATTATGCATAGAATGAACTATCATAGATGGTTTATACTATAAACCTTCTATGAATGACTATCACAGACGGTTATATATACCAACCATATATGATACTTGCCAATCACAGATGGTTAATAACTAGAATCGTCTGTGATATGTGAGTATCATAGACGGTTTTTGGTTCGAGTCTTCTGTAATAGTTTTCTTCACATATGGTTCTAGTTATAAACCGTCTGTGTTGTTTTTATCACAGAGAGTTCATAAACTGTCTGTGATAACTCTCGATTATCACTGACATATAAATACAGACGGTTTAAAAAACCGTCTATGATGATAATTTCGAATCGTTTGTGGTGATTCTTTTTTATAAAGTAATGAACTCAGGGCACAGTCCACAGAAGTAGAGCACACGCAAAACTCGGTGCGGTTCGGTGCTTGGAAGCATCTCCCAGCGTTCAGCAGTCACTTCCGCGATACCAATTCCAACACCAA
Source organism: Dendrocalamus sinicus (assembly GCA_036346575.1). Classification (NCBI taxonomy): domain Eukaryota; kingdom Viridiplantae; phylum Streptophyta; class Magnoliopsida; order Poales; family Poaceae; genus Dendrocalamus; species Dendrocalamus sinicus. Next base: position 55,821 of record JAYEVI010000430.1, on the reverse strand, counting down.
CGACCTCAAAACCCAACAAATATGCACGAGCTTCAAAGAACGAGGAAACCTTCCAAGAAGTGGCAGGAGAGGGCAAAGCAAAACCATGGACATGGAGCAGCAGATAGAGCACAGCAACCTCCTCATCAGAGGCCTCAACCTCCACGTAGCCCAGGCAGGCAAAGGTTAGTGTTTGCTTCCTTGGTTGCATGCGGCGACTATGTGAGCGTAGCACAATCCAAATTCCAAGAACCTTTGCTTGCAGGTGAGCTTGGGACGGTGGTGTTCTTGCACGGCTTCCCGGAGATATGGTACTCGTGGCGCCACCAGATGTTGGCCGTGGCGGCCGCCGGGTACCGCGCCGTCGCGCCGGACTGGCGAGGGTACGGGCTTTCCGGCCAGCCGCCGGAAGCGGAGGAGGTCTCGTACGACGACCTGTTACAGGATCTCCTCGACATCCTCGACGCCCTCTCCATCCCCAAGGTAAGTAGCACTTTGACTAAATTTTAGGGGTCAGCGTATCCGAAATCAATAGCTCGTTGGAGAAAATTTTCAAGTTGGTGTTGGCCTCTAGGGTCCTCGTTTAGAACTTCAGATAAGGCCCTTTGGTAGGGCATGTAAACAAAGGCATAATTGGGATGGTGCCCCATAGATTTGAAGGATTTGAAAAGAATTTGTTTAGACCTTGGATAATCTGTAAAATATGGTATTTATCTTTGTGGGTAAAGGAGGTTTGGATTAGATGGTTTAGTTCAGGACATGTTCACCGTCTTAAATATCACAGAACAATGAGGCATGCCTACATGTTCATCTATCGTGCTGCTTTTAATCAGTTGATTGACAATATGGCATCAAATCTATTGAATTGATCTGTAAACAGAACCAATAATGAGACCTGTAATTCAGGTTGGTCATTATGAGACATTAGAGGTCTTACGAAGAGTAAGAGCAACTCCAAGAGATTAGCCAAAAGAAATATCTAAATTTAATGGTTTAGCTATTCTCTAAAATGAATCTCACCCAAAAAAACTAGACTACTCCAACAAGCTATCTAAACTGGGACTCTCCATAGTCAAACCTGCCACGTCATCAGGACCTTTCGTCTTTTCGGATCCATCACGAAGACCTCGTCATCCGCTCGGCCAGGCTTTCTCACGTCGTCCTGGCCGCTGGTTCCGGCCCGTGGACTCGTCGACCATGCGGAGTGCAGCCTTGGCGACGCAATGCTACATCTGGGTAGGGAAGCTGCGGTGGTGGCGGCGTCAGGAAAGGATCTGCGGTGCTCGCCACGACCCTCCGTTCTCCATCCAATCCAAATCCACAAGGTCCTCGCGGTAGGGATCTGCGGTGCTTGGAACACGAGGATGCGGCGGCGAGGACATGGCGGCGCTTGCGGGGAGCGGGCGCGGGCGGAAGATGCGTGCGGCGCGGAAGAGGCCTGCGGCTGGCGGCGGAAGAACCTGGCGGCCGGCGGCGAAGCAGCAGAGCGCAGAAGAAGAACTAGAGGCGCCACGATGGTCGCGTCGCGGGAATGGGCGCGGCGCGGGAAGAAAACGCCAACCGCGCCAAGAGGCTGGATGGCGGCGAGGCGGGCTATCCAAAAATAGAGAGCGAAGGAGGAGTGATGGAGAGCTACTAAATTTGGAGAGTCATTTACAGAGTTTATTGGAGACATTTTTTCTCCAATAATAACCAAATTTACCTTTAGAAAACGATTTAACTCTCCTCTTGGAGTTGCTCTAACAGCTTGTTTTTGCCCCATCGTTCTAACGGATAAGAACCAATTTCATTTTCCCTAAATGGAACCAGTTCATGCTTCAAAATTGCATCAGTTGGTGTCTTGTTCTGCGTCTGATAACTCCCATTTTGCTTCAAGTCAGGCATTCCTTGTGGGGAAGGATTTTGGAGCCGCGCCAGCTTACGATTTTGCTCTCCGTCACCCCAACCGCGTATGCGGTGTGATGTGTTTCGGCATCCCTTTCGGACCTAGTGGACTCTCCTTCACCACCATGCCAGAAGGCTTCTACATTTTGCGTTGGCAGGTAATTTTCTGCCCTGAAATTCCCATGTCAGGAATGAGCAGAGAGTTTGCGCATCATATGACAGTGCTTGTAGGAACCGGGAAGAGCGGAGGCTGACTTTGGCAGATACGACGTCAAGAGAGTTGTGCGCACCATCTACATTCTGTTCTCTAGCAGTGAGATCCCCGTGGCAAAAGAAGATGAAGAGATTACGGACCTCGCAGACTTGTCGACACCTCTTCCAGAGTGGTTCACCGAGGATGATCTTGCTGTCTATGCGTCACTCTATGAGAAATCCGGTTTCGGGTACCCACTGAAGATGCCATACAGGTAAACATTACTTCAGTTTGTGCCAACTCAATACTACTACTAGGCCTTTTGGTGCTTGACAGAATTAATTAGTGTGTGCTGCACTTGATAGATCTATGCATAAGAGGCAACCAATTGAAGATCCAAAATTCCAAGTCCCGGTGTTCGTCGTCATGGGGGAGAAAGATTACGTCTTTAAGCTCCCTGGGGTTGAGTCCGTTCTGAAAGACGGCATCATGGAGAAGTTTGCACCAGATCTGAAGATCACCTACATCCCTGAAGGAAGCCATTTCGTGCAGGAGCAGTTCCCAGACAAGGTCAACGAGCTCCTCATTGGCTTCCTGAAGGACCATCCTGTGGCTGCATAGATGTTCTGGTAGACCCCAACTATACTTCACCGATACTCGGATCTCACGACGGGAAAATTGTACGAATTATCAATAAAGGATTTGTGATGACTGGTGTTGCTCTGAGTATGCTAGTTATGTCTGAAACTATGCTGTATCTAGTATTTTGTACTGCTAGTTTTATCAGCAATAGAAAGGGTTGCTATTTGTCCACTGTATATGATGTATCTTCTGATTTTGTCTAGTGTAGCCATCGATATTCCAACTGGTAAGATGCCTGGTATTTATATTTCTGTCAAGTCTGTTCCAAACATTTCACAAGAGATTCGAGCAGTCCGTGCACTGATACATCAGCTGTTTCTGACTTCTACGGCGAACATTTCAGTTTTTTTTTTTGAGACAAATCCAAAACCACAAGACTAATTCTGCAGGGTGTAAGACTGCAGACTACAGAGAGCAGACAAAACTTCGTGCTGTTCAGTCTTCTTGGAAGCATCTCCAACCGGTGTCAATGTCTCTTCCAAGATTCCTCTTCTACCTCAAAACGTAACAAATAACCACAAGCTCCAAAGAAACGAACCTACCATACCAAGAAGTGGCAGGAGAGGGCGGAGCCATGGCCATGGAGCAGCAGATTGACCACAGCCACCTCCGCATTGCCCAGGCATGCAAAGGTTAGCGTCTCCTTTCTTGCTCGAGTGCGGGCTTGCCTAGCGCAATCCAAGAACATACAGGTGATGATTGTTGCTTGCAGGTGAGCTTGAGACGGTGGTGTTCTTGCACGGTTTCCTGTAGATATGGTACACGTGGTGCCACAAGATTCTTGCTGTTATAAAACGCACGGTCGAAAAATAGGAGATACAGAATTAACATAGATAACCTTTGAAAACCACGGATACACGAATACAAAATATCACTATATAAAAAGAGAATTAACATAGATAACCTTTGAAAACCACGGATACACGAATACAGAATATCACTATATAAAAAGATATTACAAGTATGGGAAGTTTTGACATATCTCAACTGTGCGACTGTAAGGGTACATATATAAGATAGGGAATAAGAGTCCTAAGAAATTACGAGATCGAGATGAAGTCGGTGTATGTGTCCACTTGGACACGTATACGAATTCATATCATACTTTAACAATCTCCACCTTGGAATGAATTAATCACATACTCAACAATCTCTAACTTGAGGTGAATTTGCTCTTGTAGCCTACATAAATCAAGTCTCCTCAAATCATAATTCACCATCGATAATCCTTATATGTTGAAAGTCCATAGAACTAATCAATGAGTAAAATTAGATCAATCTTCTTTATATGTTTCTCTGTGATGCTTGATAACTATAGTGAAGAATTCATCTTATGAACTTTTATATATTCCATTTGGAACACATAACTCGGCAAACAATGTTTATTGAAGAGCAACTTACACGTATAACCATCACGTATATCAAACTGCCGACCGTAAAAGTAACTGAATTCTATGACAAGATTGAAAACTGCTCCTGCAGAAGGACATTTGGATGAAAGTAATTCTTGTGTCGTTAATGGAGTAGAAACAATCTCTGCAATAGACCCACATATTGAACTATGAAAACTAGAACATATTGCACCTGCAATATCAAAGTTGTAGTATCTGTTAGAGATATATGTATAGTTTGTTATTCCCCATTGTTATGAGGGGTTCTTTGCATATTTACCACTTGTACTTTGTGTATATATACTGGCCCATTGGCCTCATATGAATACAAGCGCTATTCATAACATGGTATCAGAGCCAAAACTAGGGTTTTGGCTTACCTAGGGTTCTGCGCCGTCGCCGACTCGCGTGACTTCCTCTCTCGCCTGCATTGCGTCGGCTCCGCGAAACTCCGCGCGTCGTCGCCACCGACGACTCCTCGGCCGGCCGGCCGACTCCGAGTGGATCGCCCGCGCGCCGCCGGTTGCCTCGGCGCCGTCGTCGCCGATCTCGCCGCCTCGCCGCTGCCGTCCCGCTGCCTCCCGCGGCCTCCTCTGCTCCCACCGGCCGCGGATCCACCGCCTCCTCGCTCGCTCGAGTCGCGCGTCGCTCGGGATCGCGCGCGCTCGAGGAAGATCGCTGCGCCGGCGCTCTCCCACGCCCGAGGCCGCCGCCCCCCTCGCCAGAGGTCGCCGCGAGCCGCGCCGTCGGCCGCTCTCACGCCCGAGCCGCGCTCGCCTCCTCTGCCCGAGTCGCGCGCGAGAGCCGCCGCCGTCGGCGCTCTCCGCAACGGCGAGGCCGCCGTCGCCGTCGGGCGCGCCGCCAAATCTCGCCGCCCGCCGCCGCGCCAACCAACCCTAACGCAGCGGCGTGCGTGGCGGAAGGCCGTTTGAGGTTCTTAACCGGCGGCGGAAAGAAAGAAAAAGCAAAAAAGCGTCGTTCTAACCGCGCGTCGGCGCCGCTGTTAGACCGTTGCCTTGGTCGCGCGCCATCGGCGCCGCCTACCAATGGGCACCGTTTCCCTCCTCGCTGCCGGTGATCTTTGATGGTGTTAATTACACCGGCTTCGTGTCTCACATGCGCATTCACATGCGTGGTCTTCGTCTCAGGGCGTCCTCTCTCGGCGATGTCACTGCGCCTTGCCCTATTCATCCGAGCGGAACCTCGCTGTTGCATTGCCCCGACGGCCGATAAAGGCGCTCACGATGATGAAGGTGATGATAAAGCGCCTCTGCCTACCGGAGGCTCGGATACCTACAAGGATCGTCGGCCGTCTACACTCGGTGGTGCGATGACGGCGCGCCGGCTCGTCTTCTTGTCTTCATCGCCGATGTCAGCCTCGATTTTCTTACGAGGTTGTGGGACTCCTTCGCTTTCGGATGTGGACTCATCTTCGTCGGCGCTACGAGCCCTCGGTGATGCCACAGCACTGTCAAGTGGTCGCCGAGCACTCTCTTGCAGGTGATGCTCTGTTGGCGCCTTTACGCTCGAGCTCTGCTTGTTTGGCGTCGATTGGACTCTCTCATCTTTCTTTGTCATTACTGTCCGTCTTTGCACGGAGTGCGTCTTGACACGAGTTTGGCGGGTTTACGAGTTCCTTACTCGCCTTCGTCTGAGTTCGAGCAAAGGCGTGCTCGGCTCCTTGCACGCCACCCTCGTGTCACTCTCTGGAGGCTCTTACCGAGATCGCGCGAGAGGAGACTCGTTTGAGTGGTCTTGGATGCGATGCCACTCCCCTCTGTGCTCGCCGCTCGTCACTGCTGCTACTCGCCTCCTCCGGCTACCACACGGTGGTGGTGGCGTCCTCCGTCTGGAGGTGGCCGTCCTCACTGTTCCTCTTTGACAAGGATGGCCACCGAGTCCCGGTGCTACAGAAGAAGCGGCATCTTTCCCGCCGTTCTTCTCGGCACTAGTGCTTCTCGACGGCGTGCATCGACTTCTTCGCGGCTTCTCTCCGGCGGGAGATAGCGGACCGGCGCTTTGCTTGCCGCCGAGGTTCTCCTCGGCGGGTTGCGCAGGTTACGCTCGCGACTCCTCGACCGAGAGACCACCTCCTACACGATCGGTACCTCCCGTGGATTCTTGATTCGGAGCATCTTTTCACATGACTCTGATTCTTCCACTCTGTCTTCTATTACACCTCTTGATTCTCCTGCCGGTGTTCTTCTGCGATGGTACATCTCTTTCGTCTCTCGGTGAGGATTTCTTAGCAACTCATCTTTTCATGTTCCTTACATTTGCTCATGTTCCTCGCCTTACCTTGCGACTTCTTCTGCTGGGCAGATTCGACCTTGGTTATCGAGTTATTCTCGACTCGACTCTTGTTGTGTTGGGCGCCACACGGAGCTACGGTTGGTTCGGCCTCGGCGCCGTGACTCACAGCGTCTCTGGGAGCTTGATCGCTTCATCTTCCTTCCTTTGCCACCGCCGCCGCGCCTCTCATACGCCGCCGTCTGGCTCTTTCCAGCGGTGGCATCACCGTCTTGGCCATCTGTGGATCTCGTGCGTCGTCCTTAGTTCGTTGTGGTCTTAAGGGTCTGCATCTCGGAGACGTGTCTTTAGATTGTCGGGCCGTAAGTTAGGTAAACAGATTCAGCTTCCTTATCCTCATAGTGAGGCGTGTCTCGGCGTCCTTTGATCTTGTTCATTCGGATGTTTGGGGTCCGGCTCGCCGTTTGAAAGGGGTCATCGTTATTATATTATTTTTATAGATGATTTCTCTCGCCACACTTGGATATATTTCTTGTCTTCTCGTAGTGAGGCCTTGCCTATCTATAAACAATTTGCCACTATGATACACACACGCTTCTCACTCCTATTCGTGTCTTTCGTGCGGATTCTCTGGCGAGTACCTCTCTCGTCACTGCGGCTTCCTTCCTTGGCGAGGGGCACTCGCCGATTTCTTGTCCCGGTGCTCATGCTCGAAATGGTGTCGCTGGCGCAAGCATCGTCACCTCCTTGAGACGGCTCGTGCTCGATGCTCGCGCCTCTATTCCACCTCACTTTTGGGCGAGGTTGTTTCCATCGCCACCTATCTCGTCAACATCCACCCTCTTACGCTCTTAAGGTGCGATCACGTTGGCGTCTCGTGGTTGTCTTCGACTACTCGCCCTTCATCTGTTTGGCTGCGTTTGCTCGTTCTCCTTGCCCTCGAGAACGCACCAAACCGACCGCTCGATCTGTTGAGTGTGTCTTTACGGAGTGCAAGGTCGAGCACAAGGGATATCGGTGCTGGGATCCTGTTGGTCGTCGATGCACGGTTTCTCGGGATGTGACTTTCGGCGAGTCTCGTCCATTCTACCCACGTCCCGCTCTCCTTCGGCTTCCTCTGGAGTCTCTGTCTTTCTTGACCTTTCGGATACTCCTATATCTGTTTTGCCCTCGTCCACCTGTCCTCACGAGTCTCCACATATTCCCCGTGGCCTCTCCGCCGTTGTCGCCGCTGTGTTGTCTCCTCGACTCCCGGCTCCTCCCACTATCGTCTACACTCGTCGACCTCGTGTGAGAATATTTCCGATGAGCCATCTTCTCTGATGTTTCATCTTTTACGATGCTCCATCTTCCCCGATGGGTCATCTTCTCCTCGCTACGCTCTCGGCGATCGCCACCGATTCGGCCTCTGCCTGCCTTTCTTTGGCGCGCTACTGCGTGAGCTTTGTCTCCTCACGGGATGTCATTACTCACCCCGAGTGGCGAGCTTGCCATGGCCGAGAGATTGCTGCCCTCAGCGTCTTGGTACTTGGGATCTTGTTCCTTTTCCATCTCATTCTCATCCCATCACGTGTAAGTGGGTCTATAAGATTAAGACTCGCTCGATGGTTCTCTTGAGCGCTATAAGGCGCGTCTTGTTGCTCGTGGTTTCAGCAGAAAGATGGTGTTGACTACTGACGAGACTTTTGCTCTGTGGCCCACATGACCACTTTGTCGCACTCTTCTTTCGGTGGCGTGCATCGCCATCGTGCTGCTCTCGGCTTGATGTCAAGAATGCCTTTCTTAATGGCGAGTTGCGTGAGGAGGTCTACATGCATCCGCCACAGGTATTCTGCTCTGAGGGCATGGTGCTGCCGCCTTCGCCGCTCTCTATGGTCTTAAGCAAGCCCCTCGTGCTTGGTTTGAGCGTTTTCCTCTGTGGTCACTGCTGCTGGTTTTTCAGCTAGTGATCATGATCCTGCGCTCTTTGTCCACACTTCGTCTCGTGGTCGGACTCTTCTTCTCCCGTATGTTGATGATATGATCATGATTACGAGTACATTGCCTTTGTCAAGGCTCGTCTTAGTGGCAGCAGCCTTATGTCGGATCTTGGTCCTCTTCGTTACTTCCTTGGGATTGAGGTTACTTCCACTCCGGATGGTTTCTTTATGTCCCAAGAGAAATATATTCAGATCTTCTTGATCGCGCCTCTCTCAGCGATCAGCAGATCTTGTTGAGACTCCATGGAGCTCAATGTTCACCTCCGACTTTCGATGGCGAACCTCTTTCGATCCGACTCGCTATCGTCACCTTGTTGGGAGTCTTGTCTACCTTGTCATTACTCGTCCGGATATCACTTATCCGTTCATATTACGAGTCGATTTGTTTCAGCTCCCACTCGGAGTTCACTCACCACCTTCTTGAAGTTCTGCGATACCTTCGTGGGACTATCTCTCGCCGTCTCTTCTTTCCACATTCTAGCTCGTTACAACTTCAGGCCTTTTCGGATGCTACTTGGGCCAGCGATCCTCCGATCGCGGTCTATCTCTCGCTTCGTGTTTTTCTTGGTGGTTCTCTTATTGCACGGAAGACGAAAAACATCGCGATGTCCCGTTCGAGTGCAGAGAGTCGAGTTGCGAGCTATGGCTCTCTTGGCAGAGATTACTTGCTGCGGTGGTTACTTGAGGATTTTGGTGTTTCGTCACTACACCGACCCCTCTCTTGTCGAACGATGCAGTGCTATCGGTATTGCTCGTGATCTGTGAAGCATGAGCTCACCAAGCACATTGGTGTTGATGCTTCTTTCATGAGGTCCAGTGTGCATGATCGGTGATTACTCTTCGTATGTGCCTTGGAGCTTGGATAGCGGATTTCTTCACGAAGGCCTGCACTGAGCACAAAGCACAACTTCTATCTCTCCAAACTCGGTGTTGTTGATCCACCATGAGTTTGAGGGGTGTTAGAGATATATGTATAGTTTGTTATTCCCCATTGTTATGATGGGTTCTTTGCATATTTACCACTTGTACTTTGTGTATATATACTGGCCCATTGGCCTCATATGAATACAAGCGCTATTCATAACAGTATCTACACAAATAATTAACTCCTTGTACACAAAATTGCACCAGTTGGTGTGTTCATCTGATAAATTCCATTTTGTTTTGCGTCAGGCATTCCTTGTGGCGAAGGATTTGGAGCTATGCCAGCCTATGATTTTGCTCTTCGTCACCCCAACCGCACATGTGGTGTTGTATGTTTGGGCATCCCTTTCCTTCACGGTGGCTCCTCCTTCACCACCTTGCCAGAAGGCTTCTACATTTTGCGTTGGCGGGTTATTCTCTGACCTGAAAACTCCCATGGCAAAAATGAGTAGAGGGTATGCCTATGATATGACAGAGAAAGCTTGTGCTTGTAGGAACCAGGAAGAGCGGAGGCTGACTTTGGCAGGTACGATGTAAGAGAGCTGTGCGCACCATCTACATTCTCTTCTCTAGAAGCGAGATCCCGATAGCAAAAGAAGATCAAGAGATTATGGATCTCGCAGACTTGTCGACCCCCCTTCCAGAGTGGTTAACCGAGGAGGATCTTGCTGTCTACACATCCCTCTACGAGAAATCTGGTTTCCGATATCCACTGGAGATGCCAAACACGTAAACACTGTAACGCCCCGTTTCGGTAGCGTCGATTTTATTCACTGGCATTCGTAACTATTCACGCATGAACAAGTTATGGAACGTCGCGCAAGAGTATACCATTGCATGCTTACAACAAAAGTCCAAATATATTTTACATAAGGATTAACATCCATTTTCGATAACAAGCGTGCAAGCCCAAAGTATACTTACATTACAAAAACTCCAAGATCCGCTTGAGCGCGGCCAAGACCTAAAACCACGGGTCCTCGTCGAAGAAGAGACCTTCCGGGGCTTCCTCAACGGGGAGACCTTCACCTTCGTCTTGCTCCTCTAAAGAAGGGCAAAAGCAAGCCGTGAGCCAATCAACCGGCTCAGCAAATCCCAAAGGGATCCTAACTTATTACATGCACGGAACATCAAAGGAGGGGAAATATATTTGGTTTATTAACTTTGAGTGGATGCAGTTTTATTTGCAAACATTTTATAAAATGGACTCAAAACTACTTCTTAAGGTCTCAGGGGTTTTTCATAAAGAGTTAATTAACCAACTAATCAAGTTAAAACATGAACAAAACTACTTAAGCTTTCTTTGGAATCACCCAAGTGACACGGCTCCATTAACCGGAGCACGGCGTATTCGAATACCATTTATTTGACTCTGCGAGTTTACTCGGCTTTACCCACACGCATCCTTAACCCTCATGGTGAGTTAAGGAACCGGGTCTTTCATTGCTCAACCCTTGGTATACACTCCACCCGATAGATAATAATCCCGCACATCCTCGGGCGTTCGTTGGCCTCGCGAACGCCGGTCCCGAGTTGTGAGGACCTATCGTTGTCTTGCACCGACTCCCAATGCGGGGTTTCACTTAAGTTGAGCGGTACTAAACCAGGGTTGACAAGTCAACACCGTGGTTGGCGATCACTATGACATTTGCTCGGCGTAAGGGTTTCATCCTTATATTTTCACATGGCCCGCAACCTTACCAGGCCGCGACCCATCCTAGGGTAAGAGTTGGGTGAATAATCATCCGCGATGCACCACAACCCCTTCCTTCAATCCTAGGGTAAGAGACGGGTGAAAAATCATAATTATCTTGCGATGCACCACAGCCCCCTTACCCTACCTTATGCACGCCGGCACTCTCCGCTCTAAGATACGGTGTCCCATACCACCCTACCTTAGAGTCGGGTTTTGCAAAGTCTATTGGCTCGCTGCCACGACCTTATTAGTGTAAAGACTTTGAGTGATAATAATAATCTACAGTTATCTAGATTAACAGATAATTATTTCTAGGGTTACAAAGGCATGGCAACAAATTTAACATGGCATTTAACGGTGGTAGGATTAACTACATAACAAGTCATTCTAAACATTTTATTTTATTTCAAACTAACATTTCACAACTAGCTCAATGCAATTAGCATATTAACATATATAAACAGCATGGGTTTCAATATGATCAAAGGATTTGGGACTTGCCGTCAATCCGGATGATCTCAGCTAGCTCGAACGAAGAAACGCCTGGATCCTGAGCTTGCACTTGAACCTCCGGGATCTCCGACACTAGCGCAAACACATAAAATAAATAAATCCAGCTTGAGACTAATCAAGCGAGGGAAAATAAACTATTTAAAAAGGAGTAAAATGCATAAATCCTTCAAATGGAATTTTAGGAATTTATCTGGGATGAATCTGGAGGAATGGAGATCAAAAATGGGTCAAGAATATTATTTGGAGCAAAGTGGTGAAATTTGGGAATTTTTGGGATTTATCGTGATTTTCTGGATTTATTTGGATTTTCTCGGATTTTGGAAATTGATAAATCGGGAAAAATCGGTATGAATAGTCTGGGCGGCCCGAGCTACTGCGCGGCGGCGAGAAAATGGCCCGCGCGCCGCCGGCCAGCGCCATGCCTGCGCAGCTGCTCGGCCTCCTCGCGCGCCACGCGCGCTCTGGCGGACGGCCGACGCGTGGAGGACGCGGACGGCGCGATGCGGAGGAGCGGGCGGACGGATGCGGGCGGGATGGCGATCGAACGGCGGCGATACGGCGAGGCGGTCGAACCGTGCACGTTTGATCGAACGAAACAGAGGAGGAGTTTACGAAGATCCGACGGTCGAGGTGTCGCCATCGGGTGGCCGGTTAGATGGCACGGAGAGGAGAGGACGGCCGAGATAGAGCCACGTCGGTCGTCTTCTTCCTCCGTCCGCTACTAAAGCCAGATGGAGCGAGCCACGCGGCGGCAATGTCCGGCGCGGGAGGGTGGTGGCGGCGACCGAGGCACCGGCGGTGCGGCTTGACAAGGGAATCCCATTTTCGGGGCTTGGGAGGCGAGGGGATCAAAGGAGAGAGCGGGAGAGAGAAGGGGGTGGTTCGGCTTTTTGGTAGCGGAGGGGGTTGCCGGCGGCGAGAGGGGCCGATTGGCGGCGGTTACACGGTCACGGGGGTGTGGCGCTCACAATGGCGAAGAGGGTGGAGGCTGGGGAGCGTCGAGGGAGGCTGGCCACGGGCGCACGGTTGAAGTCGACGGCGAGCCGGTGGCGCTCCACGATGGGTTCCACGTCGGAGGAGAGTACAAACATGGTCGTGGCCGAGGAGAAGTTCGGGAGCAAGCAATTGGGGAATGGGAAGGGGAGCGGAAGATCGAGCTACGGGGGTCGCCGGCGCAGGGAACAATGGCGGCGGCGACTAGGGCGACGAGGGGTCAATTGGTAGCTCGGGGAGGGAGCTGGGAGAAGTGGGAGGCGAATGAGAGTGGTGGGGAGTTGGGAACCAAGGGAATGCGAGGAGTGGAAGAGGGCTTATATGCCCGAGCGGGAGGCGGAGCCGGGCGAAGGAAGGCGAGGCGCGCTGGGTCGGCGAGGGGACCGAGTTGGTAGCGTCTCCTCCGCTGGGGTGACGCCGCATCAGAGGAGTGATGGCGACGCGACGAGAGGACGGGAGCGTGAGCAGCGGGGTATGGCGAGGCGGCGTCCCACGCGAGAGAGGAAGGAGGCGGCCGACGGGTGGGTCGGCACAGGGCGGCGACGCGCGCGCGCGTCCACGCACTTCGCAGAGGCGCCGAGGCGGCGCGCGCGACGCGAGACCACCGCGCCGAGGCGGCAGAGCGGTCTTTGCGGCGCAGCGCGGCGCACGCCGCTGGGAAAGCGAGAGGGAAACGGCGCCACGGGGAAAGGAAGCGGGGCAGCGCCAAGGAACGGGAGAAAGCGGAAATGGGCGGGGCGCCAACGGGAAGAGGAGGCGTCCAGCCGGAAAAGGAAGGCGGAAACGGGGAAAACTTTCCCAAAAAGGAAAGTTTTCGAAAAACACTCAAAAATCCAGCAAAAAGCACAGAAATTTGTTTTGAATTTTTCAGGGCTTTTCAAACACGACTTGATTATGTGGCACTGTGGCAACTCAGTAGTCAGTACTATTAGGTTCCTTGGTGTTTGACAGAAATTATGTGTATGCTACACTTGATATGTCTCTCCACAAGAGGCAACCAATTGAAGATCCAACTTCCAAGTCCCGGTATTTGTTGTCATGGGGGAGAAAGATTATGTCTTCAAGTTCCCCCGGGTCGGGGCTGTTCTGAAAGACGGCATTGTGGATAAAGCCTAGGTAAGTTCAAGTAAGTTACGAGTGTAACTTTCCCTTCCAGCTCAGGTAATAATAATTTTGATCTTTTATAGCTTGGGTCGTGATAAAATACTAGATACGCCACTACCGTAAGGCTGTTATTTCGTGCAGGAGCAGTTCCCAGACAAGGTGAACGAGCTACGCGTTAGCTTCTTGAAGGACCATCCTGTGTCTGCGTAGATGATGTTCTATTCTTTTATACTTGATCTCGCAACACTGTACAATACTATGATATGAATTATCAATGAAGGATTCGTGATGGCGATGTTAGGTTTGAACTTTGAACTATGCTGTATGCCTGTATCTACTCTGTACTTCTACTATTATCAGCAATAAAGAGCTAATATTTCTCCATTCGGGATGTTTTCTTCTGATTCTGTCATAGGCAAGCATACCAGACACTTGATATTTACGTCTGTATTGGCAGTTAACTTTTGCTAAAATATTCAATTAAACAAAAATAAATAAAAAGTAAAATAATACCGTTATATATCATAGATAATACAAAGAGAAAAGAAAAAGAGAAAAAAAAAACAAAAAACCGTGTTAAAAAGCCAACGCTTTTCAAACTGCTGCAAAAAACTTTGGAACGGGGCCATAGTTTATTAGTTTCTTCTTCAGTCGGCATTGGCGCGAACTGCTGCTGAAAGTCTGTAACAGCCTGCAGCAATTGCCTATAGTGCACTGAGAACAAAGTTACTATAGGCACTGAGAACAAAGTTACTCCAGTTGAATCCCAACCAGACATGCCAAAAGATCAAGCAGAACAGTTGTGTTCGATTGAAGCACAGACGATGAGAGAAAAACAAAAGCTGAGCTGCTGGAGCCTGGAGGAGATCAGGCATCTGCGAGGAGCACAAGCGGCTGCTGGGCGTACGTATCCGAACCCGCCGAATCCTGCTGTGCGCGCGGCAGCGGCATCAGGCCCCCGGCGCGAGCCGAGCGCCGCACGCGCGAGGGGAGGGCACCGTCGGTACCTCCAAATTGATTTCAGCCCACTCTCACCAATTCATCTAAAGTAGTACGACCTAACAACCCATCTGCCTCCTCATGAGATTGCCCTATTGGCCTATCCGTAGACCTCTTAAACCATAACATATCCCATTCCCCCTCGCTTTGTCTCTCTCAAGCTCCACTAATCCAGATCAAAATCGCCAAACCTGGTGGCACTAGTGCACGAGATCAAGGGAAAATTGGTCACCGAGCGACTTGGTGAGGAGTTGAGAGCAACTCTAGCTTCTGGCTTGGCCTCGGTGGCAAAGAGCATAGACATAATATGCGGCAATACGTCTACAAGACGCAAACAGACGACGTTGTTACCTAAGAGTAGGGAAGAGAGCGTGCGGCGGTGACAACTAGGCCAACGAGGTAGCATTCACCAGGCACCAACTATACGCCATCGTGCACTGGTATGCGCAGGTCATGCACATCAGACTATATCAACACAATTTCATTCTAAGTTATTTTATATTTTCTCTAAATTATTTTGTAATTTTTCTAATTATTTATAAATGTATCTAGCATAAAACAATCCATACTTTTTTTTTGTTACTATGAACTTTTAACTTTTATTTGTCAACTCTAAACACCAATCGTAGAAATCCTAGGTTGACCACTGCCTATACTTGTTACGGTGAACCACCAGCTCCTTCCCTCATGTTGTGGTTACAGATCAAACAGTACATAAGGGGACTAGGTGAGAGCCAGCAGAGAGACGGTATGTGGGAAAATGAGTGGAGCTTTCCTTCTCATGCCACTCTTGTGGGTTTATATATACGAGTGAAGTAGGATAGGAAATTTCCATCCAACCTCTTAATAATTATAAAAGGTATAGGTACATTGTTACATTCCTCTATACTATTGGGCATATTATATATTGGGTCAGTTGCAAGGTCTATTCACAAGGGTTGGGCCACCCCTACAACAGGACTCCCACGACAGCAAGCGCGGAGGTTCCGATGGGCGAGCTGACTTGACCAACTATCCCAGCTCTCCGTCCTCCGACGGCAAGCGCGATGCTGTCGACTAGTGAGCTGATGCAATTGGTAGCTTGCAGCCCCGGTGGAGGGTTCTTTTACTGATCATAATGCAATTACAGAGTCCACCAGCAAATCATGGAAGTGGAGCAGGGGTGGTGCCATCCCTCCGAGGTGACACTTACAAGGAGGTCGGCCATGAGGTGCGAGCGATGAAGTCTGAATCGTAAGTCGGCCAAAACGTCTACGACCATGAGTTGGCCGGACGAAGTTAGGACCGCGGGGTGGTCAGACGAGGTCCCGACCATGATGTGGTCGGACGAAGTCACGACTGTGAGGTAGCCGGACAAAGTGTAGGCCACGAGGTGGTGAGACGAAGGCACGACCACCAAGTGGCTGAGCCAAGTCAAGATCACGAGGTAGTCGGACAAAGCCACGTCCATGATGTGGTCGGACAAAGTCGTGACCAGGACGTGGTCGGGCATGGTTACAACCACGAGATGATCGGACGAAACATCGACCACGATATGGTCAAAGTCACGATTGCGAGACAGTCAGATAAAACATCTGCGATCATGGGGTGGTCGGACGGGTGCCGACGGAGTCGAAAGAGTCACGACTAGGACGTGGTCGGACGCTACCGACGAAGCCGACGGTAGGACGAAGTCCTTGAAGCTCGTACTCTGTCCCTCACCTTTCGGACTGGCTTCAATGAAGCCGACGGTGGGATGAAGCCTTGACGCACGTGCTCCGTCCTCCACCCTTTGGACGACTGGCATCGACGAAGGCGGTGGCGAGATGAAGCTACAGCGCGCGGTCCATCCCCACCCTTTGGACTAGCCGTGGATGAAGTTGGCGGCGAGACGAATCTGATGTGCGCTGCCCATCCCCTGTCAGACGAAGTGTCTATGACCACAACGTGGTCGAACGAAGAGTGTTTGACCACGAAGTGGTCGGACGAAGCGTCTATGATCACCATGTAGTCGGACGAAGCGTCTATGACCATGAAGCGATCGGACGAAGCGTCTATGATCACAAAGCAGTCAGACAAAGAGTCTACGACCGTGATATGGTCGGACGAAGCGTCTACGACCACGATACAGTTAGACGAAGAGTCTACGGCCACGATATGGTCGGACAAAACGTCGACGAACACGAAGTTGTCGGCCAAAGCGTCTTCGACCACAAAGCATCGAATGAAACATCTACAACCATGATGTGATCAAATAAAATCACGGTCGCGAGGCGATCGGATGCAACGTCTACGACCATGAGGTGGTCGGACGAAGTCGCGACCGCGAGGCGGCCGGACAAATCGTCAACGACAACGAGATGGTCCTACGAAGTCGCGCGGCGAACTCCCTGCAGCGCATGCGGGCTGTATCTGCAGTGTGCGCGATCCATCCCCACCCTTTAGACTAGCTGTGGATGAAGTCGACGGTGAGACGAATCTGACACGCGCACGGCCCATCCCCCGTCGGACGAAGTCAGCGGTGGGACGAAGACTTGAAGTGCGCAGTCCGTCCCCGCCCTTCAGACAGACATCGATGGAGTTGACGAAGCCTCGACCATGACATAGTCGGACAAAACATCTACAACCACGAAGCGGTAGGACGAAGCGTCTATGACCACGATATGGTCAGATGAAATCACGGCCATAAAGCGATCGGGCGCAGCATCTACGACCATGAGGTAGTCGTACAAAGTCACGATCACGAGACAGTCGGACGAAACATCTAGAACAACGATGTTTTCGAATAAAGTCGGCTGCAGATCGACGAAGTCAACGGTGGAACAAAGACAGCGTGCGCGGTCCATTCCTTATCCTTCAAACTCGCGAGACGGTCAGAGATCACGTGAAGCCCAACGAAGACCACGCGAGGTCCAGCAGGAAACGCTACAACACCTCCTTTTTGGGCCTTCGTGTATAGTACCATGCGTGGAGACATTGTACTTGTACCCCAAGGAAAACATACCCTATACCAAGCAGTACAGTAGTATGGTTAAAACTGAAGAATACAGAAGACTGAACATTAATTGACTCGTGTACATCCAGAATTCTGCCAGCATCTTATGTCTAAACTGCAGCAATTACATCAATCGTGTGAAAATCAAGTTGCAACTAGCAAATACACAACGCCAATGTTTTGTGGTATGTCAAGGAATACAGAGCCTGTTCAGCACACGGTCATGGTAATACACAAAAATTACTAACCATTAGGTGATATTCAGGTTCTATTTGATAAAAGGGGACATACATACATCCAATCCCATTACAACAGAATCACCGAATCAGATGCTTCTTCGGCGTGTCCTGTCTCGGACTACTGGGGGAACGCAGCATAATCGATTCGGTGGTTCAGCATTGCAAACCACAACTGAAACCGTTCACTATGAGTTCATCCCGGTTCACGGCCTAACACGGCTACTTTCTCTACCTATTCCAATGTCAGCATGTAGAAGATAGGCCTGAGAAAAGACGAAAGAAATGAAAAACAATTTCTTTGTTTTGGGAAGATATCCAACAGCACGAACAAAAAATAGCTATCGAGCACGCCAGCAATCAAAAATATGTCCATGAGCTGTTTACTACAGAAAGCATAACTGGGATGAAACTGATGCCCACAAAGGTGGTATACACATCCTTCTAGACATTTTACCATCTTTCCATTCCTCTCAAGGTGGACATGGAAGGGGATAATTAACAGTAACCATTTCGATTTTCAGTGGAGAAAACATAGGTTCACAAATCACAAATGTTGTTTTAAGATAATTAATAGCCCGGTCATTACAGTCAGCTTTTTAATTTTTTTTGCTCAATTTATCAGACAAACCTACAACCTTAGTAATCAAAATTGTTAGCAGCGACAGGAAAAAACTACAAGTTAATCCCCAAATACTTCAGCCTAGGCAGTAAAATAAATTGATCTTCTGCAAGTGAAACATACAACAGTCAGCTGAAGGTGGTAACATATTTCTTCCAAGCCATGCAGCACCTCAGGGTCATACTGAGCAACAATGCAATTATAATTCATAAATTATGGGACCTCTGCATCACGCTGGACGTGAGCAATACATCATCAATAGTATGTCTAAACAGATTAAAATAGAGTTTTTAGACTACTTTAACATGCAACGTAGCCAATAGATCTACTTAATGATATCAACAAAAACAACTAATAATTCTGTTTTCCTCAAACAATTAGTTGCAACTCAAATCTTAAGAGATGCTCAAAATATTTCGTCCAAAGTAGAACTTCTAGCTGAACAATAAAATGAAACACAAAAGGTAGCTCAACATTAGACATCAGAAGCTTCAGACAGTACGAGAACACATTTCGGCAAATTCCTTTTAATCAGAACAGTACGAGAACAAATTGCACCAAATACCTTATCAGAACAATCTGAACTAGGGGTCTGCAGCATTGGGATTTTCTTCTCTACCAAGAGCCACCACAGCTTTCTTCAAAAGGGCCTCAATTGGCTGATGTGAGTTCTCCACAGCCTTGGTTATTGCCTGCCATCTCTCACCATGTTTTGGTTCTGCTGCAACACATCTCTTTATGACATCCTTTTGTGTATCCATGTTTCCATGCTGAAGTTCGAATTTATAGTACAATGCCCAAAAATCCCCAATATCAGGAGCAAGAGTAACAGCTCTGTTTAACCAACTCCTCGCTTTATCGACCTTCCTGTCATGCCAGAAAAGTTTGGCCACAGCTACGATTACATAAGGATCATGATCACATCGCTTTATAGCATCTGAGCTCTTTGATTTACGTTGGGGGCGTGGCACCATCTCAATCGCTGCAGCCCACAGAATACCACTTGCTGGACACTCTTGTAATGATTTGGCCAGTAGAGCATCAGCTTCCTTTTTGTTCCCATGCCTCAATTCACCTCGAATTGCTGCAAGCCAAAGTTCAGGTGTAGCTGGATTCTTTTTCCTTGCCATGGTGAGTACAGCACGTGACTTGCTCAAGCCATTTATCCTCTCCTCTAGGCTAGCTAGAGATAGCCAAAGGGGGATGCAACTGGGGCAGTGCTTGAGACCAATATCGTAAACCTCCTTTGCCTTCACTCCATGGCCAAGCCGGTCCTCCATCTGTCCAAGCATTAACCACAATTTGAAGAATGAGGGAAATAACTTCAGACCTTCCTCCAACAACCTCCTTTCCTCATCAACATTGCCTAATTCCCTCTCAACAATGGCTGATTTCATCCAAACCCTCTCGGTGCCTCCTCTTTCCCTGGCCTTAGCCAAAAGCATTCTTGCTCTCTCTGGTTCATTGTTCTCAAACTCTAACTTGAAGGCAGCTAGCCAGATCTCCTCTGAATTGGGGAGGGAAGCATACGCTTCCTGAAGAATGGCCCGGGCTGCAGGGACATCTCCAGCCAGCCATTTCTCCTTTGCACTCATAAGCCATAACACCTCAGCTTGTGGCTTGTATGCACAAGCCTTCCTGAGGATGGCATCAAGAGAATCTCTGGTCCCATGGCTCTTCTCAAGCTGCGCTGCTTTGAGCCATATACTCTTCTTGGTAAGGAACACACTAAGCGCATGTGCATAGATGGCACGAGCTGTCTCTATCGATCCACGCTTCTTGCATTCCTCAGCATCAGCAACCCATGTGCGCTTCCGGTCCTCGTCATCAACCCCAACACCAATAGTGCTCTTCACAATAGCCTGGCAAGTCAGCACAGAACCAGCACGCTCTGCAGCTTCTGCTTCCTTTAGCCACACCTCCCTGTCAATATCAAGCCCTTCTCTCTGCAAAGATCTTATACCTCTCTCAATCACCTTGCTGACTGATTCGGTGTTCCCATTAGCCTCCTCCAGCTTTGCAGCTGTAATCCAAATGGCAGGCTCCTTAGGGAGCTTCAGCCTCGCCTTGTTAAGCACCTTCTTTGACTGGTCATATGTCTCGAGCCTAGCTAGGGCAAGCCACAGCTCGACATGGAGTGGGCAGCACTCCACAGCCCTGTGAAGCAACAGCCTCGCATCTTCCTCGTTTGCCAGCTCCACAACAGCCTTCCACAGCCTAACTGAATCAGGAATGTGCTCCAACCCCTTCCGCAGAACCCTGCTCTTATTCAAATCACTAGTCTCTAGTTTTGCAGCCTGCAGCCAAAGCTTCACAGAATTAGGAATTGCTTTCGCACCGCTGGCAATCACTGCCTTTGCCTCATCTGGGCTAGCCAACCGGCACGCCTCAAGCCAAACATCATCATTCTTGGGGCACTCCTCACATCCCCGCTGAATGAGCTGCCGAGCAGCCTGGAGCTTGCCAGCAACCTCTTCAAGCCTAGCAGCAGCAATCCAACCTGGTGGATGCTTTGGGTTGGTCTGCGTTACAGACTTGAGCAGCAGTCGTGCCTTTTTTATGTCAGAAATCTCAGCATCGCTAGTAATTTTCATGCTTTTCAGGTCTGTCAAGTATCCCTTTGGATCAACCACAGTAAGCCCAGACACCGAATCCGACAACCTGTCCAACTTCAGCGAAAGCACGGTACCACGACCCTCACCCACAGCCGTCAGATCGGTAACCGGCGTCTGCGCCCACGGTGTCTCTGTGCCACCAGCTGCACGGCTCTTGGGGTCCAGCGCCGTGACATGCTCCTGCTCCTGCCGGGCCTTCTCAAGCAAAGTATCCGGCACGGGCACGAAGCTCTCGAACCTCTTCTTCTTGTTGCGCAAAGAGTAGTCCCCGATCTCAGGTATGCTCTCCCACTCCTGCGCTGACAAATCGGCCAGCTTCCTCTTCAGATCAGCAAACTGCTCGGTGATCTTAGGGTTTGACGCGCGGTACTTCTCGATCTCCTGCTTGAGCCGCGCCTCACGCCGGTCCTTGCGGCGCGAGTCCATCCTCTGGTCGATGCTCTCCCAGACAGCATCCGCCTCGCGGTCGTCGTCATCGTAGTCGGCGTTGGAGAAGAGGCCAGCGTCGTTGCCCTCGAACTCATCGAACTTCTGGTTCTCATCGTATCCCTTCTCGTCGTCGCCGGCATCGTCATCGCCGTCGTCCTCGCCGGGCGGCTTCCCGCGGCCGCGGCCGATGGCTGGGGCAGCCGCGGCGGCGGAGCGATCCGGGAGGTCGGGGGCCGCACGGGCCGGCCCGATATCCGAACGGGTGGTGAAGCCGGTGGCGCCACGGCCGAGACCCGCGACGTAGTTGGGGGGAGGCTTGGAGTTGAGGAAGTCGTAGCGCGCGGGGCGGGAGGCCTGCGCCTGGGGCGGGGCGGCAGCGGCGGGGTCGGGGTCGGGGTGGGGTCGGGGTAGGGGTCAGGGCGGGGCCGGTCATGCCTCCCAGGAGGGGGAGGTGGAGGAGGAGGGAGGACGAGGGGGCGACCTGGAGGGAGGAGAGGAGCGGGGAGGGGTGCGCCGGGAGGAGACGGCGGTGGGAGAGGTAGAGGCGGGACTGGTGCGGCGGGATGCCGGAGACGCGGGAGGCGGAGGCGGTGAGGTCGGAGAGCGTGGCGGTGGAGGGGTCGAGGTGGACGTGGTGCGTCCTGCCGTCAGGCGTGCGGAGGAACACCATCTCGGCGGTGGCGGTGGCGACGGCGGAAGAGATGGGCTTGGGTCGTGGGGAAGGATGGAGCGACTCGGGCTCTTTTATGGGCTTGGTTAGTGACGACGAGAGGAGGTGCGTAAATGCGGACCTATTTGGATCGTTTCCTCAAATGGGATTTGTACATTTGGGCAAGCAGGCCCATTTAAGACTTATACTGTAAGTTTGGCTCGAATAGTGTCTTCCTATTAAAGAAAAAACTCGAATAGCCTCTCCAGATTCCCCAGAATCAGCATGACTTTTACATGAGTTCCATATACCTCATTTTCACTGATTAGGTCGTCTAAGATCGTAACACATTCACGTCACAATAAACACATAGGTAGTATTAATTGATGTCGTTACAATGAGATCCACCGCATGGCAGTACACGCTGAGATTACGGCTGAAACAAAAATTGTGGGTATGAGAACATATAAATCACTTGATATTTACATCACAATCGACATCCATGCTCAGTAGTACTGTGTTCGACATGAGGCAAGCCTGGAACAAAATTGAGATGAAAAACTAAAAACTTTATGAAACGGTCTATATTACCTCCTGATATTAATAGCGCATTTAATTAACCATCAGAACTACAAAAACGAATTGTCTTACCCTTGTACTTTTCAAAATCGGATAGAATAACCAGCGGCGGAGCTTCTACAGGGCCAAAGGGGGCCATGGCCCCTTCCGTTAGAAAAATTGTTAAAAAGTGCTTAGTTTATTACTTAAATGCCAATATAACACTAAACTAGTCCTATCTTCCAAGTTATTTGAGTGTACCATGTTTCCCCTCGACGTTTTCCTCTGAG
This sequence comes from Dendrocalamus sinicus, assembly GCA_036346575.1. Classification (NCBI taxonomy): domain Eukaryota; kingdom Viridiplantae; phylum Streptophyta; class Magnoliopsida; order Poales; family Poaceae; genus Dendrocalamus; species Dendrocalamus sinicus. Next base: position 32,901 of record JAYEVI010000430.1, on the reverse strand, counting down.
CTCTGCAGTGAGAATGACCCGGAAGATGCTTTCCAATTTCCATGGCTGCATGCCACCGTGAATGATGATGTGGTGAGTACCCCATAAGCCGAATATATAAAATTTCCTCATACAACAACGACAGTTGAGTTGGTGGTAGTTGGCAACCCTACAAAGTCAGATACGTCTATTATTCCCCACAAAAGAAACATATGCATCCATTACTATTCCCCTAAAGGTACGTATATACGTCCATTATAACAGGACAAGAGAGCAATACAATTTCTGTAGAAATTTTTTTGCAAACTCGTCCATAACTTAGAGAGGGAGGAAATAGGGAATTAATACAGTGAAGACGTCTGATCCTAACTTCCTCAATCGTATACTTCCATCCAACATACATCTTTGATCCAACCAATACCTGCTTTCCCACTAATCCACCCAACAATGACTTCCACTAATCTTATCCTCATCCAACCACATCCTCTACTAGCCATTCATTTCTCTTCCTCTCCACGCATGCCTCAAGCTTGAGCTCTGGCCAAGTCACCGCACGCCAGTCTACCAATTGTTGCTACGCCTCTGTGGATGACATGCTTCCTCTAGATGCATCCTCTATAAGCTCCCTTGTCTGGGGTTAGATGAGCTTATCTGCCACTAGGCACGGCCTCCGTGAGCTCCATAGGGGTAGAGGGGCCAGACGAACTCTACAATCGCCTCTACAAGCTCCACCATCGTTGGGCCAAACCAAGCTTAGCTGCTGATAGTCATGTCCTACGTGAGCTCCCTCGTACCAGACGAGTGCCCCCATTATCGGGCATAGCATCTGCAAGTGTTATTGCTTTGGTTGATGGAGAAGAAAAAGATAGTCCCTGGCATGTTACATTAGATCATTCACATTGTTACAGTAGGTATTCAAGATGTTGCGACTTTTTGTTTTGATTGCTACAACAAAATTTTAAAAATTTGCTTTTTGGGGGATTTGATATTGTCCGGACGTTTCACATGCTTCATGTAACAACTCAAAATTTCCAAAACAAAATATAACTATTTTAAAATCATCATTTATGTATTTTTGGTTTTCCATAATTTTTCAGCATTTCTTGAAATATTTTTGCATTTCTAGCACCAAAAAGAATTTCTAAAAATTATTAAAACTTGACCAGAGCCTAGAAATAATCTATTTGAGCTCTCCATATTCTAAAGTTCCTCTTCAAAAATTTATGAATTTTGAAGTTGATTTGCTAATATTTAAAATTCAAACTTGGACTCTAAAATTAAATGAATTAGAAAACATGTTTTAAATCCATTTTTACCCACTGGCCGAATCCCTTTCCTCGACCTATCTCATTCTTGTTCTTGCCAAACTCTAGCATGTGCATTGAGTCGCTTTAGTTTATTGCCTTCTCCCACGCGAATCTTCACGCTCTACCTATTTAAGTCCCGCTTAGTAGCGTTATATTTCATAAAATAGTTCTGAGAAGGTATGGACGGGAAATCCATACATGTTTGGCAAGGTTATTACCATTGTTTTGAAATCTTGAGGCAATAAACCTCTTGTTCTAAATTATGTTATTTACGTTTTATTATTATTGTGTATCAAATTCAAATACTCTTATAACTTCCATTTGCAATCTATTATTCATTATTTCAATTAAAAGTATGTTCTCACAAATTGAACTAGACTACACAGATACCTTTGTCTCAGCTTATATACTATATATGTAGGGTAACCCCGGGGCGGGGGTCACTGCATGTGTGTTCTGTACTAGTCCCATGATCACTGCTAGTATACACAATCACAATGTTGAGATCACATCCATATACTTTGAATATATTTAATTTATGACAAAGGGGTGAATACAATAAGGTTCTATAGCATGTGTCCGATTGGTTAAGAGAATACTAGAGTCAAGAGTAAATTTGCAGCGGGAGACAAATAACTAAGCAGAAGCAACAATCCAATGGTATATCACCATATCCGCAGGTAACCGACTGGGAGATTAGGCCCTAGAAAACCCATCGTTGAGCTCCCGATCTTTGGGGTAAAATACGCGTTGTATAGCACGTATCCTTCTTCATTCTCCGATCAACAATAATTTAAGCAAGATTGAGTACATTGTGTATTCAGAAGACTTGTAGTGCATCGCAAAATTGTACATATATGCAAGGCTATCAAATGATGAGGCTCTATGCTAAGTTATTTTTGGCATGAAGCAAGTTTTATTTGCAATATCAGTAAGTAATAATTTGCAAACGGAATTATAAAGAGTAGTTGATAGACATGTAATGAAATAACATTTGCATAATTTTCATAACAATAGCTCAAATTCATTCACAGCCTTCCTCGGCTGAGAACATCGCATAAATCCCACCCCTGGGCATGGCACACGCAAGACGTGTACATGTCATCCCATATGTTTAGCGAAACGGTTTTAAAAAGGGAAATTATACCCTTTATAGCTACATCCAAGTTTGCTCATGACCGTGAGTACGGCTATTTAAATAGTTTTTAACACTCTGTAGAGGTTATACAGCTTTAACCACACGAGATAATCAATTTTACTATCGGCAACTGCAATTTACTTTTGGCGTGTGACAAAAGTTAATTATCTTATAGCCTTTAGATCATCTAGTCCTAACCTTGCACCAGCCCAATGAATATCGAATCTGTCATAGGTACACCCCTAAGAGAGCATTCGAATCCTCACTTAGGTGAATTCCTAAGTGAAGACCCTCACTTAGGTAAAACTCTCTAAGTGAGCATTCATCGTTATATTAAAGCTTTGGCCCGAACACCTTGGTAAAAGGGACCCCTACGAGCAAACATAACCGGAGTGCCCTTACTACATATGTGCCTATCACAATGCAAGGCTAGACCTAGATAACTTAATCAGCTAAATGCCAGAGCCCATATAACACATGTGGTAGTACAGTGTGACTTAGATGAGCGGCAATAGCATTCGATCCTTAATTGACTCAGGTGAGAATCTACCCCTATATACATGTGAGGTTCCCTCTTGTATGAGATTCTATATCACATTTGACAGTGTACCATATAACTCGCTTGTGTCCAAAAACTAGATTTTTTATTTTATTTGATACCAAAATAATAGAGGTTTCCCCTCTTCCAACATTTTGAAACTATCATACCCACGTGAAGATTTTGTTCGAAATTCAAACTTAGCAGAAACTTGTGCTTGTCTAAGCATCTAGACCATATGTCAATGTAGTATCCCAATTTGACAGTATACATTGTCTAATCCATGTCTTAGAGGTTACAACAGTGAGGGTACTAAATTTTCAAGGAGGTTCGATGCATATGAGTGATCATAACTATCATTACCCATAGTATAGCAGTTTTATCAGAGCATACATGCATGCATAATAGATTTTGTAAACAATATACAATAATTGAAATACTGGGATCAACATAGTCAAAGGGGGTGCTTGCCTTACTTAAATTACCGTGGTCTTGACCTTACTCAAAACCTTATCAGTCAATGATCTTGAAACTATCGATCTTCTGTCTCGATTCTGCTCGAGTTGGTGCTCCTTTGGGTCTTTAACTTCTAATTGCACGACAAGCAATCGAAAGACCAAATAAATCCAAAAGACCACAAAAGATCCAAATAAATCCAAGGAGAACTTCATTAAGTTTTATCAGGATTGAGTTTGGTGATGTAAGTTTAGAGGGTGAGAGATGTTTGTCATAGTCAAACGGAGTTTGAGTGAAAGAGGGGTTGGCGGGGAAGCTTTGCTGAGAAGGAAAGGAAGGGCGGACCATATGTGAAGGAATGCTCACAGGAATACTCCGCTTTTTACTCAAAGAGGGCTAGGAATAGCTAATCACAGTGTACCTTGGCTTGTTTTGAATTATCTTGTCTCAATTGGTACAATACTCTCTATGACTACTAACGTCCTTGGGCCGTTGTAGAGTTCTACCGACTTCTAACACTTCGGTGTATTGCGCTATGTTGTACTCTGGTGTGTTCAATTTAAAAATTTTGCACTATTGAGTCATGTGTTGTATTTATTGCATGTATAAGTGCCTTTGCTGAACTTTTCAGTTCAACCTCTAGACCTCTGCAGGGCTATTTAGCTCGATGTGACCACAGAAGCACTGCATCTTTGTAAGGCTTTTCAGGCCGATGTGACCACACAAACACTGCACCTCCACAGAGTTTTTCAGCTCAATGTGATCTCACAAGCACTGCACCTCTACAGAGTTTTTTGGATCAATTTGACCACACAAGCACTGCATCTCTCCACCAAAAGTGGAATGTGTAAGGTCTCTAGCCGACAATGATCAACTTGGGTGGAAAGAAGAGAGGCATCAATCAGGAGGTTCTATGCCGTGTTCAACATGTGGGCGAATATAATCAACCTAAATTGATGAAGCCTCCCAATATACCGGTCGTCCAACAGCCAGGTCTCCCTCGGTGCCCATATCACCAGGGTTGGCGGCCCATCGCCACCTATCCAAGCAAGACAATGATGTTGGGCGTCCCATGCCTCCTTAAGTAGGGGTGGGGTGGTAGATTAGATGGCAATGCCAAAAATAAAGAACAACTAATAAATTGTAAGAAATATGTACAACGCATCGTAAAATATGCATGACCATAATATATTTTGTTAAATATGTTCTGTAGGGATGAAAGGAACCCTCATGAATTCCTAAAATATAAAACGATGGCAGTATGACCCGCACAATGACGCGTGTACAATAACGAATAATTATAGCTGTCAAATAACGTACGTGTATTTTTAAGAAATATGTGGAGTACGAACATATCATAAAATATGCAATACATGACTGTAAAATATATACCATAGAGATGAAAGTAACCTACATGTATTACTAAAATATAAAAATATGGTAGTATAGACTGAACATTCATGCGTGTAAAATAACATACATGTATTTTTAAGAAATGTTTACAGTGCCATAAAGCGTATACATATTTCTAAGAAATATATGCAGTTATAGCGAGACGTAAAACATGCACAAAAATATTATATTACAGTAATACAAAATATTTTTCAAATTGACAAAGAAAGTAACATGCATGCGTGCAAAATAATGTACAAACCAAACAACATGAAATAATGTATGTGCATTATTAAGTACTTAACGGTAAAAATTGGATTAACAGAACAACTAAACACTACAAGCAAGCAAATGATCGATCAACGAGCGCTTTTGAGAATTGGTTGTGGATGAGCATTGATGACCGCACGCCCATCTGAAGTAGGCGAGAAAATGGAGGCAGCGACGAGACTTGACGACGACGTGACGTAAAGTTGAGAAAAAAATAAAGAAGAAGAAGATGATGAACGGACACGTGGCACATGCATTCGTGAAATCTTCACCCAAAACCTCATTGTGATCGTGTATTCGTGTGGATGGCACTGTAGCACATTTTCTAGAAAATCTATTGAAGTATTTTTTGTAAAAAATTTTAAATATAAAAAATGAGCTCCAAAAGCTATAAATTATTTTGTAAAGCCTCAAGCATAGTATACTTATTTGTGTAATTTTTTAATAATTTTATCCATTTTAAATTTTCTCAAAAATCACTTAAATATACTGTTTGTAGGAATTTTATGGAAAAATTTAGAATGGATAAAATTATGAAAAGATTACACAAGCAAGTACGCTATAGGGGTTGCACAAAAAATTATAATTTTTGGAGCCCATTTGCTATATTTAAAAATTACTACAAAAAATATATTTAAATAGATTTTCTTGAAAATTTGCTACTGATGCTCCCACCGTGCCCGGCCAGACAAATAGGGTCGTCGCTACCCTCCGCCTGGTGGAGGGGAGGTCATCTATCGCGCTTGACGATGGGGGTAGATACCTAGGATGGGGCCATATTTATAAATTACATCGGAGATGGGTTGGTTCTGCAAATAAAGATTTCTAGGGGCAGAAATAGAAAAATCTCCCAAATCTGTGTACGTGTCATTGGTTCCCATGTCGAACAATTTTGTATCTAACTTAGGTACCGCTCGGTTGGGCTGAAATAAGTTGGCTTATGGCTGAAATTACCTGTAGTTGGCTGAAATTACATTATAACTTATGGTAGCTTATTGGACGTAACTAAATTTAAAATAAATTAAAAATAGAAAAACAGGTTAACCTATCACGGACAATGCAAACAAAGACAGGAAAAAAGAACCGAAAAAAGCTTGAAAAAGCAAAAAGAAGAAGAAAAAAAATGAAATTTATGAATAGTGAAAATAAACCAGAAACCAGAAGTTCAAATCGAAATGAGCGGGCCTTAGATCATTTGGCCTCAGTCCCCAGTATCATGGTTTACCTGCGGAGGTCAAAGCAGGTAAACTTAGCCCTAACAATTGTGTAAAACTATGTTAGTAGTAGTATTGTCATGCGCATAAATGCACTGATTTGCGATGGTGGAAGGATGCTAGTTGCTTACTGCTTTGTGTAGCTAAATTGCAGGTGAAATGAAATAAATCTATCCGTCCTTGAATGTTATGATATGTTCGATGAAACGAAATTGTTTGATACCCGGTTCATATACATAATATTTTTTGCAAACATTTCTTTTTAAGAATGATGTTTTGCTACATTTCTTTGTTTTGTTAATGTGGTGATTGTGGAGGCCAGATTTGTGAAAGTATGTAAATATGAACTTTGGTACATCATTCGTCGTCATTAGTGTTTACCATCGTCATGGCATTCATGTAGGAGTTGGAACGTTTCCTATATATGTGTGTGAAAAATCCTGTGAAGTTACTGCATTCCAAAGATTAGGGCCTGTTTGGGAGAGTTCCACCACTGAAAATGTGGATCTGGAGCAGCAGCTCCACTGTGGATTTGGAATCCCACCATGGAGTGTTTGACTTGTACAGCAGCTCCAGATCCAGCAGCAGCTCCATTGTAGATTTGGGATCCCACCATGGAGTGTTTGGCTTGTACAGCAGCTCCAGATCCACGAAATTAAGGTTTTGGTGGGAATGGCCACTTTTGTGTGTAACCAGTGGCATTGGTGGGTAATTACCACCAACTCCACGGTAGAGCACCCCTTGAGGAGCTCTATGAAATCCATGGATCTGGCCCTTAGATCCGGGATTTTGGTGGATCCAGATTTCGCGGAGCTGAGCGTTTGGGTAAAATTTTGTGGAGTGGAGCTGTTTTTCGTGGATCTGAAGCTGGTGGAGCTCTCCCAAACAAGCCCTTAGTTTGCCACGGAATTCACGCGTCCCAATGCGAAAATTTGAAAGTTATAGAATCACCTCATCTTACACCCATTCATTTCGACTTGAGTTTCTGACTTATTTTTCACTATTTATAAATTTCGTCTTTTTCTGAACTTTTGGCTTTTTTAGCTTTTTTGCCGGTTTTTTTCCCGTATTTGTTTGTGTTATCCGTGATAAACTAATTTATTTATTCTATTTTTAAATTTTTTTCAATTTAATTACTTCAAATAAATCATCTTTAACTACAGTGTAATTTTAGTCTGCTACAATATAATTTTAGATATAAGTTATTATAGTACAATTTTAGCCATATGCTCATGGAAATAAACGAATTTGACGTTGCACTTACATAATTTTTTTTCTTCCTTGCAAGGCCAAAGCTCTTCGTCTTAACTAGAGTCTGGACCAAATGAGTGAAGTCGTGAATCTGAGCCGTCCGGTCGGAAAAGAGTGGTCCAGATCGGGTTTGCTACAGTAAATTTTACTGTAGCTGCTGTAGCAAAACCCGATCTGGGTCACTTTTTTCCGATCGAACGGTTCAGATTCGCGACTGCTCTCTACAGTCACTGTCACTGTGCGCGACTGCAGAGGATCTCGTTCCGGTCTGGACTGCCACGAGCCCGCGACTCCAAAAACGAGATCGCGTCCAGATCTCACCTGTCTCCGGTGATGTCGTCGCCATACACCGGAGCGCAGCCGCCGTCCCCGGCGGCGCACCAGCCGCCGGCGCAGCAGAACCACTCGCTGGCGTTCCGCGTGATGCGGCTGTCCCGCCCTCCCTCCAGCCCGACCCGGCCGCCCTCCTCCGCTTCGACCCCGCGACGTCTTCCTCCCGGAGGACGCCCTCACCTCCCCCGACCCCTCCGCCGCCGCCGACTTCCTCCACTGCCTCCTCCACCCGCCCGATTCCACCTCCACCACCGTCCCGGGCGACTTCACCTTCCGCGACCGCTTCCTCCTCCGCGACCCCGCCGACGCCCTCGCGCTCCCCGGCCTCCTCGTCCTCCCCCAGTCCTTCGGGTTCGCACCTCCCTCACAATTCTAGAATGCTCTATACAGCTCTAGGTGTAGCGAGCGCTTGTGTTGATGTGCTTGTGTGCGTGCGTCTGTGGCTAGGGCGATCTATTTGGGGGAGACCTTCTGCAGCTACATCAGCATCAACAACAGCTCCAGCTTCGAGGCCAGGGAGGTCGTCATCAAGGTATTTGATCCATCACATCGGCTTTTCATCTCACGAATTTAGAAACGTCATATGAAATTTAGGATCATTTCTGGAGAATTTGGATTGATTGGGTCGAGTTTGTGGTCGATACCAATTCTCTTCTCAGTACAGTTAGTTAAACTGCTAGTTTGATGATTTTTTTTTCCAATGTTAGAATCTCATATCAGAGTGGTGCTGCATGATTAGCCTTAGTCCTTATCGCTGTGGTCATGAACTAAGGTTAAGCTGGATTACTGGATTTGGTAGCTGCTGTCATGAACTAAGGTTAACTTCAGTTAATGGATTGGTCGGTTGTTATTTGTATGTTATATGTTAGACCAATACGGTTGTGTTGAAATGATTTTTTCGAATTAGAAGTAGTGGTGTTAAGTGTTAACACATGCAAGCAATTATGCAAGCTTTTCCTCTAAAAAAGGATTATGCAAGCTGATAGTTTGGTTAGCTTTGGACGTGCATGGTTGGCCTTAGCTCTCTTTTTTTCTCCTATTATGCATTGAGGCTGGTTCTGTTGATAGATTAGCAGGTTTCTATGTTAAAATTTGTGTCACTTAAAGATTCCCCTTGTGGTGACATGCATTGAGGCCTTAGCTAAGCTCTCTTTTTTTTTATGAAGTCTTTGTTTCTTCTTATACTGTCATAAATTTTGACTGCAACTTTACTTACATTAGGCAGAAATACAAACTGAGAGACAGAGGATACTCCTTCTGGATACATCGAAGTCCCCTGTTGAGTCGATTAGATCAGGAGGTAGATATGATTTTATCGTGGAGCATGATGTCAAAGAACTGGGAGCACATACGTATGCTCCTTTTCCTTTTAATTTTACTTACATATCAGTTGCTTTCGTGATAGCAATCCTTATTGTTGATTTGCTCATGTGGTGATTTAATCCAGGCTTGTCTGTACTGCTCAATATAATGACGGTGATGGGGAGCGTAAATATCTTCCTCAGTTCTTTAAGTTCACTGTTTCAAATCCATTGTCCGTTAGAACAAAGGTACTTGGTTCTCCCCCCATATTTATAAATATCCGATCTATATTATGTATATATATCTTTCTGCTACAGTCTTCTAGAACAAAGCCCTAGCAGATTCAGCTTATGGAGTAGGTCATATCAATAATTTGAGTTCACTTTTTTTCAGGTTCGCACCATCAAGGTAGGTTACCTCTTGTTTCCCAAGTGCAAACAATAACTGTAAGTCATTTGATTAAATGTAAGTGCCTTCTTTAGAAATCTGCATATGTGTATATTGTTGAAGATCATTACACATTTACAGTTAGATGATCAGTTTCCTTATTCAATCTTGATCTCTGCGCTTTTATTGTAGAAGTATACCATCCACCTTTTCTTTTCATATTTGCCGTGATTTTTCTTTGCTTATTCTTGCCAACTCACATTACCTGTCTGAATCATCAATAAACTGCTTTGTTTCTGGCACATACTTATCGCCGACTTGAATTTCTTAAAAAAATAGATGAACCTGTTTATTTCTAATCTGTTTTAGCAAGGTATTAATATATCTTCAAGAGGTGGGGCGTATTCCCTTTCAAAATATTAGCATGTACTGTTCACTGTTTGTTCCCTTGTTGGCCACTTATTAATTCACTATGGCAGTCTTGAACTCTATATAGCTCATCAATGTTGACAGGACACTACATATCTGGAAGCCTGCATAGAGAATCATACAAAATCTAATCTTTACATGGATCAAGTTGATTTTGAACCTGCCCAACAATGGAGAGCTACAAGATTGGAAGCTGATGAACATCCCTCAGTGGTGAAGTCTGCAATAGGGTAATTCAAGCGCTGAAAACAAGCTCCATTTAGAAAATGAAACATAATGTGACCATGCAAGTGTGTTGATTCTATCACGTCAATGGAACGAATGGTGGGCTAATCTGAGTTTTGTTTTCTCATGCAGGGACCTCTGCAAACAACCGATTCTCATCAGAGCTGGGGGTGGAATATACAATTACCTATATCAGCTAAGACCATCGTCCGATGAGTCCGGTCAAACCAAGACAGAGGGAAGCACTATACTTGGTAAATTTCAGATTACATGGCGCACAAATCTTGGTGAACCAGGCCGTTTGCAAACTCAAAACATCCATAGCACTGTCAGTAAAGTTCCTGGCCTCTGGTCTAAACTATTTTATGTTAAAGTGTTGAGCTTTGCACCTGTTAGTTACAGTGATATTGAGTCTATTCTCCATTTAAAATTGTAAATAATTATGATTGTTTAGCTGCTCTGTGTATTTAACCTTAGCTATATTATTGACAACTGTTTCTTTTTGTCAGCCCACCGCAAGCAAAGATGTTGATCTTCGTGCTGTGAAAGTTCCGCCTGTCATATTTCTGGAAAGACCATTTATGGTAGGTGTTTTCTTGATTAACATTTCGTCTAAAGTTGTGCATCCTAAACTACTGTGGCTCGAATATTAAGCCAATACAGTTGTTTAATGCATGATGGAATTTCGTAATCTTAAGGTCTTACCTTATCTTCCGCCTAGAACAGCAAATTCACCTCGCCATATGCTTGAACTGGATCTCTGGTTCTTTGTCTACCTGAAATCTTCCGTTTTTGTCAAAATCATATTTGGCATGATAGCGACTCACTCATCCATTTCTCAAGCCTTCCCTTGGTGAAAGCCATAAATTTGAGAACTTGTGGTGTGTTCTATTATTTTAACTGCCTTAACTCAAGCACCTGCAAGTCTGTGGCAATGGTTTTGACTTACACTTCACGGCTTCAGCATGTAGGCAAGTTTTTATTGATAGTAATAGCAACAGTATCTGAAAGTTTTGTCATGTATGCTTGTTCTTTATTATTGTCTTGTTTATTTAACAGTGATGGTTTGATCTGTTTATCAAACATGTGATAATTACTATTGATGCATTGTAGAGTAAGATTTGAAGGCTTGAATTAGTCACAACTCTTTTTTTCCCCTTTTTTGCATTTTCATGACTTGTTGTCTGTCACTATGCATCAGTGAATTTTCATTTAATGTGACCAGTGCATTAACTATACTTACATAATGATAATGGTTTTGTTCATAACTACTGTTGTTCGATGTACATCAATGTCTTCAGGTCAATCTGTGCCTTACAAACCAAACAGACAAAACAGTTGGGCCCTTCGAAGTATTTCTAGCCCCAAGCATGTTTGGTGAAGAGAAAGCTGTTCTGGTCAATGGATTACAGAAGTTGGTTAGTTGCTTCACTTATATGTTATTTTATGTTTACCTTGGTATGACTCTGAAGTCTGAAGTGAGCTTTTACTTAATTTGCACATTTACTTAACCACTCACCCTGTTGTTTATATACTTCAATGTACTATGTAAAGGTGTGTCAGGCCATAAGTTTCGGATTTGAGAAAGTAGGAAGTTTGACAGAGGATTTATCTTTGGATTCATGCTTTCAGGCTAATGATACATCTTTATGGCTAAGTGAGTTCATTTAGGGGATAGGTTGTAGGTTAATAATAATTTTGCACCTTGTTACAAATAACTGGCTAGTATCCTGATAATAGCTAGTTTATATCATTCTTTTTAAACACAATAGTTTAAATCATTAAATTGTTACTTCTCAAGTTTTAAATAACCTAATGAATAGTCAAGCACCAAGACAATCTTTGTATTGGAGCACAGTAGTACCAAACTGATCGCAACTAATCTCTTGACTGGTGCCTTTTTTCCCCTCATTTCTAACAAGTAGTGAACATAATGCTGTGTTAGTATCTTTTTTTTTTAATTCCTGCTGTCGGTTTGTGCGCAGGTTTTGCCATTAGTGGAGGCTTTCGAGTCCATCAACTTTGACCTGGTGAGAAAACTGTCTGGATACATAACTTCTGTTCTATTTATATTTGTTGGCTGTTTCACAAATCAAATCTCTGCCCTTTTTGGCATTGCATTTCTTTATTAGATTCAGTGTCTGAAAAGTGACGATATTGATGGATTACCTAGGCACTCACTGTGACTCAGAAAGTCTAGAGCTCACATGAATGAAAAAGCAACACTACTCCCGTGAATCTTGTTTCCTCATTTGTATCGATGTATGAATATTCACGATGCATAATGTTAGAATTAAGAATTGAAATAACCTAATTTTTAAACTAAGGAAAATTATGTTAAGCCAACAGGGGAGAGGGAGAGAGAGAGAGAGAGAGAGAGCCCAGGTCTTCTCCTTGGGTGCAGCTTACCAGTCACAAATAGACCTAGCGGCTTTGTAGATGATATTTTTACCTGATTTAAGAATACTTTGCATAGAAGCATGCTTGAAGTGAAAGCTTGCTTTTGACCATCAAAGCCAGTAACCTGTTCATTGTTCTTGTACCGTTGTGTTTAACTCTTTCACATTTTATTGCTTCCGTGAGGAAATAGAAATTTTGAACTAGAATTTGTATTTTAGTTCTGATGAGGAGTGAGGTAGATTTGCATTGTTGAAGAAAGCGAAGAAAAAGGATGCTGCTATGGCTTGCTTGTGGCTCTTTCTTCTATTGGCTAGTCTCAGGCATGAGAGTTTCAATTTCTTTTGAAAAGCATGTGCGGCTCAGTCATAGGTGTTAGTAATAGCATGAAGTTGTCAGTTCCAAGAGAGCATAAAAAGATCCGGTCACAAGGAAAGTTTCGTAATCAAACCTTTGTATCAAGTAAAAATAAAGCTATGGTAATAATAAAAGAGCAAATCCGATAAATCAAACTAAAAAGACTCACTCATCAATTACGGTGTTCAGCTGACTTAAAAAACTCGACCTGCGGGGGGAAGAATCCCCCGGGCATTGCTTTAAGAAGAAGGTCTTCTCACGCAGACCGAGAAAACCCCCGAAACCCTGCTCCACTCTTACACACGGCACCATTGCCCGACCTTGTGAGACTACCGCGGATCCTTTGATCAACGCTTTGGCGGCCTTAGACTGTGCTTTGGTGTGGTAGCAGCGATTTTTCCCCTAAGCCTGAAATTCGCTCCCACCGAGTCGAACCCAAGACCTGGGGGGTGCTACTCAGGCCTCTAACCATTGGGCTAGAGACCCTTTCGCGGTGTTCAGCTGACTTGCACAAAAAGACCCCATTGTTTAGTAATTTGGCGCCCCATCTTTTGATTGACTGTTGTCAACTAATCTTTTCTCTTATCATAGAATTCTATAAGCCAAATGCATTTTTAGAATTGTTATTCTGGCAAAGTCAATGTCTTATATGAATTGGAACAAAGTGTAGTGACTATCTCAGGGATAACCTTGTGCAGAGCATGGTAGCTACCCAAGTAGGCGTGCAGAAGATTTCTGGAATTACATTGTATGCCGTGCAGGAAAAGAAGCACTACGAACCTTTGCCAGACATAGAGGTTAGCTACTTTGGCAGCAAGTCTTTGACTTTTTATTCCCTAAAGTGAATGCCATATAATTGTTTTAATCTGTTGAACATTCTCATGATAGCAATTTAGTTAGTTCGACATTAACCACTTGAACTCGTGAAGCTATTCTGTTTGTTCCTTCTTTTCCAAGCTGTACCAAAATCTTTCGCACCGTTGCTTACATGTTTGATATTTCTCCCTTGCAGATTTTTGTTGATGCAGAATAGAACACCACACATTGACAGACTCATTCAACGAGATAGACTGGACACCTTTCTGTTCCCCTTATTTTTCTCGCCTGGGAAGGGATGAACCATATTCTCGTTGATTTGTTTATTGTACAACTGATAACATCCGATTGTAATTAGATGCATTTTTTATCAAATAGATTGTATTGGACGCCATGCAAGAACAGGTGGTTTTTGTTGATCCATCGCTTCTTCGCATTTTATTTGTACTTGTAACCACGGAATACAGCTGCGAGTATTGTCAAGTCCCCAGCACTGGCAACTTTCAAAAGAGTAGTAGATTCTATACATAGAATGGGGTTAATGTCTTCAGTTTTTTTTAAATATAATTCGCCTCTAATTATGTACTTATCTAACACCACTGCCAATAAAATACAATTGGCAAAAATGAGATGCATGCGCGAACTAATCACATTACTTTGCAACAGAACATAACCATAGAGCAAACTATCTGCACAGTCACAACAGTTTGAGAAGGGGAGATTTCTTTGTTCTTGCCAGTAGTTGGCACATCCATCTCTTTTTTTGCCATTTTGCACTGTTTGGGCCCGCACGTCAGTGGAACAAACCCAATATCGAAAACAAAACACAAATGACAAAAATGAGATGCATGCACGAACTAATGGCACTGCTTTGCAAAATAACATAACCATAGAGCAAACTATCTGCATAATATGTTTCAAGAGACCACAAATGCTGTGGCATATGACAGTCAAAAGGCAAGCCCAACCTTGATTTGCCTCCCATTTCCAAACGGCCACACACATCATACCACACAACAAACGAAAGCACAACGCAATCCATTATCCAACTCACACACAAGGAGATATAATCAGGTCATAAGCTCCACCCTGCAACCGGTTCTTCAAGTGAAGCTCGTCAGGGGGGATCCGCACAGCTGCACATCCGAGATGTCGGAGAGCCTCTGCCTGGAGCTGGACGCCATCTCAAACTCCTCCAGATCCGAGATGCTCTTCCTCTTGTGCGCCGCCGCATCTTGCTTCAGCCTCTCCTCGGACGCCTCCAGGATTGGGCTCAGCATTGGCTGCTGGTTCTGCTGCCGCGACACCATCGCCTGCGCTTCTACCAACGTGGAGGGGTCGTCCTCCGAGGCGTAAAGTATCTTCTGAATAGCATTGACGACCTGCAAACGGGATGAAATTTCACATGATCAACATTACCCTGACATATAACACCAGATCAAGAACCAGAGAGCTGCTCTTTTATGTGGCAGTCGTACTCTAAAGGCATGATGTTTATACTCGTTCAGAAGGATTCCTATAACAGATTGACAATGGACACTGCAGTAGGTAGGGTATATTTTTGAGACAAACAAGCATTGGTTCTTGCCAGCAAGTAACACAAAAACAAAGGCATTTCTGCTACTCACCGGAAAGTGCTCAATCTCGGGGCTCTGGCACACGATCTCAATGTCCCGAAGCTTGGAGAAATAGAAATCTCTCTCTTTCTCGAGGCTATCAACAAGGAGCTTCAGCTCAGTGATCTGCAAATCATGTCACTACATAAGTCTTCCATAATTCTCCGACCTGAGAAGAAAATTAGGCGAGGCACTCATACGAAGTATCTCTCACCTCTTCATCATAAGCTGGTCCTGCAGAGCTGGCAGGAGACGGCTTTGCACTCCGTTGCGGAGCATTTGCGGCATGCCCATTAGCTCGCTTAGCGCCATGCGACGAAGCTTGAGCTTTGTGGCTGGCGGACGCAGACTTGGCTGCCGCCTGAGAAGGCACTGATGTCCTCCTGTTAGTCTCTCTTCCACCTTTGCTGCTTTCTCTTCTCTCGGAAGCATTGTAGCTGTGCATATCCATGCACAACAGAGCGATTTGAAAGGGAAGTATTCAGAGGATTTTGACGAGATATTAAAGGCAACAATTGGAGAGACCAGACAGAAAGTAGGGAGCAGATTACCTGTTCATGAAGCCTCCATTGACAGAATCACAATATCTTTTCATCCATTGCATGAACTCCAAGTTATCTAGGGGCCTTCCTTTGATGAGCTTATTCACCTCGATATGCTGCAACAATGTGCAGAGAAAACAAGAACAATTAAAGATAGCAATTAGTAAGCTAAACACCAATCCCCAATTCCCCACCACGATTGCTCACGAGAAACTCCTAATACTTTGCCTAATTCTTCACAATTTTTGGGTCACATCAGTCGAGCCTATTCGCGATATGAATTGACATCATTACTGCATCTAGAATCCAGAGCGTTTGAGGATTTCGGCCGACTAACTATTCACTTCAGAAACTAAATGCGACAGAACAAGACTGGCCACACCGCACAACCGAACGGAGAGCTCTTAGCATGGAACAATCAAACCGCATGCGAAATCCAACACTAACATAACCAAATCTCACCTACGCGAGGACAAGAAGAGAGGGGAAGGAAACCGGCCGCACCTTGGTGATCTTTAGCTTGTTGAACACATCCTGCAGCACCTTGTAGTTCTGGATCATGTCGTACTCCGTCTTGGCGTCGAAGTTGACCTTGTGCATCGGCACCGCCCCCGGGTGCGCCGCGTCCATCAGCTGGCACGCCACCGCGCCCGACGCCGCCTACATGTCACCACCATTCCAAGAACTCAGGCGCACGGAATCCAACCCAAAGGAACAAACACTTGCCCCAAACCACACACCCAAGAGGATCTCCATTCCCAGAGGCAAAAACACCTCCAGATCGGAGAAGAGCAAGCCATTCAAACCCAAGAAACAGGCACGCGCGGGCGATTCTTACCTCCTCGACCTTGGAGAGGCCGAGCTGCAGCGTGGTGTTGATCCAGGCCAGGATCTCGTTGCGCCCCACGAAGTAGGCGCCGTCCATCATCCCGATGTTGCTCGCCGCCATCGCCGCCGCCTTCCTCCGATCCGACCAAACCTCTCTCGCAGAGACCAACAACGGATAGGGGTGGGTGGAGGCGTGGAGCGGGGCAAGTTTGGGTTCGCGAGGAGAGAGACAGATCCGAGAGAGGGAGGAGAATTTTCGAACGCGGAACTAAAAGGAGAGAGACTTCGCGTCGGACGATTCTGCCCCTCGGCGCGGCCGCGAGGGTTCGAACTTGGACGCGCGGGTAGACGGCCGGATCTGGCCGGACCACTGGGAGGGTGCGGGGTGCGTGGGGCGGTCCCGTAATTTCGCGGGGTTGGGGAATTTGAATTTTGGTGGTACAGCCGTCAAAGGCCGTGCGTTGCGCGTGCGGTGTGCCTCGGTTGGGTTGGGCATGTGTTTTGTTTTAGCTGTATCCAGTGTGATGTTCTTTACAATTTTTGTCCGTTGGTTTTGCTGGGTGAAGTATTCGGCCCGTGCGATCATCGAGGAAGGCGACATGCTAATGGGTATATTCTTTTGGTGTGGTTTATAGTTTTTGACCGTGTCTTGTGGCTTTTAGGCTATTCGTGCGAGAGATTCTGAGTAAAAGAAACTCATGTGCGGTTTTGCAGATATAAATGAAGTCATGACATATACACTACAATTAACTAATAGACCTTATTTTAAAAGATACTCCATTTAAAAGCTAGTTACTATAGAAAAACTAAAAATAGCTTTTAAAAATTTGAAAAGAACAGGGCCAATGTGTAGACAAGGCTTCTCTCAGTCAAATATCGGGCCTGTTCTTTTACTTTCGACTTATGGTGAAATTTTTGAATTTTGGTTATTTGCAGTGCTGATTACGGAGAGACAGATACTCATTTGCGATTTTGGCTGGTACAGATGTTGGGTTTTTAACGTGTAAATCGTTTAACTTGTAGACCACGTCTTGAGAAAATATCTGTTTGAAAATTAGATATTGTAGTAGAAGCCAAAAACCGATTTCAAAAGCCTAAAAGAAGAGGCCCATCATTCAGAGGAGACGTCTTTCAGGTTGCACGAACCTTTTGTGGTGTTCCCCCTAAAAAACACGATACTTTTGGAAAATTGTACCAAGTCAATATTTCTTTGTATTAGCAAAAGACAAGAGGCGTCTCCCAGGTTGCACACTTGCACCAAACTTTTGTGTTGCAAAAAAATACCTATACTTTTGCAAAATTGTACCCAAGTCAACACAAGGAAAAAATTCCAAGACAAAATATGCTTTCCACATGAGATCTGAAATCCAAGGAAAAATTGAATAAAGGGGGGGAAAAGGAAAAATTAAATAAAGGGGAAAAACCACTAAAAGGATGGTGGTCAGCTAATAAAGAGAACACATGAGACCTAAGCGGGCCTGTGACGCAGCAGCCCGTTATCCTTCCACCGTTGGAAGCGGACAGTGTACGCTGCTCTGTAAAGCCCAGCCTCACGCGGTCCCCGCCGCTTTAGGTGCTGCGACGCCCGAACCTACGCCCAAGCGCCAGCAGCCCACAACGCAACTTGGAACGGGCGGGCCGCGAAATGCATCCACAGGTCCAGGCACAAGCGCCACTCCAGACTTCCACACCACCTCTATGCCCCCGCTCGGATAACAAGCCATCGCTAGTTGGCTCGGCGAGCAAGTGCGCGTGGGAGTGAGTATTTAAGTTGGTCTTCTGCACTTTGAATAGGCGATGTGGTACTAAACAAGAGCGGAGCGGCATTTTTTTTGGGAAGGAGCCGTGGCAGCTTCTTCGCTCGGAAAAAGATTTATTAGGAGTGGGCTTTGGGCTTTTTTACCTCGTTAGTCTGTGGCCTCCTTCGCAACTTTAACCGATTGGACTTTTCGCAGGTGACCTTGCAAGTGGCCTCTTTGTGTGGAATGTTTGTTTACCATTTTAGTTCCATTTTTTTTCCTAAATTAAAAAAGGTTTTACGACTTGGTTTCTTATTCAAAGTCAACAAGCTTGAGTCGTGTGTTTTATCAAGTACTAAAATCGGTTCCCGGAAGTTCCTGCTCATATGAACATCGTTGCAGTCTGCCACTTTCCTCGAGTTGGGCTCAAACTTTATGCGGCGCCTAGTTCCAAACCAACAATCTGTTCAGTTTTTATCTTTGCTCAATTGTAGACAGTTGTAATTTTGTAAATTCCCACTTATATCAATGAAATGCAGCTTTGTCAAGAAAATTAGATTTCGAGAGTGATTTTTGCATAAAATTGAGCAAAATTATCACTCGAGGATGTTTCCGTAAACTCATGAATGTTTAGATGTTAACTATCTATATGGTGTGTATGATACAAATGAACTAGATTGAGTCGTAGTGGATATGTTTTCTTCTTTAGAGTGAATAGCGACAAACAAAAACTGGGACTTGAGGCAGTCATATATGTATCATTCAGCTTTAATATAATTTTGCTTAATATTGATGTGGTTAAAAGCACTTGTAATATCGTTTTATTTTAAATCCATTGTAACGCACGGGTCTTTAACCGATTAGGTGGAGTGGCTGTGTTTGACTGCCCGGGGAACCATTGCTAAACCGATCTGTCGATCGTCGTGTAGTAGTGCGCAATGGCAACCAACGCTATTAGCTGCTGGCTTAGCTGGAATGTGATGATAGATTATCGGATCAATTAAGTCTCTTTCAGAAAAAGGGGACTTCTCGTGGTACGCTTCATCGATCCACTGTCAAAATCTCACTTATGTCAACCTGTAGAATTAGCTGAATTAGCCCGATACTAATATATTTTCAGAGTCTAATACTCACAAATTCCCGTTCGACAAATTTGCCTATCTACATCATGGGTTTTTATCATTTGTTTTGAGGGCTGCATCAAAAAATGGATTCCATCAGGTCAAGATTTTTTTGAGGGGGGCTTCAAATAAGTTTGCAGACCAAAAGATTTTGGAGGGTTAGGGATCCTGAATACCAGAACACTGAATATTTGCTTGCTTAATAAATGGATTTGAATACCTGAGCACTGAATATCCAACGCCAAGGTAATTTATTGTCTTGTCAAGTCATTACAGGCTACTGGAGAAATCGTTGGCTCAAGGCCGCGCATCGATCCTTCTTTAGGTCAGTGCGCCGGCCTAAACGGGCGATTGACGACTACCTGCATCGACGAGGGGCTACTGTTGGGGAGGGTCCCTGCACCACTTTGGTTCGACGACTACCTCAGGGCGATGGCACCCGTTGAAAGGTCTACCTTGAACCAAGTCCATTAGTCATCCTTGGTGAGGTTCGCATGACCAACCTTGGTGAAGTCTGCGAGACTAACTCCGAAGGGGTCCGGGGCCAACCCCGAGCTAGGTATGTAAGAACAATCCTAGAGTAGTCTAGGGCCAACCCCGGATGAGATACACAAGACCAACTTCGGAGAGATCTAGGGCCAACCCCGGACGAGGTCCAGAGCCCCTGAGTCCCTGATGTGGCTTGGCCCGCGCGGGGCAAATTATGTAGATACCTCTAGGAGTATGTTAGGTCCTAAGGATAAACTTGTAACTCTACTTGCCTCCTCTCCTTCACTCCATAGATGTCCACCCGTCTATCGCCACTCCTTGGGGCATGCCATCGAAGATCGATGCCACTCGAGGAGCCATGGTTCTGGACGATGCGCATTGCACGATGGGCGAGATATTGCGGTGTGCCAAGCCCAAGCCCGCATTGTCTCATGCCTTCAATGGCCTCCGCCGCTGCTACCTATGAATATGATGACCCTAGCCTCACAGACTCCCTGTTCAACCGCGTGGCCTGGGCCGGGCGCGAGGCGGTGGCTACCACGATGCACACCTACGACATCCTCATCAACGGTGGCTGCCGTGCTGGCTACTTAGGCCTCGCTTTCGCCTCCTTCGGTCACATCGTCAAGACAGGATGGGCGAACCTGATCACGTTCACGAACCTGATCAAGCAGCTCTGCGCTAAGAAGATGGTGGGCGATTCCATTGATGTGGTGCTTCGAAGAATGCCCGAGCTTGGATGCATCCCCAATGTCGTATCTTACAATGCTCTTCTTAAGGGGCTCTGCGATGATAGGAGGAGCCAAGAGGCGCTTGAGCTGCTCCACAAGATGGCTAAAGATGGTGGCAACAACATGCCCGACGTGATGTCTGTTAGATAATCTAGTTAATTTTGCATGTCTTCCATTCAGTTTTCTCATCTAGTGCAGGACTGTTACTAGTCCGCATGTCATTTAGTCTGCATGTCAGTTAAGTTTTTGCACGTAATTAGTAGCTGTTTATTGGAGTTCACTGCATGCATGCGTAGTGAAGTAATGCATGTAGTGGGCGTAACGGCCGGATGCACTATCTAGTAATGCTCGTAGAGTCTGCTCGCATGGCGAAACAGCCGGATGCACTATCTGTTAATTATTCAATAAAAGGAAAGAAGTAACACTGAAAGTTGCAACGCTCGCAACGCAAAAACATTTGTTGCTCTGTGTTCTAGTGTGTGCTATTGCTCATCCGGAAACACATCAAGCAAACATCGCATTAGCAGCGTTCACCAACAATTGGTATCGAGCCCGTTCGGGATCCCGGTGGCTATGTCGGCTCGGTGGGACGGTGCTGTCACTCCTCCATAAAGGGATCGCCTTCGGTCGCCATCACGTGGTCCTCGCCGTCCGCGACAACGAGAATGGTCGAGCGCGAGGTCGCCATCGAGCGCGTGCTCAAGGAAGCGTCGGTGTCGGTGCGATATCCGGCGCGACCAAGACCAACTACGGGAGGGCGATGCTCATGCGCATCAACTGCAGCGCAAGGCTTGTGGGAGCCATCGAACGGCGGTGTAGAATACGGCGTGGATCGTCGGCGTTAGCGGCGATTGACGAGCCGTCTGCCGAGATGCTAGCCTCGATCGGCAATAAGGACTCCGTCGCAGAGGCATGGGAGGCGGTCAAGGTCATGCGGATGGCGCCGAGCGTGCGCGAGGCGAACGTGCGAAACTCCGACGTGACTTCAACAATATTGCATTCAAGGAAGGAGGCCATCGGCGACTTCTCGATGCGCATCATGGGCCTCGCCAATAATCTGCGGCTTCGGCGACCACATCACCGACGGTGAGGTCGTGCGCAAGATGCTGCAGTGGTCCCCGATAAATTCATGCGGTCACAATCTCCATTGAGACGCCGCTCAACATCAATGACTTGTCCATCGAGGAGGTCACGCGGCCGTCTTCGATGCGGAGGCGCGGCCGACGCGCGCGGCGGCCGCGAACCGGGCTCCGGCCGCTTCTCGTCAAAGGAGGAGGATCTCATACGCCGCCTACGCAAGCGCGACAAGGAGAGGTGCGCGCGTCGGAGCGCCGGCGCCGTGAGTGGTACGAACGAGCGGCTCGGTCCCGCCATGGCGCGCGCGCACCACCCAGCGTGGTGCATCAGCGACACACGCAAGGCGGTGGCGGCAAGGTCATCGACAAGGATACATGCAATCATGCGGAAAATCGGGCATTGGGCCCGGGAATGCCGGAAGAAGAAGAGAGACGATCAGACCACTGACTATCTTCCAACTAAGCAAAGCCGTTCAAACTGATTCGAAAGTACTCAGAGTTGATCAAAACCACTCGAACTGGTCTGAAACCACTTGGAGCAGAAAGAAACTTTCACAAACATAAATGTTAATGCAATCCAAATATCAATTATTCATCATCACTTTAATAATGACCATCCACATGGTCTAACAGAAATGCTGCAATGGTTGGCAAAAGGTCCAAAGTTTACAATTGTGACATAGCAAAGATATGATATTAAGGGGTATATATTTTATACATCATTAGAGCATCTCCAAGAGATACTCTATATGGCTCTTAATATTTAAATTTTAGAGTTGAAGGGTAAGAAGTAGCTCCAACAGATTCCCAAATAGACTCCCAAAAATAGAACACACCTAAAAAATGGGCTCTCACTCTCTACTTATAGAGGATGATCTATGCTCCTAATACTGTTTTTGTGGTTTAGGGTATCTGTTGGAAGGAATGATTATTTTGGGACCTTATATCGTGGTTAGGGTCTGTAAAAAGAGATTTAGGGTGTGAATTTATTAGACATCTCTTAGGCATTTTATCAAATAGTAAAGAAAGATAGAGCAATTTATCAAATCTAAACCCGAAATAACGGCCGTTGGAGAGGAAAGGGTTACCGGCGCCGGAGTGGATGGTTGGATTCTCCCCTGATCCTGATCTCGAACTGCTTGCAGCTGCCAGCTCATTCTTTCCTCTCCACTCTGGGCGCCGTGTGAGCTGAAGCTCCCAGCCTCCCGCCGATCCAACCCGACATGTCGCGCCTGCTTCGCACCGGCCGCCACCCATGCTCGGAGCTGGAGCAGATCATCAGAGACCGCGCCGGCTCGGGAAACCTCCCCCCTGAGGACGCACTCCACCTGTTCGACGAATTGCTCCGCAGGCCAGGCCCGCCTCGATCTACGCCTGCAACCATCTCCTCGCCGCTGTCGCCCGCGCCCCGGCCGCCTCCTCTTCCTTGCGCGACGGCCCCGCGCTCGCCGCCTCCCTCTTCAACCGCATGGCCCGAGCTGGCGCCAAGAAGGTGGCTCCCAACATATGCACCTACGGCATCCTCATCGGCTGTTGCTGCCGCGCGGGCCGCTTGGACCTCGGTTTCGCCGCCTTCGGCTACGTCATTAAGACGGGATGGAGGGTGAACGCCATCGCCTTCAATCAACTGCTCAAGGGGCTCTGTGCCGAGAAGAAGGTTGACGAGGCCATGGACATAATACTCCGACAAATGCCCGAGCTCGGCTGCACGCCAAATGTCATCTCTTACAACACTCTTCTCAAGGGGCTCTGCGACGAGAAGAAGTGTAAAGAGGCGCTCG
Organism: Dendrocalamus sinicus; assembly: GCA_036346575.1. Taxonomy (NCBI): domain Eukaryota; kingdom Viridiplantae; phylum Streptophyta; class Magnoliopsida; order Poales; family Poaceae; genus Dendrocalamus; species Dendrocalamus sinicus. The sequence continues at coordinate 9,187 of JAYEVI010000430.1, read as the reverse complement.
AGCTGCTCCACATAATGGTTCAAGATGGAAGCGGCTGCCCACCTGATGTGGTGTCGTACAGCACGATCATTGATGGCTTAGTTAAAGAGGGTGAGGTAGGAAAGGCTAACAGCCTATTTCGTGAGATGCTGGATCGGCAGATTTCACCAAATGTTGTGACTTACAACACAATCATTGATGGCCTGTGCAAAGCTCAAGCAATGGACAGGGCCGAGGGGGTCTTTCAGCAGATGTTTGATAAAGGTGTTGTGCCGGATACTGCCACTTTTAATATTCTGCTCCGTGGATATTTCTCTTCTGGACAGTGGAAAGAGGCGGTTAGAATTTTCAAGAGAATGTGCAGAGATGGTCCTGCACCAGACATTGTTACTTATAACTTGCTGATGGACTATCTTTGCAAGAACGGAAGATGCACAGAAGCTAGAAAGATCTTTGATTCTATGGTTGAGAAGGGCCAGAAACCCGATGCTACTACCTATGGCATTCTGCTTCATGGGTATGCTACGAAAGGAGCTCTTGTTGAAATGCATGATCTCCTAGATTTGATGGTAGGAAATGGTATTCCACCTGGCCATGATGTCTTCAACATATTGATATGTGCATACGCTAAATATGAAATGGTAGATGAGGCAATGCTTTATTTTACCAAAATGAGGCAGCAAGGATTGCGCCCTGATATAGTCACCTATGGAACGGTAATAGATGCACTTTGCAGGACAGGTAGAGTTTATGATGCTATTTCCCACTTAAATCAGATGAACAATGAAGGATTAATTCCTAACATCATTGTTTTTACGTCTCTTATTCATGGTTTTTGCACCTGTGGAAAATGGGAGAAGGCTGAGGAATTATTTTTTGAAATGATGAATAGAGGCATCCATCCCGACGCTGTGTTCTTCAACACTATAATGGGCAACCTATGCAAAGAAGGAAGGCTTGTAGAGGCCCAAAATCTCTTTGAGTTGATGGTGCGTGCAGGTGTGGAACCTGATGTTTTTTCATATAATACAATAATAGATGGACACTGCTTAGTTGGCAAGATGGATGAAGCGATGAAGTTACTTGATGGTATTGTCTCAGTTGGCTTGAAACCTAATGTGGTTACCTATAGTACTTTGCTTGACGGCTACTTTAAAAATGGTAGGACAGAGGATGCATTAGCTCTTTTCAGAGAAATGTTCAGCAAGGGAGTGAAGTGTAATGTTATTACTTATAACACTATACTGCATGGTTTATTCCAGACTGGGAGAACTGCTGATGCAAATGAACTCTATCTCAATATGATCAAGAGTGGAATACGGTCGGATATTATCACATACAGAACAATTCTACAAGGGCTCTGTAAAAATAATTGTGTTGCTGAAGCACTCAGAATGTTTCAGAACCTATGTTCGATGGGTTTTCAACTTAATACTTGCACTTTCAATATTATGATTGATGCCTTGCTTAAACATGGTAGAAAGGATGAAGCCATGGATTTGTTTGCTGCTATCTCGGCCAATGGTTTAGTGCCGAATGTTGTGACCTACAGCTTGATGATAGGGAATCTCATAGAAGAAGGGTTGCTAGAAGAGTCCGATGATCTGTTTTTAGTCATGGAGAAGAGTGGCTGTGCCCCAAACTCCCGTATGCTTAATGCTATAGTAAGGAAGTTACTGCAGAGAGGTGACACGAGTAGGGCTGGGGCATACCTCTCCAAAATTGATGAGAACAACTTCTCCCTCGAAGCTTCTACTGCCTCCTTGCTAATATCAGTTTTTTCAAAGCGGAAATATCAGCAACAAGCAAAGTCACTCCCTGAAAAATACCATTTTCTTGTGGATACAAGCAATTTCTGAATTGTCTTGCAGAAATGGTTGTGGCTGATAAGAACAGCCTGGAGTGTTAACTAAAGATCTGGGCATATTCTCCGTAAGGAAAGTGTAAATATCCTTGTCCGTTTTTTTGTATTGTTGGCTTAATTTATTGCAGTAGTGCTGTGTTGAAATTGCAGAGAAGCGATTATAATCTCACAACTTTTTTCTTATGTTTTCTAACAATATAATCTAATAATCTTTATATTCCAATGGGTTGAAGAAGGTCAGGTGACCAAATGCAAGGGGTATTATATCAAAAAACTGTACCTTGGAACATGATGACTTTGTTGTGGAAGTTTAGATATGACTTAGTGTTCTCGATTCTTGCGACGGAGATCAGCTGAATTCACACATTCCACCTCATGCTCTGCTGATGTAACTGGCTCCTTCAACTTAATCACAAATTCACAAATCACAACTTCTTTGTCATCTGTTGAGGTGAATCATGAATGTATCTATTACTATATGTTTCTATTTCCCCCTCTTTTTTCCTTGCTAATATTTGCTTGGTTGTGGCTGCGTTCTTTTGAGCTTATGGCTTATGCTATAGCAACAAGTTTTCAAACGGTGCGTCTTTTCAAGGCGGGTCTATAAGTTGATTGTAGTATACACTATACCGAATTCAAAAATTTAAATCAAAAGCCAAAAATCACAATCCAAAAAAACCCAACAGTAGTCCATGAATTAATTAAAACTTTTTGATCTTTCCCACATACTCCAGGTAAACCCTTTTCTTCAAAAACTATATGTAAGTTTTCCTTTGTCCCAGACACTCAGTAGTAATTGAGCCTTTCATTTTTGTCAAGTATACTGTGATACTATTGGTTGTGTGTGGCACACACAAAGAACTTCATTTTCTGTCGAACTTTACTCTGTTGGACTTTTGGATATGAAATTTCTGTTGATATGTGAACCTGTAAAATGGCATTCCTTCGAATAATTTTGTGATGTGCACCAAAGGTTTATTTCCTTTTGTGATAAACTGATAACAACTCTTTGAAGGGGAGTAATTCTTCTATGGGGATGTGAAGTGGAATGTGCTCACTGATCTACATATTATTAACTGGGTTTGTTTATTTGGAGATGGTTACTAGTATCTTTTATTTTCCTCTTTATCTGTTGTGGTTACAACATACATTGTTGTAGTGTTCTTTAACGGTCAAAATGTCTGTTATGAAATGAGAGTGATATAGTGATCGTTTTCGTGAACATTTATCTTTTGTGTTAACTAAGGAAGTAGTTGTGTTGTCTTCTTTTTTTTTTCTGGGCTTGGACAACATTTATCGTAGTGAATATTTAGGTATGCATTATCTGTTGTGGTTTCGTGGACAAAGAAGTATTGATGCAATGACGCAGTGTTCAACTTCTGGATCTTTTGGTGCACATTGAATGCTAGAAAGTTTTTGAGCAGTCAGAGTTGAATAGAAATTGTTTTCATAAACATTTGATCGTAAGCGCAGATATCGTTTCAGGTCGATTCAATGGCAGCACGATCATGGTTCCCACTTAGCTAGGCCAAGCCATCACTGCTGCCGGTGATATTGGTGCTGACCCTTCTGGTGTTTCAGTGGAACATGGAGAGCCCACAGGAGCACCTGCTTCGCCATCTTTATCTCCTGATGCCCCATCTTTGTCTACGCTGGGTTTGTAACCCACAAGCTCTGCTGTTGCAGAGCAGTGTACTCCACCTGCTCCGGTTTGCACCAAGAACACCCTTGCGTAACAGTTGTAGGAAGATATACCATCAGCCACCGCATTGCCTTGTAGATTCAAGCTAGATAAGAGGTTAACACTTTTCGTCTAATTGTATAACTGAAAGTTTCTTTGGCCAGGCCAGTTTATGATCTGGATAACCCTTCAGCTGCTAGGATATTCTTCAGTGATACATCGGAAAACCGTAGGATCTGTAGGGTAACTAACATTCTGCAGAATTTGATCGCATCTTAATGTCTTCCAGGAGATCAGTCAGTACTGCATTGCTCTCATGCCCCAACCAAGGATACTCATCGTTAATAGCTATAATGTGGTTGCACAAGATGTAAAACAACAACAACAAAGCTTTTTATCCCAAACAAGTTGGGGTAGGCTTGGTTGTCCCAAACAAGATGTAAAACCTTTAAATTTCACTTGCCTGTGTTTCACTTATGAATACTGCATCTCTGAAGTTATGCTTTTTGTGTATGCTTCCTACGGTTGATATTTTGTTCCTTTCAGTAGATGCTTTAAGAACATTTCCGTTCATTTATTAATGGCCTACACAAGTGCATATGGAAATTCTACCAATTTTGTTACTGTTTGAATCTTTGATAGATAAAAATGTTGAACTTTGGATGTACCAATATATTCTTGTTTACTTTAGTTGTTACCTTTCATCTTTTATAATGTACATGGATTACTGCTCCATATTTTACTAGTTAAATTTGTTCAACAATTCATCCATGTGGTTTCTATATTGATTGGTAGGCTGTGCTTTGAGTTCAGAGCGTGTGGTGTAGGAGCTATATTGATTGTTGAATATTCCAGTCTCCCTGCGGAGCTGAAATTAAATCCCAACGCTATGTCCTATGCCAATTCAGGTTGCAACTATAGACCAGTAAATTCCTACTGCATCTGGAGAACAGTACATACATCTGGATCACTGATGAGGACAATGAGAAGATGTCCAGGGGACAATGCGATGCAGCCTCCGTAGCAAAATACAGACATTTAGCTAGTTATTTTTAAACAAGGTTCAAGTTTAGTTACCAAACTTATTTTGATGAAGCAAACTCCTGTTTTAGGAACACGGGTCACATTTTGAATGCTGATGACTGCTCCCGATTTATCGTGCGTGCGCATTTGCGAATCCCGATTTATCTACCACCAAGGTTATCAGGCAAGATTGCATTTCTTATGCTGCGACATGCACAGGACTCTTGTATTCCATATGGTTGCAAGGAGACGAAAAATTGCACAGGACTCTTGTATTCCAATGATAGGCTTCCTCTGGCGGAAAGCTACAAGATTGACAAATTCATCATTTGGATGCAGCATGGATGATGAGTATAATGATCCCGCGGTAGTTGGAGATCGAGCTACTGAAGCCAGATTGCGGAAAGAGTAAAGTCCATTACCGGTCCTTAAACTTTTTATGCTGTGTTATCTCGGTCCATAAACTTTCAAAGTGTGTCATTCCGGTTCTTAAACTTTCAAAGTGTGGTAATATCCTATGTAGTTGTAGCAGTGAACTTTTTATGCTGTGTCATCCCGGTCCATAGACTTTCAAAAGAAATTGCCACACTTTGAAAGTTTAAGGACCGGGATGACACACTTTAAAAGTCTATGGACCGGGATGACACAGCATAAAAAGTTTAAGGACCGGTAATGGACTTTACTCTTGTGGAAACATAGCCAGCTTGTCGATTGGAAGATATCCTCGGCCAGACAGTTTCAACTTCACCATTTTTGATCTTGGCATGGTGGTAGATGGGAGGGGGATTTTTTTGTAAATAATATATTTTTATTCGAAATAACAGAAATATATCTACGTAAAATTTTTATAGGAATGATCTCTAGTTGTGGAACCGTTGGACGACCGAACTCGTCGCTCAATAGCCGTCGCGACACGCAAGCTATCCGTGGGCCGTTGGGCGACATAATTGCGATCGCCAAAGGGTTGGACGACTACGACCAATCGCTCAACCATTAGGTGACTACAAGACCGGCGCTCAACCGAGCCCTCCGCCATTTCATCCACCGACACCTGCCCACGCAGAAAAGGGAGAGAAGAGAAGAGAAGAGGAAAGAAAAAGAGAGGAGAGGAGAGGAGAGAGAGGGGAAGAAGGAGGTTCAGCTACTTCCGTGAGGTAAAAAAATTTTATGTTGTAGTCAATATTTTCTGTATGAAGTAAATAGTTTGTTTAATGTACTATAAGCCAAATTCTAAAGTTGACTGAAGATACCTGAAAATTCGCTTTACCGCTTGACGATGTGAAGTACGTGGGAAAGCTTGAAAGCGAGCATATAAGCACACAAGAAAGTGTATATCCGCCTTAAACCATGAGATATAAAAGAGAGCTAATTATACTTTGGTATTCCTTTTGATCAATAAGCTCACCATCTTCGTCTGGATCCAATACAGTCGTAGATTCCATGGGTGTGGAGATTGGTTTCACTGTCCCCATGTCAATGTGATGAAGTAGATCCTTGGTGTACTTAATTTTATGCACAAAAGTACACAAATTCGATTGCTTGATCTCAAAGCCTAGGAAGAATGTGAGCTTTCCCATCATATTCATCTCAAATTCCGTGCTCATAGTATCTCAAAACTTAGAAACAAGAGCATGAGAGGAACCACCAAAGATGATATTATCCACATAAATTTGAACCAAGAAAAGATCATTGCCATGCTTGAGAGTAAACAAAATCTTATCTATCTTTCCTATTTGGAAGTCATTTTTAGCAAATAAGACTTAAATCTATCATACCAAGCTCTGGGTGCTTGTTTTAGACCATATAAAACTTTAGACAATTTGTAGATATAATTAGGAAATTTAGGATTCTCAAAGCCGCTTGGTTGCTTACATAAACCTTCTCCTTAGTATAGACATTAAGAAAAGTACTTTTCACTTCCATTTGAAAGTCTAAAATCCTTTGATGTAGCAAATGCTAACAAAATTCTAATAGCTTCTAATCAAGCAATTGAAGTAAATGTTTTACCAAAATCAAGACCTTCTATCTGGGTGAACCCTTGAGCCACTAGTCTAGTTTTATTTCGAATAACTATACCATCTTGACTTTGTTTATTTTTAAAGACACATTTAGTTCCAATAACATTATGATCATGAGGAGGTGAGACTAAAGTCCATACCTTGTTTCGCTCAAAATTTTCTAATTCCTCATGCATGGCATTAATCCAAGACTCATCAGATAAAGTATGACTTACACTATAGGGTCTAACAGAGGAGACAAGCAGAATAAGCATATGAGGCTTTGGAGTTATACTTGCTGTGAATAATTCTCTCATTTAACTCACCAATCATTTGTTCGGGGATGACATCGTTGAATATGCATAGGTGCTTGCAGTGGTCATTGCAGATGAGTCGTAGCACCGTCATACTAGATATAGGTGCAACACATGATGGTGAAGTCGTAGGAGTGGTCACAACACTATTGTTGTAGGTGCAGCGATGTGCAATTGTAGTCATAGGAATAGTCACAAAAGTTGTCATTGATGCGGTTGTAGTAGCATGTATCGTAGGAGTGGTCATACCGACTGTTGTTGTAGTGCGCGATAGTAGCCGTAGTCATAGAAGTGGCTGCGTGTTGTCGTAGGTGCCGTGAGTGTAGCTCGAGAACTCTCTGTTGTCATCGTCGAAGTCATAGAAGATGTTGTCGAGTACATCAAGGGCCTGTATACCTGCATTGTTGGGTTTAGTATCAAAACTAGCCTCATCAAAAGTGACATCATAGGTCTCAACAATTTTGTTAGTTTCTAAATTGTGTACCCGATAACCCTGAGTGTGAACAACATACCTAAGAAAGATGCCATATGATGATCTAGATTTAAATTTATCAAGATTGTCACGTTTAAGGATGAAGCATCGACACCCAAACATTCTAAGGTGAGAAATATTACTTGAACGACTAAAACAAAGCTCATAAGAAATCTTATGCAATTTAGCTCGCAAGAAAACCCTATTCAAAATATAGCAAACAACTGAAACAACTTCAGCCCAATACTTTCTAGGAGTAGCATATTCATTTATCATTGTTCTAGCCATCTCAACCAGGGTTCTATTCTTTCGTTCGACCACACCGTTCTATTGCGGCACTGAAATGACAAAAATTAATGGTCTATACCTTTTCACAAAAGGAAGCAAAAGATGAGTTCTTGAATTCAGTTCCATTATCACTTCTAACTACTCTAAGTGCTTCTGGAAGATCATTTGCAAGTCTAAGAGCTAGCTCTCGAAAGTGATCGAAAGCTTCATCCATAAAGGTCATAAATATACCCAAAAGTATTTAGAGTAATCATCAATAATAACAAGAACATACAATTTACCTCCAACAGACTGAACCCTAGAAGGACCTGCAGTGTCCATGTGCAATAATTGTCTTGGAGAATCAGTCACTACTTGTGTGAGAGGGGTGATACGCCATACGGGGTTGTCCGATCTTCTCGACGTTGGATTGGATACTGCGGGATTCTTGATGAATTGTAGTGATCCTCCAATGCCGATGTAAGGGACGAACACTCTCTAATCCGCCAAAACACACTCGCGTTGATTTTGCCAACCACTAAGCGAAGATGTATCGTGCACCCAATTCCATGGAAAGGCTTAACGATCTTGATTGAAGAAACTCCTAATTTTCCATGGAAATTTGGCAAGAAAGAAAAAACTCAAGCACGAACAATAGTAGATTAATTCTCAAAAGATGGTCTAAGGGTTCCAAGAGGGTTGGCGGTTGCTTTAGGGGGCGCCCTGCGCACACTCTTGAGCCCCACGTCCACACATGGGCTTTTGGGTTCTACACACACACCTGGCCTAAGGATCATTCTACTTAGTCTTTATTCGGTTTTTCGATCCCATAACAAGAGCTAGCTTCAAATCAACCCTTAATCACAAAATGGCAGACACGACTTTCTAAGTATAAACATGGACATTTCTATAGATGGGCTAGCCGCATGACTTGGATTTGCTTCCCTCCTTGGTGGTTGGCCGCATAGGCCTCCTTCCCTGTGGCCGCATGAGCCTTTCTCCCCTTGTGCTTGGCCGGTTGGTTCTTCTCCACTTGTTTTTTCTATTGCTTCAAATCTGATAACACACAATGTATTTGCATAAGGTAGTATACCATTCTTTCAAATAGAAGAAAATTCATTAAGAAACAAATTCACCTAAAAATATTTAATGTGGCTCAATACTTCTTTCTAGTCAAATAATGTATTTAATTGAAAAGTGATAAGCATGTGCATATCCACATCAAGAGGAATGAGATGATACAATCATCTTACCATGTCGATAAGGAGAACAAACTAAATTCATTGACTTTTCAATCTTAAGACTAGGAATTCTTCTAATCGATTCATATTACCGAAAGAGCGGATGATCAAAACCAATGTGACTTAATCTATGGTGCCGAAAGAACATATCCTTAGAATCGATGAAATAAGATACGTAAGATCGTAAGATGTTGAGTACGAGAAATCACACTTAAACAAGCGACCAACTCGACTTATTTTACAAATAAGATCACTAGATGAATCTAAGATACAACATGAATGCCTTTTAAAGTTTACTTCATGATTATCATCGCCAACTATGAATCCGAAAGTAGATTATAGCTCAACT
>JAYEVI010000429.1:37500-382310 GCA_036346575.1 Dendrocalamus sinicus | reverse complement strand
GCTCCTGTTGCCAAGGAATTGATTTTCGAGGCGAGCGGATGGCGCGGCGATGTCGCAACGCTCGGACGATGTCCTCGAGGTCGCCGGAGATGGTGCCGTGAGCCATGTCAAGGCGACCACGATCCATGCGTGCCCGGTCAGGAAAGGTGTGGTCGGCGGCGTCGGCGAGGACATGGCGTTGCGGAGAACTTCCAGGATGAGCAAGATCTGGTGGCGCCACGTGTAGTTGGCGAGTCAATGTCGAGGGCGGCGGGGCGAGACTCGAATGTTCGCGACGCAACGGCTTGCGCGCGCGATTGATAATGGCGCGCCTCGTGAGCTAGGAGGCGCGTGGAGGGACCGCCGAGGACCACCATCGCGCAGCGGCCGGTGGTCGATGTCATCGGCGTAAACGGAGTCGTGTGCGTCAAGCGGTGGCGGCCTCGCGGCCAGCGTTCGCGAGCAGCGCGCGAGGCCTCGCAGCGCGTCGTGCTCTGGCGGCGGCGGCGGCCTCGCCGGCCGCCTTGGCGCTGGAGGAGCGGCAGCGGGTGGCACGGGTTCGGCGGCGGAGGCGCACGGCTGCGCGGGCGCGGGCCCCTCCGCGGCGTGGCGCGAGCCGCCTCGCGCTCCTACGCTGCGTCGCGCGCTCCTCCTTTTCGCGAGAGCGCGCTTCGCGCGGCCGAGGCGAGCGTTCGCCTCGGTGGGGTGGCGCCAGGCAGGCATCGGCGGCGGAGGAGATCGAGCATCGGAAAGCAGAGGAAGAGGGCCGCGTGGGGAGGCGGCTGGGGATGGTGCGCAGCCGAAGACGGCGTAGGGGAGAGCGTAGCCACGGGCGCGAAGGGCAGCGGAAGAAAAACCTAGACTCGTGATACCATGAAAGCAATGGAATTGCATGGGAATAGTAGATTGATTATGATGCCAAGAGGCAGGGATACATATATAGGCAAGGAAGACCAGGTTGGTTTATAGAAGTATGACCACCGCGGATCTCCTTGCCTATTATAAGATTAATCAATCTATAATAGCCATAATGGGCCAGCAGCCCATGCGCCTATATGGGCAGCGACTGGCTGTCTAACACCCTGGTCCTTAGAGGTGTGTGAGATCAACTTTCATTTCTTTGTTTTGTCTTGGGGCTTCGTCTGCATCTGGTGACTGTTCTGTTTTGATGTATAAAACTAGTTCACTATTAGAAATAGAAATTAAAGTCAATATATTCGAGTGCGATTTCAGTTGTTTGTGTTTCTGATATTGTAGGAGAACAAGGAGGGTCTTGAGCTCCTGAAGACTGCAATTGAAAAGGCTGGATATACCGGCAAGGTTTGTCTGCTTGAATTAATTAATTTATCATTGGTCTGTGTAGCTTAAATTTCTAATTGATTGGGCTCTATTGCTATCCGAAATGCTAGGTTGTCATTGGAATGGATGTTGCTGCATCTGAGTTCTACAATGACAAGGACAAAACCTATGACCTCAACTTCAAGGAAGAGGTATTCCCAATGTTTATTTTCTGTAAACAGTTTCATAACCTTCTTGGGACCATTTGTGATTGTCTTGTGTTGTAGAACAATGATGGTTCACAGAGGATATCTGGAGATAGCCTGAAGAACGTATACAAGTCATTTGTCAGTGAATACCCCATTGTCTCTATTGAGGATCCATTTGATCAGGATGACTGGGTTCACTATGCTAAGATGACTGAAGAAATTGGAGAGCAAGTGCAGATTGTTGGCGATGACCTTCTAGTCACCAACCCAACCGTGAGTGATTTATTTTATTGAGTGGATGGTACCACTTCCATTCTGTTAGGTCACTGTAATTATAAATATCAATTTGTTGTGCAGAGGGTTGCAAAGGCAATCCAGGAGAAGGCATGCAATGCTCTTCTGCTCAAGGTATTATTCTGTTCACACAGTTGGGATCATCCATTCTTTTCATGGCATCAGTCTAATAGTTTGTCTTTCACATTCTAATTGGTCGCCCTTTTCTTTGTGTATAGGTTAACCAAATTGGATCTGTAACCGAGAGTATTGAAGCCGTGAAGATGTCAAAACATGCTGGCTGGGGTGTGATGACCAGTCACAGGAGGTATGTGGATATTGTGTTGTTGCATCACTATTCTTTGTTCCTATTGTTACCTGCATACCATTTATAATGTTAATTTATGTTCCTGGCTGCAGTGGTGAGACTGAGGATACCTTCATTGCTGATTTGGCGGTTGGTTTGGCCACGGTAAGATTTCGTAATCTACATGTGCTTAGGGTGTAGAAAATTTTAACTAGCCCCATTCAATTTGTACCCTACATGTTCTGGTTTGGAAGGGCTGACCGATATTCATATTTTTTTAAATTTTTTTGTGAAACAGGGTCAGATCAAGACAGGGGCACCCTGCCGATCAGAGCGTCTTGCCAAGTACAACCAGGTAAGTAGCTCTCTGCAAAAGCAATCTCCTATTCTCCTGATATTCTGTTGCACAAGATTTTAACCTCCGTCCAGCACACCTCACTGTATTTGTTTTGTATAGCGTCATCTGTTCTGTGGAAAGACTTTCTTTAATGCCTTGGTCTTGTTCATGCATGTTTCAATTAACAGTATCGCAGTCTCAACCTCTCCAATTTTACTAATCCATATTATTTTATTGAAACAGCTTCTTAGGATTGAGGAAGAGCTCGGTGCGGCTGCTGTCTACGCAGGTGCTAAGTTCCGTGCGCCTGTGGAGCCCTACTAAAGGGATACTGAAAATCAAACTTCCTAATCGAACTCTACTTGAGCTCTTAGGATTGAGCAATAAATTCCCACATGTTGATGTGAGCGGGATATGTAACAAAAAATGCTCCAATTTTGGTCTCGTTGAGCATGCGTGATTATGCCTGAACCTTTTGGATATTAATATAAATGCATGGGCGGCTAATATTCTTCGTTAGTTTTATTGTTTTGCATCGCTGCAAGCTGAAGGCGAGCTGGAGAAACAGTTCAACGGGAATGGCCTGTTGGTTTGTTATCTTGCATACCAAGCCAAATATTGATAGCCCCAATGAAAAACGGGGAATGGCTATTTTGCGCCGCATGGGGAGACCGTGTACCCGACCTCAAACAGTTCATGTAACATTGTAGCGTAATTTTTTTATTTGGTTCTCCAACGTACATTTTGTCAAAATAATCTTGTTTCGGGCTCAGTAGGCATGGCCAGTGACATGTGTCACTTGTCCTATCACCCAAGATCGGTGGGCCAATTGGACCGGTAGGTAGGGGTGAGACTCGGGCACCGATGGGTCTTTGGGGCTGTCAAGCACCTAAGCTAGCTCCTTGTCTCTACATCTTTGTTGCGATATATGGCCTCTAGCGGTGCTTGTCGGTTTAATCCTTTTTTAATAACTAGTGCTATGGACGGAAAAAACATATAGTTTTGTTACTTTTTTAGAGAGGCGCAGTCGAGTTTGGACGGGCAGATGAATCAACACCACTAACGCCATCTTTTAAGTAGTGTAGCAATAGATCATGTGTAGCTTGATAACACTTCACAATAAAGGTGCGAATTACAACGGTCATAAAGCCAAAATGTAAAGCGACATCACCCACATGGCATGGCGGTCATCTTGGCAACAGATGTGGCTGGTTGTTGCGATGGCGATAGGCGCAATTGCAACTCGTGTTAACACAATGCAATACGGGTGGTAGTCACTAGTTTGAGCAATAGATTGGGGCTTGGGGTCTCGAGTCTAGGGGACCGTAGTTGCTCGTGTTTTCGAGGTAAGGGTCACATCCTCGAAACATAGTCCGTGCCTGCCGTCCCTCCCAAGTCTAAGCTTCAGCTATCCACCATGCTTCGACTACCTTAGTGCAATGCTCTACAATAGAGAAAATGATGTTTCAAATCCCTATAAAATGTGCATTAAAAACATGTGTGAGTGTTTGTACAAAATTCATATTAAAAGTTACGGAAAATAACATGGCAACATTAGAATTGAACTTAATTTAAAACGCACATAATTTGCATTGTTGATCATTACTCGTTGAGGGTTACATTGCAGAAATACCACTTTATAAAGAATGAACGAGTACATAGGTATTGGTGCTACAAATCACCGTGTCTGGGCGCCAACAATTGAGTCTATTTGGGCGCCTCCTCATGGAATTGCTCGTTGTCTTGCATAGCTTGCACTTTCATGGCCTCGCCCATTGGCCACGTTGACTGTCATCCTTATCATTGTGGATGCGGCAGGACTGACATCTTCCATACCTGGGTTGCTTCAGTGTGTTGTTCATCACCCTCTTCACTTCCCCTGGGCAAAGGTCCTTGTAATGCATGTCTACCATGTAGGAGTTGAACTCAACGCTCTAAATCCTACACAAATGATAAATGTCATAGTACTTCAAAATTTACTACACGGAGAACTACTGCCACGCATCACACACGGCGTAGACATGAGAGCAAGCCTTGTAAAGGAGCATCGGCTTGTTACACGTCTTTGTCGAATAACCGCCGATGGTGAATGGGCGCTTGCAATTGCCTCTGGCATGGCCCATGATGTACTTCTCCCTCAAATGGAGCTCGAACTTCTTCCTTCGCTATTTTCTGCTATATGTACGTTGCATGACTTCTGAGAGTTGCCTCCCTTCATTCAGATGCTCTTTCGTAATTATGGTTCTGTTAACGAAGTAATTGATAGTGCAGTTCCAATTCTTGTCCACGATTGCAGTGATTGAGAGGGAGTGCACATCCTTCAGTATATTGTTGTACGCCTCAGATATGTTGGTCATCATAATCCATACCTCGCATCATCGGTGTTGCGAAGCAAGAAGCATTTCTCCATGTCAAGGGCATGCAAGTTGATCCATTGGGTGAACTCATCCATTGCTGCTGGAGCAGCTTGAGCTGTGGCCGAGTTCGCTCTCTGTGACTCCCTCACATGCCTAGAGGTCTTCTTATCAAGCTCTTGCCATATTACATTGAACTTGTGCCTCCAGGTTCGCATGCAGATTTTTCTTGAACTTCTTTATCAACTTCTTATTGCGAAACTAGTGTGGAAGTTCACCGTCAGATGCCTTGTGCACCAACGAATCCTTACATTGTTCTACTAGAAGGCTGGTTGAGCCACTTGCTGCATGGTGCTCACGGATGATAGCAGCCCGATGTTATGGTCCATGATAAGGCAGATGTTGGGCCAGTCTTGGACTACTGCTTGCTTCACATTGGTGAGAAACCATAGCTAGCTATCAGTGTTTTCATTCTCTATAATTGCATATGCCATTGGGAGTAGCTGTTTGTTTGCATCGATGGCCACTGCTATCAACACTGAGCTCTTGTAACTGCCAGAGTGGAACGTGCCATCCATCGTGAGCACTGGACGACAGTACTAGAATCCCTTGATCATCTGCCGAAACACCTAGAACACACTCATAGGGTGCACCCTCTTCATGGTATGATGTTGTAGGCTTCCTTGTATGTGCCATACATTCCATGTATGACCTTCCTCCTCACTCGCCACACCTTACCATAGTTCACCAAGAAACCAACCAAGTTCATGGTATCGACCATCAATAGCTTCGAAGAAACTATGACATTTCAACTACGAGAGACTGATTAGGTTGGCAACGAGTGATGAGGTCACATTCTATTACCTGTGGCTCCGCAAGCTCACATGTGTGATTCTTCACTACATTTATCTAGAAGTTTGTTGCACCGCTTCTGAATATCTACGCATGGACCTTTTCGGGACAAGAACCATCCACACACTTCACTACATACGTATCGGGATTGGACTTGCGCACCCGATACGTCTGGTTTATGTGGACAACATATCTTGCAATGGCATGCTGTGTGGCACCCTTATTGGGTAAGTGTTTTCCTTAAATGAGAGTGTCCTCATCAAAGGACTATTCTGACCCATCTTCGAACGGCATAACTAGGAAGGCTAGTGCAACAGTATCCAATCTTCAGGAGATGTACTCAATATCTGTGCACACAATGCCACCGGATGCACCACCCCCACGAGCGCCTACACTAGATTCATCTCCATTAAAGGCTATGTCGGCATCCTCCACCTCATCGAAATGGCTTCCAGCCGATAGGCCATCCAAATATTTATGGCAGTCAATATGGGCTGCCCACCATATCCCTGCACCTTCTGTTGGTTCAAAGTTATATAAGTCAACATCGATAGCCATCCATCAAATCGACCGGCACCATTTTTTTGTGCACTACCACCATGGCTAGCACCAGCAGGTTATGCTTCATCGCCATCATCCCTACCAACACTACGCTCCACACCGCCACCACCAACCAACTGCGGCACTTCCACTTTGCTACTCTTGTTGGCCTTGTCCCTACTCGATGCTTCCGTCCTCTTCACAAACTGCACATACTCCATTGGCCTCCCATATATCGCTGTAGTAGAATTGCTTGCAATCTCTATGTACTATCACCAGGCGACATTGTCAATCACCTTCTTCAGCTCCTAGAAACACTACCCCGAATTTGCAACCATCATGGCTGTCACTGCCTTATTGACAAGCTTCTTCTTGTCAACCTCCCAGTCAAATACATTCCACATGCATTTCCGAGCTCGAGAGACCTATCTCCTTCAGCACTAGAGCCTGAATATAATCCTTTTCACAATGTTGAAGGTTCACCCAGTCGACTCCTCGTAGAACACGAACAAATATTTCATATCCGACAACAGTACCACCACTAATATAGACGAAATGTACTTATTTCAGATGATGCTAAATACAACTAAACATAATAAAAAATAATTATCCACACGTATATAGCCGAGCTACCAATTATGCCTATAGACACGTGCTAATAATACAGGTACACAGATATTTTCTACATTATTTTTAATGGCACGAGCAATACATATATATGTGCATACCTAATATTCAAAGGCAGCGATAATTGTACAAATATCAGTGCATATTTCTTTGGCTATTTACAAAGAATCGTTAGTAGCACCATTAATACATCATTAACATTGCTAACTACAAAATATCATCCACACGAACTAAATATATACGTCAGCTAAACATGGTTACAAAGCACATTCTATACAATCAAACCACTATTATAGTAATGAAACGTTAATGGGATATTAAGTGCATTGCTCCACACTAATTCCAACTACGAAATCCCCTAAATCATACCAAAATCACCTCGAAAATAGTTCAAACTTTCTTCTACTCTCTCTCTCTTCTCCCTTGGCTCTCTCTCGCTCAACAAGGAAGATACTCAACTACACGGTTTCATGTGAGAGAGCATAGAGGATGTGAGCCATTTATGCACGCGGGAGGTGTTGGTGGTACCCAGAGCCCACACGGACGGGGCAGCGCCAAGTCTTGTCGAAGCCACAGGAATCACCGCTGAGCTCGCGTATCATATCGCGTCACGTCTGGCTGGTCGGCCACCTAGGTACTTGTCGAGTCGTAGGAATTTTTCACTATCCTGGATACACCATCTCTTGTCTCAATGACATGTGGGCTTGGGTCTTACATGCCAGTGACACAAGGAATGTCATATCTGAGGTTTGTGTAATTTGCAGTGACATTCAAACAATTTTCCCTTTTATTTTTCGTACGGATCCACATAGTACAGAGCAAGCATGATCCCATGGATTGATAGCTAATAGATTCCCATAATTTGATAATGATAAGCGCATCCTTGTTGAATAATACGGAGATGTAGCAGAATCCAAGAGCCATCGAAGCTGTAAAGAAGGTGATGCCCTCAGTCTGTGCACAGGAAAAGATGGATACTCAGAACATGCAATAAATACTTTAATTTGAAGATTTTTGTATCTCTGTTTGCTCAATGTACATAAGAGCCTGACGCTTTTGTCATCCATGGCTGTTGTGCAGTCAAAAGGGTTTCCTGAGAAGAGGAATGCACATGCTACCAAGACCAGATACTTCTTGACGGTTTATCGTAAGAGAGTTGGATGCAATGTAGGTTAGGCATTTAATGACTATTGCTTAGCTTTAGGCATTAAGGTAGAGCACTCTGTACCATATGTCCACATTTAGAATAGCCTTACAGAGTCACTCATTAAAAGAATTAAGCTAATTGTTAGAATACTATTGCAAAATTGTAGACTTCCCACCAGTTGCTAGGGGCATTCAGTGTTGCACACAGCAACACTAAGAAACTTAACACCGACTACATACCACCAGGTTTCCCCCTTACAACTAGTGTGATACGGCGCCAAAGTACCACTACTACTATATCCATAGTGGCCAAGACAGAGGATAGGGAGGAAGGCCAAGATAGACAAATTGGAAGCTGAACACAAGCGTGGGAAGTCTGCGAGGTGCGAGCGTGGCGACCATATGGCCATGGTGAATCGGTGCATATGCATATGTCAAGATTCTTTGTAGTAGATATTTGAATTTCACGTATCTCTTAATTTAGAATCAACAAATTATTTATATGCAAGAGTGCTAAAGTAGGTTGATTTTTTTCTAGTAGCAGATTTGTCTAGTCATCGTCCTATACACATCATCCATGCAGCTGTGTGCGTGTTCGTTGAGTCCGCTTGTCTTGGGTTTGCACGCATGAGCGTATATACACCTATACGTATGCATGTACACCCGTGGCTTGTGAGAACTTGTTTGCTAGTCAGTTTGGAGTCAAGTCTGAGTCAAGTTGTGGTGCCTGTATGCGTGGCATATAAAAGCTAAGGGCTTAGGCCTTGTAAGGGGACGTGAATTTTTTGAGTTAAGAAAAATCTAGAAAATTGCTGATGTCGGCAGCATGTCATGTTCTTGAGTTCATGTGAATTCCTTGGAGGATTTCATTGTTTCTCATGGAACCGAATTGTTGTGTTGGGTGTTTACCTACAGGATTGAGCGATCCTCTTGTTTTCGTTAGTGTGCTGCCGTGCGCTAGGGTGGAACGACATCTTATAGATTTGGAGTGTTGCTTCCAGCGTCAACTCATCTACCCATCAATATGTACGGCTGCTATTAATCAATCGTGCAGGTGGCTTTTTCGACCATTGTTGATTAACTGCTGCAGCTGTTGTTTGGAGGACAGGGAGCAGAGGTTCGTGACTAATCTAGTACTGCCGCATATGCATGTTCCTTTGCTGAATTTTCTTCTGCCATCGAGAAGTTTGTGCTGCTATTTTGAGGAGAACCGAAGCCAGAATTTGGCGATTTTGGAGCATATACACCAACTCATGGCTCCTTGTTGATTGGTGCTGCACACACAAGAAGAAGAAACTGCAGATCACTTATCATACCACGAAAGATTGGGCCTCAATTCGCATCTCAATTCGTGTATGCTAATTGGGATGTACCATCTTGATATCAGAGTGTGGTTGATCACGATAAGTAGTTGCTAAATTTTCTTGATGGTAAATTCTGTGAAGACTGAAGATGGCGAGGTGCTTCATATTCATGCCGAGCCAATCGGGGAGACGCCTCAATATGCGGTGACTTTGCTACCCGAGGTGCAAATTGGGCTTGAAGTGACACGTGACTACTTCTTATATTGTCACTGTAAGTTTGAAGGCAAGATTGATGATTTGAAAGTGCGAATTGATGCGTTGACAGAGGCTATATGCAATCGGCCACCACAATTTCAGCATGCTGAACGGGGTCCTTAATATCCCGAATGGCGTGTACCATATGAAGATGGTGAACACGAGGAGGACTTTGATGGTGCAGCGGGCTTTGCTCTACAGCCGCGCCATGCTCAAGACTACCGTGGTGTTGATCGTGGTAGAGACATACGTACAGTGGTGCTACCCGTGATGGAGGTATGCGGGATGGTATTGGTTTTGCTCAGCGTATTGCTGTGGATGATGGTATGGGCAAGTAAAAATTTCTATCCCATCATTTAATGGTAAAGCTGAACCGGAGGAGTACATGGAGTGGGAGATGCGCATTGAACAATTTTTTGACAGCCATCAGTATATTAAGGACAAGAAGATTCGTTTAGCGACAATTGAGTTCACCGGATACACTGTTGTTTGGTGCAACCAATTGTGTCATGTAGGAGCTTGTCCAGATATTTGAGTACAGTTGAAGAATATTTTGATGCGGCATTTTATTCCAACACACTACACTAGGACCTTGTACAACCGATTACAACAACTACGCCAAGGATTGCGACGTAGTTCCAATGGATACATGTAGGTTATTGTTGGGAAGATCATAGCAATATGATCACAATGCTACACGTGAGGACCAGTCCAACACATAGTGCTATTCATGTTAATGAAGAAATTTCAGTAAAAAAGAAAGTTCTAAAAGTCATCCCAAAACCGAGGACAACTTTGCTTAAAAGGGATGGGATGATATGGCGCCAAGTACCACTACTACTATATCCACGGTGGCCAAGACGGAGGAGAGGGAGGAAGGCCAAGATAGACAAATTGGAAGCCGAACGCAAGCGTGGCAAGTTTGTGAGTGTGACCATGACAAAACTATGGCTAAGGTGAATCAGTGCATATGCATAGGTCAGGATTCTTTCTAGGAGATATTTAGATTCCACTGTCTCTTAATTTATAGTCAATAAATTATTTATATGCAAGAGTGCTAGAGTAGGTTGAGTTTTTTATCAGCAGCAAATTTTTGTAGTTATCGTCCTGTACACACCATGCATGAAGCTATGCTCGTGTGTGGTTTCGTTGGGCATGTGAGAACTCGTTTACTAGTCGGTTTGGAGTTGAGTTCGAGTCAAGTTGTGGTGCATGTATGCGTGGCATATAAAAGCTAAGGGCTTGGACCTTGTTGAGAAAAATCCAGAAAATTGCCGATGTCGGCGGGATATCGTGTTCTTGAGTTCGTGTGAATTCCTTCAGAGGATTTTATTGTTGCGCATGGAACCGAATCATTGTGTTGGTGTTTACCTGCAGGATCGAGCGATCATCTCATTTTCGTTCGTGTGCTGGCATGCGCTCGGGTGGAACGGCGTCTTATAGATTCAACGTGTTGCTTCCAGTGTCAACTCATCTACCCATCAATCTATATGGCTGCTATTAATCGATTGTGGAGGTGGTTTTTCTGACCGCTGTTGATCAACTGCTGCCACCGTTGTAGACCAACTACTGCTGTCACTGTTTGGAGGACAGGAAGCGGAGGTTCGTGACTAATCTAGTATTGCCGCATGCGCATGTTCCTTTGCTGAATTTTCTGCTGCCATCGAGAAGTTTGTGCTACTGTTTTGAGGAGAACTGAAGCCAGAATTTGGGGATTTTGGAGCATATACACTGACACACGGCTCCTTGTTGATTGGTGCTGTACACACAAGAAGAAGAAACTGCAGATCACTTATCATACCGTGAAAGATTTTGCCTCAATTCATGTCCCAATTCATGCATGCTAATTGGGCCGTACCATAGTGCCGTGGAAAAAAACCAAGTATTTCCCATTTGCAAAAATTTCATTGTGTTGTATACGGGCCAATTTCACCACCACAACGTATGGCCTTGGGTCCCCACCAGAGGTTGGGAGTCTATGTTGGTTTGGAGTCCCCATCGATTATCAAATATCTTGAGCCTACTACGGGAGACATGTTTATGACGCGTCGTACCAATTGCATTTTTGATGAAGATAATTTCCTTGCATTAGGGAGATGGAAGTACCTTACTGATGAAAAATGTCAAGAAATAGATTGGAATGCCTTGGGCATTTAAGCCCTAGATTTACGCACTATAGAAACTAAAAGTTCATTGAATAATAAACCTGCAGTAAATAGCAAATAATATGCCAGATGCCTTCACTGATCAGAAGGGAGTAAGAAAATCTTATATACCAATAGTAAATGCTCTGGAGAGAGTGGAAGTACCCTAGATCGATACTCGAACCACTCCAACCCTCATATGAAGAAGAGGGGAGAGCACCGAGAATGAGGCCTCAATTCCACGGGACATCCGCATAAAAAGAAACTCGATGAAAATAAGTTACTTCCCAAGTCAATAGAAGAGACTTAACTTGACGTTAAGAAAATCTCTGAAGAGAATAATCCTGAAGATAGTAACCCCAGCACAATTGCGTGCGCACAGTCTAATACTAGGATTTTTGGAACAACCAAACTTTGTTGTTGTGGGAAATCACGAGGAGCTGGATGAACCAAATGAAGAAATATCAATTAATTTTGTTGAATTAGAACTATATATAAGAAAGACTATAGTTGTCGACATCCATTTTGCCTTGAGAATTGCTAAAAACCTTGAACCGGACCAGAACCAAAGTCCTTAGCTGAATGCCAGAAGTGCTCAAACTAGGGTAAATGGAAGTACGCAATCGAGGTAGAATTACTCTCGCTAAATTGAAGAAAAGTTTGGCCCGATAGCCTGAACACTGCCTAAAGAATTCCCTGTAGGATCCCAATGGATTTTCATCTGGAAGAGAAATGAAAATAATGTGGTGAGATATAAAGCAAGGCTTGTAGCACAGGGGTTCACGCAGAGACCCCACATTGATTATGATGAAACCTATTCTCTTGTCATAAGTGGGATAACGTTCTAATATTTAATATCAGTGGCAGCAGGTATGAATTTAAGTATGCAGTTAATGGATGTAGTGACTGAATATCTATATGGGTCACTGGACTCGAATATTTATATAAAAGTTCTAGAAGGAGTAAAGATTCTGGATCCAGATAAATTGAATAATAATATGTACAACGTCAAGAAGGAAAGGTCGTTGTACAGATTAAAACAGTCCAAAAGAATGTGGTACAATCAACTTAGTGAAGTCCTATTGAAGAAAGGATACACTAACAATGAAGACTGTCCCTGTGTGTTCATAGAAATCTCAAAATGGATTATGTATAATTTCAATATACGTCGATGATCAAAATATCACTGGAATGATAGAGGACATAAAGGAAGCAAGTTCCTATCTTGTTAAAGAGTTTGAAATGAAGAATTTGGGACGAACCTAGAGCACCTCCCTAGAGGAATTTTAATACGCGAATCCTCTTATACCAAGAAGATTTTAGAGAAATTTAATATGGATAAGTCATATCCATGACGGACCCCTGATGGTAGTCCGATCCCTAGAAGCGGATAAAGACCCTTTTAGACCAAGGATGGAAAATGAGAAAAATTCTTGGACCTGAGGTTCCATATTTGAGTGCCATTGGAGCACTAATGTATCTTACTAACTGCACAAAGCCAGACATTGCTTTTGCAGTTAATTTTCTAGCCAGATACAATGCAGCCCCAACATGAAGATATTGGGCTGGCATTAAAACCCTACTCAGGTATCTTCAGAGTATGCAAGATATTGGATTATTTTACCTAAAGAACCAAGACTTGACTATGGTTGGATATCTGAGATGCAAGATATCCATGTCGATCCACATAATGTGAAATCCCAGATAGGATTTATGTTTCTTTTTGCTGTTTTTGCTAGTACAACCATTTCTTAGCAGTCATTTAAGCAGACCTTGGTAGCTACATCTACTAACTACTTAGAGATAATCACATTATATGAAGCCTCACGAGAATGTGTTTAGCTTAGACAGAGTATTAGCCATATCAAGAAGTCATGTGGGGTAAACCCCATCAATGACCCCATTATTATCTATGAAAATAATGCAGCTTGTGTAACACAGATGCAAATGGACTACGTTAAGAATAATATCGCGAAGCATATTGCTCCTAAATTCTTTTATCCTTATGAACTCCAGAAGAATGGAAGGATAAAGGTATTGAAGGGTAGGTCTTGTGATAATCTAGCATATTTTTTCACAAAATCTATCACAGCCTCTAGTTTGCAGATGTGCGTTCGAGGCATAGGGATGAGGCGACTAGAGAATTACAAGGTTCAGGGGAGTAAATTCCTGAACCATAGCCTTTATGTAAGACTAGAAGACTTACATGATTCTGAAGATCTAATGTTGCACTCTTTTTTCCTTTGTGAGTTTTTTTTAAGTTTTCTTACATGAAGGTTTTTGTAGGATCGGATATGGCAAACAGAGGGGGTGAATGGTGCCTTTTAAAATTTGCCCCCAAAAGTATCCACAAATGAATCTCCTCTCCGATAGCTATGGAAAACTATGAAGAAGAAAATTCATGCTCTGGAAAATTAAGGAGAAAAACACCCGAAGGAAAAACGGACAACAATAGAAGATAGCGAGAGAAACAGAGGAAAACATCAACTTTGTGCTCAAAAGGGCACGAAGGCGGTCGACCGCCAAGTATGGGCTGGTCGGACCGCTGAATAACCCCGTCGATCGCAGGTATCGGCGGTCGGGCCGTCAGAGTTCAACAATGGGCCGACCGCTAGGTTAGCGGCCCGATCGCCGGCATTGTTGATCCGATCGCCATATGGAGACTGGTCGACCGCCCATGTTTTCAGCGAAAAAGCAGATAGCTCGTAGGCGAAAAACTGAACATGAAAAGCTGAAAATGCATAATCCAAAGGAATTTGTAAAAGCTTTTGTTCCTTTCGGCCAAATGAGCGGGACTCTATTCTAAACAGCATAGAGACCCTAGGAAATAAGAAATTACATCGAAGAGCTAAGAATCAAGATTTGAACCAAGAAATCAGAACAAAGTGAAGAGAAAGAGATTAATCTCCAAATTTCACATCAAACTCAAATGTTTTGCTCATGATCTGAGAAACTCAACGGGAATGATCACACAACACGATAGCACAAGTTTGAAGACACTTATTAAAGGGAAATAAAGAGAGTCCATCATCCCCTGACATCAAACCCTAGAAACAAAGAACAGAGGAAATTGAGCAAAGCACAAAGAAATCACATAAATCATTGAATCCTCCATTTGCTCTTGGGAATGGAATGGCCAAATGGTCTAGAGTATTTTCCCATCATAGAGCAACCAAAAACCATCTCATCAAACTGGATTCACTCAAAATCAAAAGAATCAATAGAGAGCAGCAGAAAACAAAAACGAACTAAAACACATGAGAACTCAAATGGATTCATTTCATTGAATGATTACATGAGGTTTACAACCACCCACTACGTCCCCATACGCAGTTGATACAAGGAGAACACACTACATGCTTACTGGAGAAACTCACACACACAACACAGAGCTCACAGCTCGTGAGAACTCCCTCCAGTATACACTCACTATGTTGGTTAGACTCTCCACAACCAGCTGCCCCCCTTTTTAACTCCATGCACACAGCCACAAGGAGAAAATCAA
The DNA here is from genome assembly GCA_036346575.1 of Dendrocalamus sinicus. Lineage (NCBI taxonomy): Eukaryota > Viridiplantae > Streptophyta > Magnoliopsida > Poales > Poaceae > Dendrocalamus > Dendrocalamus sinicus. The sequence goes on along the minus strand of JAYEVI010000429.1, from coordinate 367,200 downwards.
GAAGAGGCAGCCCAAACCCACTCCATGCCTCACACACAATTGAGACAAAAAGTCAACACACATAGAAAAGGAGGGAAACCAGCCTCTCCACTCCAAACTTGAGTAAAATCTCCAAATTGCCCTCAAGCACCTTCCCAGAAGCTTCCCGCAACTAGCACCTTAACTGTCTGGACCTCGACTCCTCCCTGAGTCTAGTCCCGGTCCGCTCCGCTGCACACGACCGCACCCAGCATCCTAACCGTCTGGACCTCAGCTCCTCCCTGAGCCTAGTCCCGATCCACCTCGCCGCTGTCCGTCGTGTCCACCTGACACCGACCGAGACCTCCGATTCCACCTGAGTCTAGTCCTGGTCTGTTCCGTCGCACACGACCGCAACCGACATCCAACCGTCTGGACCTCCGACTCCTCCCTGAGCCTAGTCCCGGTTCTCTCGCCGTTGCCCATCGTGTCTACCACCGGTAGCTCCGGCTCCGGTTCCTCATCTCCCGGCTCGCAACTACCTCAGCAGCCTCGATCATCTTCGGCATCTCGACCGTCTGGACCTCAACACCTCCTGTGCCTAGTCCCGGTCCTCCTCGCCTCACCATGACCTAGCTCCAAAGTCCTGCAGCCACACAGACAAGCAAACCATCACATAGCACCGCACGAAACAAAATAATCAACAATAGCACAAGTGAAAGGTACTCAACCCTAGAATACCCAAAATAAACTCAAACTCTCTAACACATCCGTCAATCACTCATCACAAACATGGGGATACCTCCACATGGTCTCTCAACAATGAGGCAACAAGTACAATACAAGAAACAGATGCAATGTACTCTTTTCTCCATCCCCCTTTCTTCCACTAGGTTTTTAGGAGTTTTTAATGTGGCATATGCATACCATGGTATTCGCCCAAAGGGGAGTGTTATGAAACCTAGAAGCTACGGTGCAGAGCAAATACAGAACTACCCTAGAGGGTTTAGACTATAAATAGAGAAGCACATGTACTATGAGAATAGATCTAAAATTAATAAATACTACGTTACGTGTTCTCTCTAAATTGTGTCATCGGTGATTGATCTATTGTGTTCTTGGTGATTGTTTGCATGGATTGCTTTGCCTAATTTCTCACTATTTCTCAACAATCCTTCCCATGTTATGTTTTATCGAAGGAAAATTTTTTTATACCGTTGAAAAATTTTTATATACCATTGAAAAGTTCTTGGATATCTAAATATCAACAGAAAATGGATTTTTCCTTATAAGCTACTGTTTTTCAAAACCATACATGCCATTATCGTTGGTTGTTATATGTTGTCGTGAGAAATCCTCCTTATCACCAAAACCACCCTTATTCTGTAAGGAGACTGACTGGAATCAAGAGGAGAGTTTTTGCAAAATTTTCACTCCTTACCCATGTTTAATACAATATAACAAATTGACTGTAATATGATACTTAGGCTGTTGGGATACGGGTAGACTACAATAGCGCAGATTAAAATTTTTTACCACGTAAACCAGGAAGCCATACGAGTAAGAGATCATTGATCATTATAACTAGATGCGCAGTGTAGAGGAATTAGGGTTGAAGCAGCCGATTCAATGAAGAGCGCGTCAGTGTAGTAATAGTAGTCGATCGTCTTCCGCCCAACCGTCTCATCCTCGCGATCATCTTGATCAGCGCCGCAGTTGCAGTAGCTCCTCTACTAAGGTCCACACGTCTAGGGATGGAGCACTATGCATTAGTGTGCTAGCACCAGCGTGCACGGTAGGGGATATGAGAGGTGGCGGCTAGGGTTTCGACGAATGTGTTTTCGGGAATGCCTCCCTTAGCCCGCATCTCTCTTTAAATAGCCTCCAATTGGATCTTTATCGATCTGACGGTGATCGAATCCCACTCAGAAACTATTATCCAATCCCTTATCATTCCAGTCCATTAAGTGTTTGACACTGTAGGTTCATACATATTTGGCCATGGGCTAAAAACTCCTTTTCGGTCCTAAGTCGGCAGCGGTCCCTAGCAGAACATAATGACCCCCAAACATACATAAAGATAATATCAAATGAATCTATATAGTGCTTATGTATCGATCCCTTTGCCTCATGATACCATATCGAACTCAAGGCGAAAAGTGTCCCATCCTATGATAGCTCGATCTTCACTTGAACCTGTAGTGGATTATTCAGTTGTGATTGACTCTTCAACCACATTTGGCATGGCCATACATTTTTTAATCCAACCACCGAGAGGCCCAGAGATATCTCTCATGTTATATAGGCAGGGCAAATTCCATCATGATCGCTCATATTCCTCTGCAAGTTTCATAGCAAACCCGAAAGTTACCTTTATTACCACCCAGTTATGGAGTAGTGTTTGGTAACCCCTAAGTAAACTATTGTAGGAAATAATGACGATCTCAGATCTAAGGATTTTACATACACTATGTATGAGACCAACTAATGACAATTAAGAATATAACAATTCCCGCAATGTCTCATGATGGGTCAATCCAACATCATGTTCTCTAACACGTGTTCACATTATTGATTTAATATCTCATATCTATGATCCGTGAAACATGGTCATCAATCAGTACATGTGCTGATCTGTAAATCATAATGGTCCCACATAATGATATAAGATCATGAATAATTTAGAATAACATCAAAACAAGAATAAAGAGTTCCACGAACAAGTCACATACTTGTTGATTAATATGAAAGATATTTATTCAAGAGACCAAATAACATTTTATTGAAACGATCATAAACGTAGAAGTGATACAATCATCTTCATGATTGCCTCTGGGGCATGTTACTAACATAGGCACCGATCTAAACGGTTTCTGCTTCTAGCTTTGAGCTTTTGGAACAGGCTGGCTTCTTAATTTGGTCTTTTCTGGCATTTTTTATTTTCCCCTTATTCCTTTATATTGGGCACTATATTATAAAAAAGTCATAAGGCAAGCTATAAGCCCTTTAGAGTGGGCGCTTACATTTTGTGCCTCTTTGTTAGTGTGTAAGGTGGGTTGGACTCATTGTGAAATAGATGGGTAGCCTATGAAATTGGACAAAATAGTTTGTTCTTTCTTAAAATATTAAAAAATTGATTGTGTATGCCAAACGAAAGCATGCTATTGGATGTAGTGGTGGATAACGTCGCCTTGTTAGACATACCAAAGAAAATTGGTGCTCATGTCGGCTCAGTAGGGCTTTTCTTTGGATTGTTAAACTCATTTTGCACTTGCACATCATGACAAGTTTAATAGTAGTGTGAGATTAGAGGTCTCACATCGGGCACAACAAACTAAGACAAGATTGATCCATTTGTGAAAGAAGCTAAAGGACAAATCTAGTTTTTGATCCTCTCGGTCTTAGACACCCAAGTGAAATTACGTCTTTGAGTGAAGCATTATTTGGAGCATGATTTTTGAAAACATCGATCCTAATCTTACTAGCGAAGGCTACATAGATTTGTTTGAGTGGTGGAAGAATAACAAGTGGGTATTTTCTCATCTTGTGCCATTTCACATGGGATGTTTTATCGATTTCAATGTCCACCATCCCTTGGAGCGGCGTTCAAAGATAGTAAGGAAAATAATTAAAGAAAAGAGGTCATCCCTCATATTCAAGATGGTGGAATCAATTACATATGCCAAGGAATAGGAATTAGCAAAGAGTGACAACATCATCAACTACAGATCCCATGATTGTTCATGTGAACGCTAACTTGGAACACATAAATGATATCGACATTAAAGAGTAGTTAGTATGTATGTATATTGTTACCGTACTCTTTTTGTTGCTTGAGGAATACCACTGGAGCATAAGGTTTTTAACGAGGCAATAACATTGTATCTCAAAATATCAAGAAAATTTCACTTTTTCTTAAATATTTACTTATCTATATTTTTACGCAGATTACTTAAATTTCAATTTTTTCCTTCTTTTCCCTTAAATTAGTTAAATTACGTAAAATAGAAGTATTGCACGAATGTGATGAATATGACGGCCACCATCGCCGCCTCCACCGACATCCTCGTCACCTCGACCCATTGTTGCCTCCAAGTCAATATGATCAAGTCCGGATTGTCATGACACGATGGTAGCCCGTCATGCCACGGGCCTCACTCGAGGCAAGTCGTGCCGTATGGCACGGCATGGCAAGCCCGACATGGTGAAGCCCATGGGCTGTGATGGCGGTGACGAGGGTGTAGGGTTGATGCCCCCCTTGATGGGTTCTAGTTGGGCTGTGGGCCTTTAGTTAAATACCTTGAGCCATTTAACAGTTAAGTGTTGCGCATGGCCGCACGTCCTAATCTGCGCCTGTACATACTTCATTACATCTCGGTTGCCTAACTCAACCCTACCACACTGGACAGAAAACAAGGAGTCTGTGGTTTGATGCCGAAGAGGAAAGGTGTCCGCGGCTCAGCACGGCACCATGGATCACCACTTTGGAATGCTTCTCGGCGTAGATTGGACGACCAACTGCTCCAAAGATTATTTCTGCTTCAATTGCTCAGTGGGGTTCTACGCCCACTCGCCTCCACACGAGGTGCACCACCTGAACCTTGGGTAGCCGCCACCTGCTATCGTAAGTCCCTCTCTGCCAATGGCGGATTTAGGATTTTATGAATGGGTGTTCGCAAATTACATTGTGTTACATGTTTTTAATATATACTTATATTAGTTTATAAAAACTGAAGATAAAAGTCACATTTCTAAGTCTATTGAAAGTCAATAACACTAAAAATTTGAAATAATAAACTAATACTAACACTTTATTTGGTGGTAGCATAATTACAACTTTTTAGAGTAAAACTATTACAACTTTAGTTGACAACACAAGTGTGCACTTTGTTTTTAAATAGATATTAACTTTAACCCACTTCTCGTTTCTTATTTTCTGTGTTAGCATATTAAATGGTATTTTTTCACACACATAGAAAAAGAAGTAGTACATATTTTTGATTTTGTCATATGTTGTCTCTATTTATGATTTACCTCTCTCTAAGAATAACAATTAACGTGTGCACTTTGACGAACATATTGCTTCCAAAAAATAAAATATAAATATTTATAAACCAAAACCAACTCTCCCAAATGATGTATATTTTGGATTGAAAGGATTATATAAATTCTTGTGACCACTAGATTTATGACAATTGGCACCATCAAATTACTTGAATAAAATATCTAGATATTTCTAGAAACTATCTAGATTTAATAAAGGTTTTCAAATATTTTAATTGGACCCTTTTGAGGAAAAATAACTTTATCATTTATGATAAAGTAGTTGAGTGCATGTGCTTGATAAAGTAAGCTAGTATTGCACTTTGATAATCACATTTTTTTTTGAATTGAGTATTAACTAAATAAATACTTCCTTCGGTCACAAATACATGTCGTTTGGAGATGTTTGTAGTCAAACTTTTGAAACTTTAACTTTTGATATATTTTTTTATAAATTTACATTTAATACAAGAAAATCATATGCATATATTTGTCTTGAAACGTACTTTTGTAATATTATAATTTATTGGGTTTACAAACATATTAAAATACAAATTAGTGGTCAAAGTTACATTTTGGAGACCATGTCGATGTTCAAAATGGTAGGTATTTGTAACTAGAGGAGTATATTTTGAGAGATACATCTTAAAACATTTGATCATTATCGCAAATCCCGACCATATGTACTTATTCACATCCACCATCCACCAAATCCACCAAAGAACCGGTCTGAATAGCGAGTCTTCCAATATCCATAACTTTTGTCCTACTTATCGAAATATCATTTTCATGGGCTCTCTAGAATCCTTAATTATCTACATCTTTCATGTAGATAAATCATCTAAATTGTTCCATCTAGTAACTTTAATCTATAGATTAATATATGCAACTAGAAGATGATAAATTTACTAGACAGCAAGATTACAAAATTCATAGCTTAAAATTTATTTATCTGATCAACACAAATAAATATTGTACAGAAAGATATCAAATTTCTCTATAATTATCTAGTAGATGACATTCCTAAATAACTCTCGTACAGTACTCAGAATTACAGGAGAACAATATAGCAGATTAGCCGATTTACTAGTCTTTTCCCTAACCAATACCCAAGCGAGGAGCAAGAAAGCCATGATCTCCTCCTCTCTTTTCCTCCGATTTACTAGTCATTTAACCCTCGAAGCAAAGGAATTCTCCTCTCGTAGGTGTCGTCGTCATCCTCCGCTCTATTGGATTGATCTCTTCTTTTGTTGGTAAGGAATCCCTAGCTTACTTGGATTGTTGTTCTTAGAGTGAGCTTTGTCCTGAGGATCTTTTTTTCCATGAGCAATCTCATCCAAATCTTCCTTTCTGGGATGGATAGTCCAGTCCATGGAGTTTGTGGTGGAATTGCTTGCTGCATTGTGGAGTACCAGTAGTAGTTTATTTTTTTTCCATATTTTTGGGTGTTCAACTGAACCCCATGTCCTACGTTAGGTCCGCCCTAGTCTCCGCAAACTACTTCTTGGTTGTTGTGACTTGGTTCTTCTCCCATGAGGTTCTGAGGTGTTGCTACTTGCTTGGGTTCTTGGCTTCTTGCTTTCCTGTTAGTTTCTGCTTTGTTTGGTCATTCTTGTTTTGTTGCTTTCATGCGACAGATTTCTTGATTCTTATTTTTTTGTTGATTGGTTCTTGGTCTTTACTTCTCGAGGATTTGCTTGGGCTTGGTGTTTTGTTTATCATTTCATCCGAGCATTCGCGAATTAGCTTGCCATTTGGTTTGTCTCCATGAGGTTCCTTGGCTTCGTGGTTTCTTTCTCTCCGTTTCTTGTTTCTTTAATTGTTCTTGTTTTCTTTCTTCATGCGACATGTTTCTTGATCGTTGATTTCTTGTTTTGTTGATCGGTTCTTGGTCTTTACTTCTCGGGGATATGCTTGGATTGCATCCGAGCATTCGCAATTTAGCTTGCCATTTGTTTGTTTCCTAGTGTAAACAAGCGCAAATTTAATCCCGCTCGGTTCTTGCTGTTTCTTGCTTGGGTATTTTGGTTGATTGGTTCTTTGGTCGATCGGCGTTCGTGTTACAATCATATGTTTCTTGCTTGCTTCCTCTCTCTCTATTTTCTTTTGGGGTAATTAGGAAGGGTAATTAGTTTTGAAGTGGCGTAGGGACTTGGGTAATTAATATTATATGCGATTAGTTGAAGCGATGTAATTGCAGTTATTATGCATGCTTTTGACGCATTTACGGCTAGGTTCTTACCCGCGCGTGGTACTTGCAGATAAAGTTCATTGGGGGTGCCCCCGCCATGCGTGCTGAGGATGCTCGCGGGTCAGAGTATCACACAAGTGGAATACACAGGCTCAAACCCGATCAATGAAAATGGATTCCAATCATTCCTCAGAATCCTCAAGATCTTTGTCATGTGGGGGTGTGCAAGATTTGCAAGCGCCGAGCAAGGAAGAACTCCCTGTACTGCTCTTTCTCTTGCAGGTAAGCCCTCTCTGTTTCATTTTGTTATTGTTGCTTGTTCTGCTTTTCTGTACACTTCCATGGCTAATTTGTGCTTCGCGCGGAGCTAAATACCAACTTAATTAAAACATGACTCTAAATACCCTCAAACAATATGTACTGTACTAAAAGATTTCACGACTTGCAATGCAGCATTACATAAACATGACGCTGTGAAGTATCACACCATGCATTTTTGCTAACCAACTTTAAGCTAGAAGCCATTTAGAGATGGAGCTTGGAGCAGTGACAGTTAGGTAACAATTGTGGAATCTTTTTAGAATGGCAGAAGTAGCAAACGACCTTCCCATTTCTATTAATAGAATCCATATAAAGCCTACTACAGCGACAAACGAGCCCTGAGGACCTGAGTTTCTGCCCATTGAGTTGCCGTCATGAGGTCTGAGGACTGATCGTGGCTGCTGCATTTGAGACTTCGGATTTCGAGCGGACTAGCCTGTAACTAATAACTCACATAGTAGTAACTAGTGTGTGTGCTCGTTGAGGTGTCGTCAACAGGCGTGAGCACGGATTGTGACTTTGAAACTGGCGTGTGTGATGCCTAGGATTTTGAGGGGACTAGGCTTTTGCTGATGACTCATATAACTGGAGCATCTCTCGGTTTCCTTGCGGGCAATGGCGGATTTAGAATTTTATGAATGGGTGTTCGCTAATTACATTGTGTTACATTTTTTTAATATATATACTTATGTTGGTTTATAAAAACTGAAGATAAAAGTCACATTTCTAAGTCTATTGAAAGTCAATAACACTAAAAAATTTGAAATAATAAACTAATACTAACACTTTATTTGGTGGCATCACAATTATAACTTTTTAGAGTAAAACTATGACAACTTTAGTTGACAACACAAGTGTGCACTTTGTTTTTAAATAGATATTAACTTTAACCAACTTCTCTTTTCTTATTTTCTGTGTTAGCATATTAAATAGTGTTTTCACACACACATAGAAAAGAAGTAGTACATATTTTTTTGTTTTTGACATATTGTTGTCTCTATATATGATTTACCTCTCTCTCAGAATAATAATTAACATAGACATTTTGACGAACATATTGCTTCCAAAAAATGAAATATAAATATTTATAAACCAAAACAAACTCTCCCAAATGATGTATATTTTGGATTGAAAGGATTATATAAATTCTTGTGACCACTAGATTTATGACAATTGGCACCATCAAATTTTTCTTCGAATAAAACATCTAAAATATCTAGATATTTGTAGGAAACTATCTGGATTTAAGAAAGATTTTGAAATATTTTAATTGGAACCTTTTGAGGAAAAATATCTCTATCGTTTATGATACAGTAGTTGAGTGCATGTGCTTGATAAAATAAGCTAGTATTGCACTTTGATAATCACATTTTTTTGAATTGAATATTAACTAAATAAATACTTCCTTCAGTCACAAATACATATCATTTTGAGATGTATGTAGTCAAAATTTTGAAACTTTAACTATCAATATATTTTTTTATAAATTTACATTTAATACAAGAAAATCATATGTATAGATTTATCTTGAAATGTACTTTCATAAAATTATAATTTTATTGGATTTTACAAGCATATTAGAATACAAATTAGTGGTCAAAGTTACATTTTGGAGACCATCTTGATGTCCAAAATGGTAGGTATTTGTAATTGGAGGAGTATATTTTGAGAGATACATCTTAAAACATTTGATCCTTACTGCAAATCCCACCATATGTACTTATTCACATCCACCAAATTCACCAGCAACCGGCCCTGGACAACAGTCTTTCAAGATTCATAACTTCTGTTCTACTCGTTGAAAAATCATGTTCATGGGCTCTCTAGAACCCTTAATTATCTACATCTTTCATGTAGATAAATCATCGAATATTCCATCCAGTAATTTTAATCTACAGATTAATATATTCTATTAGAAGATGATAAATTTGCGGACAACGGATTACAAAATTCATAGCTTAAAATCTATTTATCCGATCAACATAAATAAATATTGTACAGAAAGCTATCGAATTTCTGTGTCATATATATCGGCTTCGAGGATTCTGTGTCATCACTAGCTGTGAACCGAGTCCTATCCCTGCTACCGATCTGTATGCTTTGTTCAGCAATACTAAAATGAGCAACTCTTTCTGTAATATGGTCGCTGCATCATCAATGTGCATACTTCTGTAGCTTTCAATGCTTCCTTTGATCCTTTCTGCTATTCTCTTGTCTTCCTCAATTTATCGCCATATGATTGATAGACTGACTGTTGGTGAAATAGCTCAGGGTCTTGTAGCTCACATTGTCCCTTTTGATAGCTCTAAAATTCTGCATTTTAATCTCTTGAACTGCACCTACCATGGATCCAATCTAACAAAAGCCAAGATAATGTCTCATTTCATCGGGGACTCCAGTTGCTCAACCCCAGACTGAAAACAACTTTGCCCTAGCCATAGGTGCGGGCGGCTGTCCATCTAGAAACAGTAGAACTAATAAGTGTAGAGTCAGGGAAATTGTGAAGCAAATATACCCTGGCAACACTTGGAAACTGCATGATAAAAGAACCTTGATGATGTTCTTTGGCCTTCCAATTTCAGCCCTAATCAAACATCTCAGTGAAATCCAACACTAGCTGATCTGCTGTAAGCTGTCCACTCTTAACTGTTATCAGATCCATAGCATTGGCTCCCCCCCCCCCCCGGGTCTATCTTGTTAACTTTTTCTCAGGCATTCCTCATGTTTCACGTGTCCGGGAATTGTAAGTACACATAATTTATACCGGGGTAACCATGAGCGTCGTTGTTTTAGTCTGCACTTATGAATATAATAAATAATGTTTTTTTGCAAGAAGTTAAAGCTAAAAGCCGGTCAAAAAGCAGAATTTAATTTTGTTAACAGTTAAATTCTGCACTTATGAATCAAGTATGGCTGATTTCATCTGACTTGTGCAATGAGAATTTAATTGAGGCTTTCACGGGCCAGGGTGAAAATGTTGTATGTGTCAGAAACTCAAAAATTTTGTTGCAACACTTACATCGATTGTTGCAAATGGTGTTTGATTTTGTTGCAATTATAATCTAAAAAATGTTGCAACAAATTTGATTTTGTTGAAGCCCTTTTGTTAGTTGTTGCAAGAAATGTATTACACATTCCAACAAAATCAAACTCCTTCCAATAATTGATAAAAGTGTTGAAACAAAATTTTCAAGTTTTCAACATATACCCTATTTTCACTGAGAACTATTAGTTAGCACCATATGGTTCATATAGGGAGTGGCCGCCTCTCCCTCTCTCCTCCTGCTTCCCCTCCCTTCCCTCTCTCTTCTCCGCGCTTGTCGTCCTCCTCACCTTCTTGTTCTGCATTGGTCACAGCTCCATGCTCCTCCTCCATCTTCCCCTTCACCGCCACCCCCACCCACATAACCTAATATTCATCACACCACCGTCACACTGTGCCGCCCTCCTAGTACCACCCACCATCCTCTGCCACTGCCCAACGCCCTCTGCCGTCGCCCACTATTGGGCCACCGCTCTCGGCCTCCCTTTACGGAGCGTGGTGAACCCGTCGGCGGCGGTGGTGGCACTCTAGTCGGTGTCGCGCACAAGTGAGTGAGAGAGGAGACATCGAGTGATACGCCGTTCGAACAATATACTATTCCCTAGTTTTTCTCATTTTCACCCTACGAGCACCCAATCTTCTCACTTCGGCTTCGTATATTGGATTACAACTACTTCCCCCACGCCTAACACAGTTGCTTTAGCGGCAACCATAGTGAATGTACATTTAGTTCTTTTGAAATAATTTTGTCCAAGACTTTGCTCGCAACATTTCCTAATTGTTCTTTCCTACTTTTGTTCGGGAAATCATTTGGCTGAGGTGAGCAGCTATGCGTGTAAGTACCGCAAAAAAAAGTGCAGTCTCTTCGAATGTAATGAAACATGTTGTGAGGGGACAAGAAGGAAGCTGCCATGCGTGTTGAGCAAATATAATGAAAAAAGTGCAGTTTCTTCGAATGTAAATTTGCTAGTGTAGAGCAAATATAGTGATAATTTTGTAGCTCTGTTTTGTACATATTTGATCATGTGCTGCACTATCGTCCTTGTATTAATGAATTTGTTTAGCAAAGTCCAAATCCTATCGCTGCCCACGGAAAAAAACTGTAAACGGGCCGTTCGAATGAAAGATTTAGAAAAGGCCCATCAATGCATGCAACAAAATATAGCTCCAGTTTTTTTGTGCCATACCGCTCGTGCAGCTGAGAGGGCACATGTTTAAATAAGTCGATCAGGCCCACGGTTCCGAGGGAGATCAAACTGTCACGACAACTAGAAGGGTTAGAGAAGAGCGTAGACCTTATCGTACCCCCGACTTCGCCAGTTAAGTTTCTATGTTCTTCCTTCCCAGGTAGGTCTGCGGATAATTCTAATAATACGTGGATTTTCGGACATTTTTTTTCCAAAGTGATAACCTCTCTGGACAAAACATATATTCTTCTAAATAAGTATATTGATACCAATTTAGCAAAGAAAAAGTTGGGAAAGGAACCACCTGCCTTCGTGCACAGGGGTGGCGGTGGCGCTCACTCTCGTGCGTGACGCCAACGGTGGTGGTGCTATGTCCCCGGAGATAGAGTGTATATGGTGAGGCGGTGGAGGCTTTGGCCAGGGGTGTGAGGGTGGCACGGCGAGGTGGTGGCACGTGAATGCTTGGATAGGATGAGGGTGGTGAGGGGGCAGAGAGCAATGCAGCGAGGTAATAAGGTCATTGCTAGCCACCGGTGGGGAGGAAGGATGGTGGGAGGAGCGCGGAGCTATGGCCGCTGGGGGTGTGGGTGGTGGTGGAGGGTGGCATAATAAGATGGTGGCATGGTGAATATTAGGTTGGATACGATGAGGGCGAAGAGGGAGGTGGATAGCAATGCAGCGATCCCGGTGGGGGAGGAAGGATGGAAGGAGGAGCATGGAGCTATGGCTAATGTCGGAGAAGAAGGCAAAGAGGGCCACCGGCGTGGACAAAGGGGAGCAACGGTGTCCAAGAAGAGAGAGAGGAGGGGAAGGGGGAGGGGATGAGCAACCACATCAAAGGAGAGAGAAGGAAGGGGAGCGGCGTGGAAGGAGGAGAGGTAAGTAGAGGGGATAGAGGTATTTTATTGTAATGCTTAATTCAGTTCTTGCAATAACTAACAAAAGGGCTGCAACAAAATCAAGTTTGTTGCAACATTTTTGAGATTACATGTTGAAATAAAATCAAACACTCCTTGTAATAATTGATAAAAGAGTTGTAACAAAATTTCAAGTTTTCAACACTTACCCCATTTTCACCCAACAATTGCGTCAGTACTTCAATTAGAAGACATTCATGTATGCTCAGTGGTTATTATTGCACAGAAGAAGCTCATTGTAGCCGCGTTCAGCATGTCCATGTCCATGACCGACGCATTCGCCTCGTTGTTCCTGTTGAACTAGTGAGTATCGTCAAAAACCACGTACATCACGTGTGTTCCACCTTTACAGCATTTTTCCCACAAACAAATTTCACATTACCTCTTGCAGTCGCCCTTGAATGTGTCATCCTCATGGTCGCGAGTCCGGAGTGCCACTGCCTTGATTAACCGTCCGTAGGTGAGCTCTGGCCAATGCCATTTCTCCTCAACATCCCTAAGATCAGCCCTTCTCACAATTTCAAGGATCCCTCACTGAAGCACCATAACCCTTCCCACCTTCTTCCTCATGTCTAGTTACACATGGATAGGCCATCTCGAAGCGCCCTGCCTTCGCCATCTTCACCAATGAGTTCCATGTATCACAACGATGCTCATTCACCCCTTCAACACCTCAGTTTCCACTGCCAGGCTGGCACCATTGTCTCCATGCCATCCTGCCGCCGCTACCGCCATGCAGTGTGTGTGCTTGCGCCTCCCACCATGTCACCACCGCCGCGAGATAATATAATAAATAGATATGAAATAACATGATTTAATATTGTAAGTAAAGACTGTATTTTAAACAAAATAATACAGTTACTGCAGACACCAACCTAACATTAACCTAACCACGCGTATCCCACCTGAACCATCTTCCTCCAAAAAGATTCCACATTTCCTTCTAAAACTATTTTGTGAAAAACACTGCCTAAGCTATGAAAAACTTTATCCAAAGATGCCCATGACCGTAGGCACGGCTATCTAGGATAGTTTATACACTCTACAGAGGTTATAGAACTTAATCCAAAAGATATGATTAACTCTTGTTGTTGGCCACTACACGCTTCCTTGGGTGTGCAACTGAGTAATTATAACTAGACCTTTACAAAGCTAAGCTATCAACCTGGGCATGCCTCCACTAAGGTTTCACTCCAAAAAGAAATCCACCAAATCGGAACCCACTCTTGTGCCATGTGAGACTACCCATGGCATGTGCCACGCTCACATTCATCTATAGCAAGACTCAGGTTGGGACCTGCTAATTAGTCAGCCAAGATATTCCATACCGACCTTGTGGTAGTATGATAGAGCTTTGTAGCGAGACCTCACGCACCGGTACTTAAATGACTTGGGCACTATCCACAAACCCCTCATGCCTAGCATCCACGTTGAGCCACCGAGTAACAACGTATGCTAGCAAGCATCCACCACCTAACCATTTGCCCAAGTCTAAACCAAGTTTTATATTTTGCTTTGAAATATTCCATAGACTTTCTTGACTCCACAAGTCAAGAATACATGTTGGATCGAATACGACACAGAGGGGGTGAATGGTGCCTTTTAAAAATCGCCCCAAAAGTATCCACTAAAAACTATTTTCTTGATGGCTATAGAAGCTATGAAGAAAGGAGTTAACTTCGCTCACTTGAACCCAAACAAGCGACCGATAAAATCAGAGCGATGAAACAAAACACCAGGACCGACAAAAAAGCTACTAAAAACAAAGAATCAATTTCAGCTGCAAAAAGGAGATTAACCGGCAAAAGAAACTAAGCTGGAAACTGCACAAGGATGAAATCTGCACTTTGCTGAAAATAGACTGAAATGAAGCAAATTTAAGACAGTGATCAGCAGGCACTAGAAGGGTTGAAAAACAAAACAGCGAGCGGTGGACTGAAAAAGACAGCCGAGCAGCCAAATAAAAAATTGATCAAGCAGCAAAAAGGAGGACTGAAAACAGACCACTTTGCTGCTGAAAACTGAGGGTAATTGAAGTTTACTGCAGCAAGAGGAGCTGCAGTTGGTGCAGTCGAAAACAGCAACGATTTTCACAAGAAAGCTATACTCTTGTGCACAGCCGAATGCAGTAGGAAGCAAAGAAATGGGAGCTGTCGGCAGCAGTATAAAACAGCCAAAAAGTAATGTCCGAAGGCAGCAAACAAACCATCAATCGAAATCTGTACTTAGCTGCTTCACTGGCCGAAGAGTAGCTTAGCTGCCAAGAGAAGAAAACATCGATTTGAATACTTTAGCCGTGAACTGCTGTAGACTGAAAAAGAACACTTTGAGTACTGTCAAAGCAAAAAGAAATAAAAGAAAAAGCTGAGCAGCACAGCAGAAAAGAGAAACAAAAACAGCAGGGGTATTCCAAAGAAAACCATCCACTTTCTTCGGTCAGAAACTGCCAAACGATGGGATTTTGTCTCTTGAAAATAAACAGCACAGCAGCCAAATGGTAGAGTAGTTATACATACACGTACGCTTGAGAATGTTGGAAACTAGAAGCATCTCAGCCGAGATAAAGACTATGATCAAAAACCTTTGTCTGCCTCTCTTTTTGAATAAAAGATTAGAGCTAAAAACCAAATACTAAGAAGACAATTCAGAGAGAGAGAGAGAGAGAGCAGATTTGCTAATGAATCAAAGCAAGAAACGAAAGTTGTGAGTGCAGCAGAAAATATAGAGCTCCTTGTCGGCACACGAAGAAATGATCAAGAGAGAACCAAGCAATCAACAACCAAAAGAAAGATACTTAAGAGAAGATAGATAGGCGGACCAACTCAAGCAAAGTCTCTCATATTGAAATTGATACAGAGACATACGCGATTACAAAGAGTTGTTCTCAGCTCATCTCTCTCTCAATCTCACACTAAGTCCCCATACATGCTTAAAAATCAAGAACTTATAGCACACATGCACAGGAGACAAACTCACACCCACTCTCTCAAGCCATCTCTCAAAAATCATACCCTAGCACTAGAGAGCACCTCTCTATTTATAACCCTTCATAATGGGTTCACATTTGCTTTGCCCATTACGCTTTTGCGCTTTACCCACTAACTCTAACCAAATCCACTTCCTTTAGTGCAGCTTTGCATATTCACCAAAACGCCTCCCCGCACCTTCCGGAAGCTTCCTCATTCCTTATCGCCCAAGCCTCGCAACTACCTCGAGCCCTCGCCGTCTTCGGCACACCTCGATCGCTTTGACCTCGGCACCACCTGCGCCTAGTCCAGTCATCCCGTGCCTCGCCACAACTCCGCCTCGATGTCCTGCACCATCACGGACAAGAAACACATCATATAGCACCGCTCGATAATAGCATTAAGAAAAATCTTAAGCATGAAAAGGCCAAAACCTGTCGAATCAAAATAATAAGTATCCTAAACACTTTGACCAAGTTTGACCAAGTCCGACCGAAACCGATTGCACCGTGCAACGACATGGTCCAAACCACACAAACCAAACTCGACTTTCCTGAAACCGATGTCAATTACTCATCACACACACGGGGTCACCTCCACATGGTCTATCAATCTCCCCCTTGATGAGTATATTGACAAACACAGAAAAAGTATAAAGTTGAGTTTGAAACAAAAAGAAAGTCAAACATGGTCCAAAATGAATCGAAGAAGCTTATGACCATGTCGACAAAAGGAACACTAGAGCAACAATAGAAAGAGCAAATTATTCTCCAAAGCTCTAGAAAGTTCCCAAATGGCTTTTTCTCTGCTATTCTCCCCCTTTAGCAATAAAATCATCAAGATGCAAGGAAGAGAAACAATTATGAGAATGGATGAAATGGCTGACTTTTATTCATTTTAAGCATGATGAGCAATGAAGATTATCCAAAATGACCTTGAAGTATTACACCAAGCCATAACTCATAAGTATGTTATCAAGATCATGACAATGCATGTATAGACAAGCTAGGCCAAATAAGTCAGAATCTGAAAATTAGTCGAATTGCTTAGAATGTCAAGTCAACCATGATTATAGTCTAGCTAAAGGTATCTAAAGATGATGCAGGCCATGTCAATAATCTAAGTGAAACCAAGAAGCTAGTATTGAGTCAATTCAGAGTGCTACAAGTTCAAGAATAAAATATTTGTTCAAGTACTTGATCTTTGTGTAATTAAGCAAACCTAGCACAATTGACATATTTTTCTTTAGAAATCTTATGGTTGTTTCTAACCAAACTTTGGTTTAGACATGTGCTAGATCTCAAGCCTTATCGACCACTCCAAGCGAGAAGCTTAAGAAGATAGTCTTGGTCAACAAAACTCCTCCCGAGTTCATGCCTAGTGCAATGGCAAGCGGTCTCATGAGAAAGAATTGATGAGATCAGTTTTTCGCACAAAAGAGATCGTTTGTTATCTTAAAAGGTTGTACTAACTCATGCTTCATCAAGAAATTAGTATAACTCAATCTAAAGCTCAACAAAGATTCAAGACTCAACTCAACCTATTTGACATGGCATGAATCATAAAAGCAGAACTAAAGACAGACTAGTCTCAAGTGCTAACATGACATGATTTAATTCAAGTTGCGCATTTTTTAATCAACTTATCATGACAAAGACTAGACTACATATATAAAGTCATGATAAATCTAGCAATTAAGCACAAATCATGGCAAGATGTAATGCATTGTAAGCATGTCATAAAAGGATAATAATCAAGGCTCCATGTAGTTATATTACAATGCAAAATGCTAAAAAGCAAGAAAATCTAGCTCCCCCTCAACATGTGATGCACCTTTTTAGTTCAAGTTGAGTTATGTCAATATTAAGATCTAGAAGCTCCCAAATGAACTCCCCCTGAACCAAAGCGATAGATCGAAAAGCTGACAAAGAAATCAGAAAAGGCAGTCCTTAAAGCATAGACAAGATATAGAGGATACTATGGCTCAGACTGACTCTCATATACCCCATATGACTCTAAGACTATCAACTGATTATCTAACACACTAAGGAGCAAACACGTATCCTGTCTACCCAAGGGTGGCCCAACCCTTGCTAGAACCTATAAGAAGTGAGTAAGCTTAACCTAGTGAGAAGAGAAACAGTTAATAAGCAGCATCCTAGAATCACAAGATGAGAGGAAGAAGTCTAAGCAACTAGACGAGAGAACCACTCTAATATATGCTAGAAGGACTAACCGAGATGCACCCATATGCAATGCAATAGAAAGGAGTAAGAACATAATAAACAGGATAAAACATGAAGCACAAAACTCCCCTCACAGCAGTCCATAAGGACAAATCACCACAATCTCTCCCGCAAGGCTGAAAACCTAGAGCTGTCCAAAGGTTTGGTAAAGATGTCACCAACTAGTGGTCACTCTCGACAAACTAGAGCACTATGTCACCCTTCTCCACATGGTCTCGAAGGAAGTGATATCGATATCAATGTGCTTGGTCCAAGAGTGCTGCTGGGTTCTTAGCAATATTAATCACGAAGTGTTATCACAAAAGAGTGAAACACATCGATAACTAACCCAAAGTCCCGCAGGTCAAGACCATCAAAGCACTGGCTGCAGACAAGCGGCGGCGACAACGTACTCGACCTCTGCGGTGGGTGAGCAACACGCATCGCTTCCTCGAAGACTAAGAAACAAGAGAAGTGCCAGCGAATTGGTAGGTGCGGAAGTGCTCTTCCTATCTATCCTCTGACCAAGAAAGTCGCATCAGAGTAGGCTCTAAGGAAAGACAGGAAGAGGAAGAGTACTAGATACCATAGTCAATGGTAGCTCGAAGGTACCGAAGAATGCGCTTCACCGCTTTGACGGTGAGATATGTGAGGAGATGCTGAAATCGAGCACACGGACACACGGAGAAGTGTATATCTGGTCTCGAGCGGTGAGGTATAAGAGGAGCCAATCATGCTGCGATACTCCTTCGATCAAGCGCCTCGCCGTCCTCATCCAGGTCAAGAGAAGTCGTGGGCGCCATGGGAGTTGACATGGGCTTACCATCACTCATGTCAAAGCGTCTCGGAGGTCACGAGTGTACTTGCCTGATGCAAGAAAGTACCCTCCAGTGCGCTTGATCTGGAAGCCGAGAAAGAAGGTCAACTCACCCATCATACTTATCTCAAACTCGGTGCTCATGACATCCGAAAACTGTGAACAAGGGTATGAGAAGAGCCGCTAAAGATGATATCATCCACATAAATGCGACGAGCGGAAGGTCGATGCCATGCCTACGAATAAACAAAGTCTTATCTACCTTACCCATCTTAAAACCATGACTCAACAAATAGGACTTAAGCCTCTCATACCAAGCTCTAGGGGCCTGCTTAAGTTCATACAAGGCTTTAGAAAGCTTGTAGACATGGTTTGGATATTTGGGGTTCTCGAAACCTGGAGGCTGTCTCACATAGACCTCTTTCTCAATAAAGCCATTGAGGAAGGCACTCTTGACATCCATTTGGTAAAGCTTGAAACCCTTAGAAGCCGTAAAAGCAAGCAGGATTCTAATGGCTTCAAGTCTAACTACTGGGGCAAAAGTCTCCTAAAAATCTAGACCCTCAACCTGGGAGAAGCCCTAAGCTACCAGTCTAGCCTTGTTCCGAATGACAACCCCATCCTCACTTTGCTTATTCTTGAACACCCACTTAGTCCCAATGACATTGTGACCTCGAGGGGGCTTAACAAGCGACCAGACCTTGTTTCTCTCGAAATTTTTAACTCCTCATACATGGCATTGACCCAAGACACATCAGAAAGAGCATGACAAACATCTTTGGGCTCAAAGGAGGCAACAAAGGCCGAATGGAGACAGAAATGTGACATGCCAGACTTTGAGTGTGTAACTCGCTCAAAGAGGTATCCAATAATCTGCTCGGAAGGATGGTCTTTCTGGATATGTCAGGGAGGTCTTGGATGAGATAAAGAAGTGGCCTCTACCTCATGAGCTAATGAGGTAGGAACAGAGCCACTAGCTCCAGAGGAAGCAGAAGGCATGGGCTGATCACTTGGAGGTGCTGTGGATGAAGGCACCTCAAGTGGAGAATGAGGAACTGGATCGGGTAGACAACCCTCATCTCTATCCTCCTCATCGTCTACAAAGATGGGCTTGGACTGCTCTAAAGAACCTGAGATATCGAGCCTAGTCCCCGAACTGGCCTCGTCGAAGGTCACCTCACAGGTCTCTACCAACTTACTAGACTCGCAGTTCCAAACCCTATATGCTCGCGAAGAAGTCGAGTAACCTAGAAAGATCGCATCACAAGATCGTGACTCGAACTTATCTAGGTTCCCGGACTTCAGAATGAAACACTTGCAACCAAACACACGAAAATGAGAGACACTGGGCTTCCGCCCGTATCTCAGCTCAAAGGAAGTGCGATGCAAGTGTGCCCGAAGAAAAACTCTGTTCGAAACATGGCACACGGTCGCTATAGCCTCAGCCCAAACTTCCTATGTGTAGAATACTCATCAAGCATCGTCCTGGCCATCTCGACCAAGGTACGGTTCTTCCTCTCCGCGACGCCATTTTGCTGTGGGATGTGCGGAGAAGAGAACTGGTGCTCTACACCTGTCTCATCGCAAAACCTCTCAAAGTAGGAATTCTTGAACTTCGTGCCATTGTCACTGCGGATCGCTCATAAGGCACCCGGGAGCTCAACAGAAAGCCTACTGAAAAGACCTTGAAAATGTGTAAATGTCTCATCCTTCGAGGCTAAGAAAAACACCCAAGAGAACCTCGAGAAGTCATCGACCACGACAAAAATATACCACTTCCCTCTTGCTGACTGCACTCGGGCTGGTCCAACTGTGTCCATATGGAGCAGCTGTCCTGGTGCATCGGTCATAGTCACTGTGACCGGAGAATGAGAAGCGACAACCATCTTGCCGTGCTGGCAAGGAGCGCAAACAATATCTTTGACCATCTTGAATTTCGGCAGACCACGAATAAGATTGTGGCCGCTAACTCGGGTCAAATGGTCAAATCCAATATGACCAAGTCTCCTATGCCAGAAAGTAAGGTCACGTGATTCAGAAGCAATTAAACACCAGAGAGGATCACCAGAAGACTCAGAAAAATCAGCACGAAAGATCCGCCCATAATGAGAAATCCATAAACCGGACTACAGGAATCAAGAATTTTGCAAGCGTTTTCTTAAAGCTCACCTCAAAACCATCATCGTAAGGTGAGAAACAAAAAGCAAATTATCTGTAGCTTACTAACCAAGGCAACATCTTTTAAAATAAAAGACTCGTTAACGCATGACTTGTACCTTTGGCGAAGACGCGCCCAGACGAAGCATCTCCGAAGGTGATCGTCTCATCACCGGAGCACGGGCTAGGAAGAGAACCAACGAGTCTCGGTCATGTGTCGAGAACACCGAGTCAACGAGCCAAACTTCTCTCTTCCTACCGGTGAACTGAGTCAACGAGAGTAAAGTCTCATTACTAGGGTAAATCAAGAGTGATTTTGGCACCCAATCTTGAGTAACACGTCGAGTAGAAGAAGTAGCCACACACGCAGTGACCTCTAGCTACCCTACGCTCTCTGTCACTCAACAAGCGGAAGGTGCGTGTGCGGACCGAAGGCGTGTTGGGCTTGGCGCTACGGAGGAGCGAGTCAAGACACCGGCAACATCTTGATCACGCCGCGGGTAGCTATCTCGGCGGAAAAACGAGATCTACCCTCGGTCGGTGGATATCACGCGAGGCAAACCGAGGATGAAAATCTAAAACACCGGAAAAGCCAAGTCCTCCATAATGCCTAAAACCTTGAGTGATCAACCTAGACCTCGTGTTGGTCTTAAGTGCACTCGAGTGCAGGGTGACCACGAATACTCCTAAGATCGCGAACATGATCTCTCGCGCAATCTTGGCGCGCTGAAGCATCGCTCGATCATATATCCATCCTTCGGCGGAAGGTACAATGAAACCGCCTTTTGAGAGGTGAAGCACCGGGTGTTACCACCTTCTGTCGAGAGATCCCTTGGACAAAGCCGTTGACTTGAATTGAACTTTCTCGGTTCTAGGCTTGACCTCGATCACACTGCGGCTATGGGTCTAAGCATAGCGGTGGATGCTTCCTAACATCCTCAAGAAAATCATATCCTAGACTTTGATTGAATTTGTAAATCTTGAACTAGTCTAGAATAAGATTTAGCTTCTTCTTGCCTCCTACAAACCTCTCGAGAGTGTTCATAAGTGCGACACTCTCGAAAGAGAGAGTGCAAGAAGAGCGAGGGAAGAAGAGACAGCGAAGGTAAGGGAGTAGAAGGAGAACCAATAGCGAGCAATGAATGGCTTGTGTGCGCACAGCTGACTCAGAAGGGACAGTCCTACTGCTAGCCATTTGGTTCATGTCGCTAAGCGTCTCTACCTTACCCTTGGGCTTCTCTCCCACATCAGCACACACATTACAAGGAGATTGTGACTTCTCTAGAAGGTCCTTAGGTAGCTTCACACATTTGTCATCTAATGCAATCAACTCAGATTTTAGTTTTTCACAATTATTGCATGGTGAGCTAACAGGGTCCTTAGAAGCATACTGAGCCATCTTCTTGTTATGGTCAATCATTTCTTGAAACTGTTTTGAGACAGATTCAAGTTCATCAGTTAATTTGGGACAGTTTATACATGAAGCAATTAGCTCAAGTAAAGAAGCATGCAACTCAGCAATTTTATGATCTGCCATTTTTAAGTTTAATTTCAAATTATTGCAATTTTCACAGGACTCGGACAGATTAAGGAGCATGGTATAAAGACCTCTAAACGCATTGTCCTTATCCTCACATGAGGTGCAAGATGTAGTCTTAACAATAGTAGATGAAGGAGTAACAATCCTACTCATCTCTAGTTCAGCCAAAAGACTAACATCCTCTACCTTAAGTATGTCAAGCTCAGAAGACAAACTATCATGAGAGGTCCTTAATTTCTCCATGTCATCAAGCAAGGCATAGCATGTATCACATTCGTCACGGGACGGAGCGGATATAAGTGAAGTAAGCTCTCGTGATAATCTATCTACTTCCTTCTCCATTTCGCTACACCTAGCTCTAGATATAGCATGGAATTTCCTAGCTTAAGAAAAGCATCATTAAGCTGGTCATAGGAGGGTATACCTCGTTGGAGTCGAGTAAAGCTCATTGTCGTGATCTCGCCCTCAAGAGCCATGAAGCACATCTTGGAGAAGTCGTCGCCGCACTTGGGGTCTTGCT
Organism: Dendrocalamus sinicus; assembly: GCA_036346575.1. Classification (NCBI taxonomy): domain Eukaryota; kingdom Viridiplantae; phylum Streptophyta; class Magnoliopsida; order Poales; family Poaceae; genus Dendrocalamus; species Dendrocalamus sinicus. The sequence continues at coordinate 344,315 of JAYEVI010000429.1, read as the reverse complement.
CGTCTGTCCCATCGTCGTCGCTCCACCACTCCACCTCGCTGAGGTCGAGGTCGTCGAAGGTGGTGAGGATGCGGTGGAAGAGCTTCTTGGCTTTGTCAAGGTCGTGGAACTTCTTCTTGCCTTGGGCATGAGTGGGGGCTTCTTGTTGCGGTTCTTGTCGATGTAGTCGTTCTTACTCATCTTCTTTGTAGTCGTTCTTACCCTTCCCGACTTAGGGCAATTCGCAGAATGTGGTTGGGGCCACCACACTCGAAGCAAATGATCGGGCCACTCCTCTTTCGATCCCTCACCTCTTATCGCGTGGGAAAACTTTACGGCTAGAAGGGCTAATCGGTCCTCTGTAGCTGCTCTAGCGATCATCGATTCGTCATAGAGAGCAGCTAGAGAGAATCCACGGATCGACTCGGAAGAAGGTCGAAACAGGTGGGATCGGTGACTAAGGCCATCATTGCGACTTCGACCTCGAGAGACTATGTCAATCTCGTGAGTCTTGAGGCGTAAGTACAACGCGTCAAGAGTCAAGGTTGAAAGATCGGTGGTGTCCTTGATGGTAGTCACCTTCATCTCCCAAACACGCAAGTCGAGAGCCGCGAGCATCATCGAGCATTATCGAGTCGGGGTATGTGGGGCCGCTCGAAATCTGTGAAATCTCGCAAAACACTCATCGAGGACTCACCGTGAGCATTTCAAACTTGTTGTAATCTCGCTTGAGCTGGTCTGTCGAATGTCTTGATCTGGTGGTGCCCTCATGGTATGCATCGAGGTCTCCCGGATGTCGAAAGCCGACGTCGGATGAGAGATGTGATCAAACTCGTTTGGCTCAACCCCGGATTATGATGTTCCTTGCCTTAGCATTTGCCTCAACATCAGCCATGTTTCGGCATTGATGTTCTCATCGGCGGGAACGACATATCGTGCTGACCTTCCACCATATGGCATAGCCACGAGCACGGATGTAGGTCTCCATCCGACTCTTCCACAAGGGATAGTCGATCCCATCGAAGATCGGGGCTTGGTTGAGTACTTATGCATCGCCATGGCTCTAGAGACCGATTGAGATCTATTAAGAAGAGCTAACAGCTCGATACCAATTGTTGGATCGAAAGCGGTAGCAGAGGGGGTGAATGGTGCGTTTAAAATCGCCCGAAGTATCCACAAAAATTTCTTCTCCGTTAGCTATGTAAAAGCTATGAAGCAAGAAACTAAAATTCAGATTGCGAGAGCAAGAAATCGGACACAAGAAATTAGACAGAGAAACAACCACGATAAAGAACTGCGGTAATAAATTACCACGGCAAAGAAATGAGAAAAAGACTTGCCACGACAAAGAAAATCGACTAAACCATCATCACGGCAAAGTAGAACCGAAAGGCTGAAAAGAGTATTGTTCTTCTTTGCAAGGATTGAAAGAGCCGACCGAAAAGAAGAAACCAATCAACTAGGCGGGCTGCAAAAACGTACTACTATACTTAGAGAGAGAGATCAAAAGGAAAAGAAAGGCTGGCCAAAGGAGCAAAAGCATGCGGGAGACTGTAAGTACTACTTGCTAAAATTGGAGATTTGCTGCAGCAAGAAAACTACCAAAACTCTTGGATTTAGATCAAGAACTCAAGAGCTCAAGCTGTTGTCGAGACAGCTTTCTTTGGCGTGCTTTTGCTGCCAGAACCAATAAAAACAGCACTTGTACTATATTTTGCTGCCATGGTAAGTTCGAGGAACTGTTTATTGCCATGGTAAGTTCGAGGAATTGTTTCTTGCGAATCAAATAAAGATTTCAGGAATAAAAATTTCAACAGCAAGTACTCGGCTGCATACTAGTCTTCAAAGTATTGATTCATTCGGCGAGAGCATGCTGAAATAAACAAGTAACCAAATGCTCTGTTGGCGGGAAAGAAGGAAGAGCGACAAGAAGAATCATCTCGAGAACACAAGAGCAGAGAAAGCGCGAGGAAACAAAGAGACTCAAAATCATTCCATTCAACCCAATTCATAAACATGAAAGATTCATACAAGGAGGAATGATTACAAAAACAAAAGCTCACACCAGAGGAGACTCCTCTGTCCCATACATGGTTGGGATCAAGAAACACACACCACAATCAGGTCTCACGTAGGAGACAAGAATGCTTCGTGATGCCGAGTTCACACACCCTCACATCCCTCTCCTCTCCTACCAACTCTCAATTAATAAAGCAAAAGCAAAAACTCCAAAACCCCTCTCTCGATTTCAGCACTAGAGAGCACCTCTCTATTTATAGCCTCCACTAATGGGTTTGCGACACACTTTACCCATTAGCTCTTAACAACTCATGGCACTTTATCCACAATCCACTTCCTTTAGTGCAGCTTTGCGTATTCACCAAAACGCCCCTCGCGCACCTTCCAGGAAGCTTCCTCATTCCTTGCCCTCCAAGCCACGCAGCCACCTCGAGTCCTCACCGTCTTCGGCACACCTCGATCGTTCTGACCTCGGCACCGCCCGCGCCTAGTCCGGTCATCCCGCGCCTCGCCACGACTCCACCTCAACGTCCTGCATCCATCACAGACAAGAAATACATCACATAGCACCGCTCGACATATGTAATCATACATTACCATCAGAAGAAAAACTCAAAGCCTAAACCGATCGAACCGAAAAATAAACGACATAAGCACGTTCGACCTAGTTCGACAAAGTCCGACTGAAACCAATTGCACCGCGCAACGACATAACCCGAACCACAAAACCAAACTCGACTTTCCTAAACCGATGTCAATTACTCATCACACAATCGGGTCACCTCCACATGGTCTATCACATGCACAGAGACAAACTCACACCCACTCTCTCGAGCCATCTCTCAAAAATCATACCCTAGCACTAGAGAGCACCTCTCTATTTATAGCCCTTCATGATGGGTTCACATTTGCTTTGCCCATTACGCTTTGCGCTTTACCCACTAACTCTAACCAAATCCACTTCCTTTAGTGCAGCTTTGCGTATTCACCAAACGCCCCTCCTGCACCTTCCGGAAGCTTCCTCATTCCTTGCCGCCCAAGCCTCGCAGCTACCTCGAGCCCTCACCATCTTGACACACCTCGGCGCTTTGATCTCGGCGGCGCCTAGTCCGGTCATCCGATGCCTCGCCACGACTACTGCCTCAATGTCCTGCAGCCATCACGGACAAGAAACACATCACATAGCACCGCTCGATAATAGCATTAAGAAAAATCTTAAGCATGAAAAAGCCAAAACTTGTCGAATCAAAATAATAAGCATCCTAAACACTTCAACCAAGTTTGACCAAGTCTGAGCGAAACCGATTGCACCGTGCAACGACATGGTCCAAACCACACAAACCAAACTCGACTTTCGTGAAACCGATGTCAATTACACATCACACACACGGGTCAACTCCACATGGTCTATCAATACATTTCAAAATATCATCATTTTTTGTGAAAATGTTATCCAAGCCTAAAGTTATAACTATGCGGTCTAAGCATTGCTACACAAATTCTCTAGCCATACTAGTGTACTAACTAGAGTTTTAATATAGGGCGACAAGGTACAATAATTTACAATATCAAAGGGTCATAACAAGTGGGCATTAACAAAAGTAAAGCAGAATTGAAATCTGTGAATATAAATTAAGCATGCAATATAATTTAAAACAACATAATTTTATTTTGTAAACTAGGATCAACACGGTCAAGAATGTGTAACTTGCGTTGCTCCACAGTTAATGTGAGTCATCAGTAGAATTCGTCAGAATCGTCACAATCTACACGTGAAATTAACCCACCAAACTCAAATAAAATTCAAATTTACTCCAAAATTTTAAAACATCATAGATTTAGATAGTTCATAATTTTAAATGAATTTATAAATTCGAACAGGCTCAATCAGAGTAGGATGAAGAGAACAAGATTCTGGAAGTTTAAGTTCTAAAGAAATTGCATAAAATGAATTTCTGGGATTATTTTGTAAAGGAAAAGATATTTATCATAGCAAGGAATTTTTGGTTTTTGGGGAATTATTTTTTCTATAGGAAATTAGGAATTATAACGTCACCATTTACTTTAATTTTTGGTAGAATTAATTTTCTACATGAAAATCTAATTTATGACGTCATGCTGACGTCAACCCTACATGTGGTTGCTGACATGGCACTTTTTGCTGACGTGGATGCCACCTGGCTGACACGTGGCACTGATGTGGCTTGAGGGCAGCTCGGTGATGACATGGCATGCCACGTGGCATCCACGTGGACTTGTGCCATTAGGTGGCAAGCCACATAGTGGCCACATGGGTGTGCGGGCTAGCGCGGTGTGGCGCCGCGTGTGGCAATGTCGGGCACCGGGTGGGGCACCATGTGGCGCCACATGGGCTTGGCATCTTGAGGTGGTAGTGCCAACGGCGAGTGGTGCTTTGAGACCGAGGGTCACCGGTGGTGGAGTGGACAACGATGGTTGGGGCGGTGCAAGCGAGAGAGAGAGTGAGGGAATTCGAGTTTACTATCACTAGAGCACGGGAAAAGAGAGGAGAGTGAGGGGATTTGGGTTTACTATCACTGGGGCACAGGAGATGGCGAGGACGATCGATGGCAGGGAAGACGATAACAACGGCTCAGGCAACGGTGTCGACAGTGCTTCGATGGGGCTGGGGCATCGCTGAGGGTGAGGAAAGGTTGGCGAGGACTCACGATGCCAGAGACAAGGTTGGCGGGGCTTGAGCGGCACAGGCACATCAGGAATTCTTCATCAAAGATGTTCGTTGGCGTAGAGAGAGAGTGAGAGACTATGCTGGTGAGCTCGAGTGGGTCGTAGGAGTAATTAGGGGTGGGGATGAGGTGAGTGAGGAGAGGAGCTCGGTTGGGGGTTTTATAGGGGTGGGGCAGCACACGGCGAGCTAAGCACTACGCAATAATGGCGGCAGAGGTAGCCGATGCGGTGGATAAGAGATAGGGTGGCGCGAGAAGGCCGGGTGCACATGGGCTCGGGAGAGGATAAGGGAGAAAGGGCAGCCGAGCAGGATACGGACGGGGCCGGAAGGGCGGACTTGGCCAAGCGGCCGTGGCGTGACGCCGAAAGGAAGGCGAAGTGCGAGAGGAATGAGGCGAGGGCAGGCCCACCTAGTGGCAACAGGATGGGTCGTCCACACGTTTGTCGGGAGGGATGGCAGGGTTTTAAATTTTAAATTTTCATTTTCAGAAAATCCCAAGAAAAATAAATAAAGCTTAGAAAATAGCAGGAAAAATCTAGATAAATCCCCAAAATTCCTAAAATTCTAGAAAATGCAAGAAATCAAATAAAATAAAATAAAATTGTTTTGACTACAATTACACAAACAATTTAATGTCTTTTACTCTAGGCCTCATTAGAAAGAGGGAATTGAATTCGAGAAAACCAATAAATTCCAAATAAATAAAAGGAAATTTTTAGGATGTCATAAACCTACCTCCTTAAGAGAATCTTGGCCTCAAGATTTGAATGGGCTAACAAAAGAGATGGGGATGGTTGGCTTTTAGATCATCCTCTCTTTCCCATGTGGCTTCATCCTTTGTATGGTTGCTCCATTGCACTTTGCAGAAATGGGTAGTCTTCCTTTTGGTCTAACGTTCTCTTGTCTCAAGGAATTTAATTGGCTACTCTCTGTTGGTAAGGTCTTCTTGAAGATCGAGAGTCTCTAGTCTTTGCTTGCTTTGTCGATGCGTGAAGGCATTTCTTCAACTACGATACATGAAAGATGATGTGTACTCTAGTCATGGTTGGTGGTAACCCAAGCGATATGCAACTTGACCTCTATGGCTCAAGACCTTAAATGGTCCTCTGAACCGAGGTGCAAGCTTTCTCTTGGTTTGGAACCTCTTGACTTCTCGAGTAGAAATACCTAAGGTAGAAAAAGTCACCCACTTCAAAAGACAAGTCTCACAGATGATTATCAGCATAGCTCTTCTATCTGGACTGGGCTATCTTTAGTCTATCCTTGATCTTCCGGACTTTCTCTTCAGCATCTTAGAGCAGATTACGTCTGGGGTCTTGAGATTCTTTCGGTTAGTCCTACAACAATGGTGTTCTACACTTTCTTCTGTAAAGGGCTTCAAAAAGTGCCATCTAGAGATTGGCTTAATAGTTGTTATTATAGGAGAACTCAGTAGGGGTGAAAATGGATCGGATTCGGATGGATATTGCTTAAACCATATCCTAACCCATATTTTTTCTTTGGATTCGGAGTCGAATACGGTAAGACCGGATACGAATACGAATTAGGAATATTCGGAGTTTCGAATATGGTACCGTCGGGACGGATATGTAATGGATTCGGCTCGAAAATGGATAATATAGGCGGAAATACGAATGATTACAGTTCCAAAAGCTTATACTTTAGTTCCAAAAGCTTACAAAGTTACAACGGCCTCTTGGTTTTATATAAAATGTGAAACCAATACTCATCAAGAAACTTTGTAAGCTAATTATAGGACCAATAGGAACACAAAGGTTTAGCCAAACGAAGAATAGAAGAAAGCGATGAGAACAATAGGAACACAAATTATACATAAGTGGTAAATTCATACAAGTCACAATAGAAACACAAAGGTTCATACGAGATTACAGTGCAGTACCATACATAATATAAGTTTATCTTGCCATAATAGAAACACAAAATAACAATAGCATAGGCTCATAGCCTCAAGCAAATAACAACTGAATGCTCAAAGTGCCTTCACGCTCTATGGCTCAAATCATCACTAGCTATTTCTTTTTCCTACGATTAGCAATTAATATGTCAAACTAAGTTAGAAGCAAATTTGTAACGAAAAAAGATTAAAAAAACATTTACAAAAAGAAGAGTGCAATACCTAAATCAACATATTAGTAGCAAGTGTCTCAACAACCTCCAGAACAGCAGTGATAGATGCAACTTTATTCTTAGAATCTGAAAAATGAAATAAAAGGTACATTAGAAAAAAAACACAACTTTTTTCTAACTAAAAGATAACAAACTATTAAAATTATCATATTTTCTAGATGCAGCTATCCAATCTTTGGTACAGATCAATGCTTCTACCATCTCGGGCTCGAGGCGATGCGAAATGCATCAATGACACGGCCACCAAAGACCAAAGCAGATTCTGAAGCAGCTGTTGACACTTGAATGGCCAACACATCACGAGCAACTTTCGAGAGAATAGGATATTCATATTCTGGTTCTTTCACCACGATAAAATATCAAATTTATGATTGCTAGATCTTGAAAGCTTTAGTGGTTGTTACGGTATGTATTTTTCCAAGTCATTTGGCTCATCTTGACCAGTGCCATCTTGAGTGTTATATAAGAAGTTATGGAGTTCCTCATTTTCATTTTCCATAAAGAGATCTTCTGGTTCTTCACTAAGAGCAGGTGTAGTAGTACTCTTTGGGACAGTAGATGCAACAGAAACATATGCTTCATACATTTGCTTCACAACATTTATGAATTTCTCAAGTTCAACTTTATACAATAGCTCACCATAAAACTTTTTCATGTAATATTCCACTATTATTTTTCTTGAACCTAGGATCGAGAAAGCTTGCCACACTAGAGCAATATTGGACTCTTCGGTACTTTTGAACTTACCACTCATAGATTGTGCCATCTCTTTAATAGTGGTATCGGTGCTAGCACACCACTCGAGATATCAACATCTTAATATCACAAAAACTTTGGTAAAACAAATTTGCAGTTGGATATAAAGTGCTAGAGAATAGCTTGGTAACATCATAGAATTTCTTCAAGCATTTGCAAAGTGTTAGAGCTTTATCCCATTCATAACTTGAAGGAGCAATTTTCTCATACCTGCGGCGTTCCAAGCACAAAAGCCTCTCAAAAGCACTCCTATAATACAGGGCATCTCTCAACATGGTATAGGTGGAATTCCACCTTGTAGCAACATCCAATGAGAGACCCATCGTTGTTTTTAACCCACATTTTGTTGCACACTTCTGGAATTCCTCCCACTGCAATAGAGAGCCTTTGACTGCTAATATAAATAATCTAATGTTCTGAATTGTAGATGCAATTTCTTACAAGCCATCTCTAGCAACAAGATTCAGAATATGATTGGCACATCGCACATGAAAAAATAAACCATCACACACTAGTGGACATTGCTTTCTGAGCTTAGCAATGACATCTTTAACACAGACTTCATTTGCAGATGCATTGTCCAAAGATAAAGAAAATATTTTCTTTTCAATATACCATCTCATGACACAATTAGTAAAATTTTCAGACAATTTAGCACTGGTATGTCGTCCTTCTACATGCATGAATTTGATAATTCTTTTCTGAATTTGCCAATCATCATCAATCCAATGCACAGTGACACACATATATCATTTATTCTGATTTGCTGTCCACATGTCCATAGTTGTGCTAAAGCGACACTCAACAGTTTTAAAATACTCATACAATTTCTTCTTTTCTTCTAAAAAGAGGTCCATTAGCTCTTTCCTAACAGTGATGTGGCTCTTGATTGGAAAATTTGGGCGTAGGGATTTGATGAAGTCAACAAAATATTCATGCTCAACAATATTGAAAGGGTACTCATGCATGATTATTGCCAAATAAAATTTTCTCAAGCTAGCTTCTTGATCATACCTGTACGGTTTAATGGCGGTGATATTGACTTCACGATTTTTTCTACTTTGAGTCTGCTGGCTAGACGAAGGTTATGTTTTTCTTCAAATTATTCCAAAAGCATGTTGTGCCATTGATGGTCTCACATCATGCATTGTACTTGCAATGGTTGCATTGCACCCAATGTTGAACAACCTTCTTCCCATTCTCTTCAACTATCTTTGTACTCGTAGTGTACTCATCCCAAACAGCTGATGTACTCTTCTTTTGCCTCTTTGCACTAGGCTCAACATCCTCATGTTGTACTACATTCTCTTGTGTGCCACTTCCAATAGGCGGTGCCTCTTCACATTCAATCATCGCTTCACGAGATGCAACTACACCCACACTATCACTTACACTTGCACTTACAGATACCATCATAGTTCACAATTCACAACTCACAACTAAAGATAAATGCACGATCCAAGTCACAATGCAGATTGAGCAATAACAACATCATGAGTAAAAGCGATCATAAGCGTAATGTAAGCAATAACAACATATTTGTGAAGAACAGTATCAAAGTAGTATATCAAGCGAGTTATTGTGTTTCATTTACTTGAGACAATAGTAGAAAAGATATATAATATTGCATTTGCTAAAGCGTACCAAGGATATCCAGTTAATGGCTTAGTCGTTCTTTGGTAGAAATGCTCACTTCATAGAATATTGATGTGTCGGTGGAAAGTTACCCAAAAGGAGGCAACGATTGCAAAATGTAGATGGGAATGAGAGAGCAACCTTAAACCTTTAATGCGGACATGACTGAACAAAGTTCAAATATACATGAATTAAGATGGTAGGGTTAGCATAGTTCGAGTGACTATAGCATTGGACTCTCCCGACAAACAGCCATAGGTGGCTTTGTATAATGTATAACTACTTAACTAGTAATACCGAAGTACCGGCCAGTGTACCAGCAAACTAGGATGCTCAAGGTGCTAAAAGATGTACGGTGGGTGGTTAACTATACAACAAAGCACCATGGATCTCCAGTTCATAAGGTACGATTAACTAGGGTGGATGGGAGCGAGCGGATCACCAAATTATTACTTGATAAAGTTAGTAGAATTAACAACTAAAAAGGCTTGTTTGGAACTTTGGATATGTTTTTTTCACAGAACAAACCTAACAACTAGATATTAAAGTGAGATTTAGTTGAGCACATGTCACATAGGCATGCAAGTCCATGACCAACAATAAATTCTGAGTTCTTTCTGAATATGGCATAAGCTCGAAATGTTGAAAGAAAAGCGGATACTAGCAAACCTTCCTCTCGAAGAATATCTTTAGTTGCTTGCGAAGCCCGATGTACTTGGAAGGTCCATAGATATCCCTTTGAAGTACACCCCATGAGGTTGTGGGCTCTAATTGAACTGCAAAAAGCATTGAAGAAGCATCTGAATATCCAAAGCAGACATAGTTAGGCCAATATAATCTGTGAAAGATTATCATGGGTTGATCTGATGAGTTGCATCTAATGCGATTGCCCCTCTTCCAATACTATTGTCTAGCTTTAGTGCAAAAGCCATCAATCTAGAGGAGAAGACATGTGACAAAAACTATTCTATCATATAAATAGTGTAATACATAAGGTCTATTACTCAAATAAATTTAACCAAATTTCATCCTCTAACAAAGATGATCCTCGAAATCGCAATCAACTAAAACACCCAAAAATGTTCATTGAAATTTATGTGCACAAAACCGCAATCAACCACAAAAATGGGGAGTGATAAAAAGTGAGAGCAAGAAGGGCTAAATCCAGAGCACAAGGAATATTAGCTAAGAGAGCAGCTACATTGTTTCCAGAAACTATAGTGTATTGGAGGTCTGTTACGCAGTGATTTCCTACATGGATGGCTACCAGAAGTACTGCAAGGTGTCTCTTGTAACGCCCCTGTTTCCAGGGGCGCCTACGGACACGACATTCTGCAACTATTCACGCATGAACAGTTATGGAGTGTCGCGCAAGAGTATACCATTGCATGCTTACAACAAAAGTCCAGCATATATTTCACATAAGGTTTGACAACCCAGTTTTCTGTAGCGGGGCGCGCAAGCCCAAAGTATATGCATTACAAAAGACTCCAAGAACAGCTTGAGCGCGGCGAAGACCTAAAACCACGGGTCCTCGTCGAAGAAGAGCTCCTCAGGGGCTTCCTCAATGGGGAGACCTTCACCAACGTCTTGATCTTACGGAGGAGGGTTTTACAAGCCGTGAGCTAACCATTCGACAAGTCACAATAGGAAACCCTAACTTAGCTACTTGCGGAACAACAAGGAAGGGAGTATACTTGTTTTATTAACTTTGAGTGGATGCGGTTTTCTTGCAAACGTCTTCAAAAACTCAAAAGAGTACAACTACTCCTTAAGATTAAAGGGTTTTCATAAAAAGGTAATTAACCAACTAATTCCAGTTAAACACTTGCAAAAACTACTTAAGCTTCGCAGCTGGAATCACCCAAGTGACACAGCTCCATTAACCGGGAGCACGGCGTATTCGAATACCATTTATTTGACTCTGCGAGTTGCTCAACTTTACCCACATGCACCCTTAATCCTCATGGTGAGTTAAGGAACCGGGTCTTCTCGCTGCTCAACTCTTGATATACACTCCACCGACAGGTGCGGAATCCACACAACCTCGGGTATCCGTTGGCCACCACCATTAACGCCGGGCCGAGTTGAGGGGACCTATCGTTGTCTTAGTCTGGATTCACCATCCATATCGACTCCCAATGCAGGGCTTCACTTAGGTTGAGCAGATACTAAATCAGGGTTGACAAGTCAACACCGTGGTTGGCGGGTACTATGTCATTTGCTTGGCACAAGGGTCTAGTCCTTATATTTTTACGAGGTCCACAACCTCCAACCAAAGGTAAGTGGTGGGCGTAGACCGACTCGCGGTTTCCCACAACACCCTTACCCCCAACATGTGCACGCTGGCACTACCACCCTAGGGTACAGTGTCCCATACCACCCTACCCTAGCTCCAGTTTTTGAAATCTACCGGTCCACGACCACAACCTTAGTAGTGTAAAGACTTTACATGTGATATAGATAGCCTACATGTGATCATACTACTATTTAAGGTAATTCTAGGGTTACAAGGGTGGGGTCACAAGTTAACAGGGCATTTATCGGTGGTAGGTTTTATCTACATAATAAGTCATTCTAAACATTTTATTTTTACTTTAAACTAACATTTCACAACTAGCATAATGAAAAAAGCATAATATTACAATTAAACAACATGGGATACAACATGATCAAGGTTTTGCGACTTGCCGTGAATCTAGATGATCTCAGCGAGCTCGAACGTAGAAGCTCCTGGATCCTGGGACTGCACCTGAGCTTCTGGGATCTCCGAAACTAGCGTAAACACATAAAATAACATAAGTCCGGCTTGAGCCTAATCAAGCGAGGAAAATAAACTATTTAAAAAAGAGTAAAATGCAAAAGGATGCAAATGGGGAAATTTTTAGAATTTTTCTGGGATGAATTTGGGGAAAAGGAGGTCAAAAATGGGTTCAAGATATTAAATGGAGCAAAGTGGTGAAATTTGGGGATTTTTGGGATTTTTCGTCATTTTCTAGGATTTAATTGGATTTTCTGGAATTTTAAAAAAGAATAAATCGGGGAAAAATGCTTGTGAACAGTGTCGGGCCGGCCCGGGTGCTACAGTGTGGCCTAGTACTGTGCGGCCTCGCTCAAGATGCAGCCCGCGACGCCGAACGCGGCGCGGCCTCAGCCCACCTCGCACTCGGCCGAAGGCTCGTGCACACGCATCCCGCCCCGACGGATGGGCGACACGCAGAGGGGACGAGTGGGCGAGATGATGAGTGGACGGGTGGGCGAGATGCGGTGGAATTATGAAGATTGGACGGCGGTGTGGATCTCATCCGATGGCTGCGCTTAAACGCACCGGTGAGGAGGGACGGTGGGGAAACGACCACGTCGTCGTCTTCCTCCTCTCGCCAGCGTCTTGGCGAGAAAAGCAAGGCGGCCGCCTGGTTCTCTGGTGATTTCAGAGGATCTCGGCGACAAAGGATGGTGCCAAGGGGTTGAGTTCGGTGCGGTAGTTCCATTTTGGGGCTTAGGGCGGAGAAGTCACTAGTGATGGTGGCGGCGGTGAGGATTTTTGGGTTGCGGTGGCTCACGGGTTCATCGGGGATGCTTGAGCTAAAAGTGATGGAGTTTAATGGTCCATGGTGTGCGGGGCTCACACTGGTAGTGCCGAATTTGGGTGGGGTGCTTCGGGGATGGCTGGCCACGAGCGCACGGCTTGATCGGCGGTGAGCGTCGGCGTTAGGGCTCCACAGCAGCTCTCCTAGCCAAGAACGTTCACCAAAGGGATTAGCAGACTGGGGAGGTGCTCTGGAACAATGGAATCGACAAATGGGGAAGGAGGGAAGGGGATTGCCTTTCGGGGGTCGCTGGCGCAGGGGAGGGGAATGGCGGCGCTTGAAGCGGAGGGGTTCCAATCGGCTGCGTGTGGAGGCGCTCTGGAGTGGTGGGAAAGGATGGGGGTGGTGAGGAGGCTTGGGGAGCAAGGGGGAGTAAGGAGCAACGGATCGGCTTTTAAAGCCTCGGCGGAGGAGAGTGAATCCGAGGGAGGAAAGGATGGGCGCGGTGCCAATGGTCAACAACCGGACAGGGAGGCAGTTGGGGTGTCTTCTCCGCGCAATGGGGCGGTGTCCGACAACGGCGATAATGGCGGCGGCGGTGCGAGGAGCGGTTGGCGAGCGGCATGGGCGGCATCGCGGGCTTGCGGGGAAGGAAGAGAGGGGGGCTGGCAGGTGGGGACCAGAGGGAGGAGGCGGCAACGCGTGGCGCGGGGTGGTGCTGCCTTCGGACCGGGCGATGTCGGGGTGGCGCGGGCGGAGGCGAAACCAGGGGTGTGGCGCGGCGCGGCGCAGCGGCGTGTGCGCGTCTGGGAGAAGGGGGAGGAGGAGGCGCCAGCGGGAGGGGAGAAAGAAGGAGGCGCCGGGGAATGGAAGAAAGCGGGAAAAGGGAAAGGCGCGAGCGAAAGGAGAAAGCGCCCAGCCAGAAAAGGAAAGCGGCTCCGGGGAGACTTTCCAAAAGGAAAAGTTTCCAGAAAACACTTAAAAACCCAGCAAAAATCCACAAAAATTTTGGGGTCTTTTATCTCCTAACACTGAGCTAAACTGGATTGACATTCCAAAGTTTCGAAAGTTCTAGCCACCTTCGATGCCACCCCTCCCACCACCGTCGAATCGTGTGATCCCCTGGCGCCACACCGCCTGCGCCTACCCCGAAATTCTGCGGTGGCGCGCCACCCGCCGCTCCTCGAGCGGTCGCATTCCTTCGTGCCCGCGGATTAAACTGCAGGGACCAAACGCCACGCCCAAATCGAATCGACACAGAGAGGATATGGGAGGGGAAGGAACAAGGAGACGAGAGGGCTTACCGGCTGCGATGGCAAGGGGATGCGAGGGTTTTGGCTGCGGTGCGGCCGCGGTGAGATCGAGAGGCGGGGAGGATTTGGGGCGGGGCGAGCTAGGGTTTCGTTGGCGGGGTGGGGAGGAGGAGATTACAAATTGACAAGGCGAGACTACGAGCGGCGGAGGCGGAGTTTGGTGATGGGCGAGCGCTCGGATAATCGGATATGTATTCGGTTTTATTCGGATATTATCCAAGTAACGAATACTGAACCTATTCGGTCGGATATCAACTATACCGAATCTGTCTACACACATCCGTATCCGAAACTGAATCCGATCGGATACCAAACCAGTTTACCAAATTTGCTACCAGCCGGATTCAGTACTGGATCGGTCGGAACTCAGACCCGTTTTCACCCCTAGAACTCAGTATAGGGTAAGGCACGATCACAACTATCTCCAAAGTCCAAAGCACAAGCTCTCAACATGTCCTCTAACACCAGATTGACTCACTCGGTCGACCATCATGGCGAGGAAAGAAAAGGGGCGATTATGAGACCTTTTGCACATGGATAAAATATAAGGTTAATCGGACTTCACTTGTGTAATGTACCATATAAATCGTATCCACCATTATTTCGTCTAAAGGTGGGCGAATCGTAGCTCTATCAAGGTTATTATACTCTCCACATAGGTAAGTAGTATAACTAGGTGCATGAACCACGAGTGGTATAGAGATCGAGAGTGGGGCGCAACTTCAAGAACCAGAGCTGGTATAGAGACCAAGAGAGGGGACAGTTTGTAGGAACCAGGCGGGAGATAACCCAAAAGTGGGGACATGGGCCACAGGAACCCAGAATGAGAGAGAGCCTAGAAGTGGGGTTCTTTGGCGCATATATTAGCGTAGGTGAAGTGTTGGGGAAGGGCTCGCTACCCCAACCAACATCTACTTTGAGATCGGTGGCGCGGGTAAGGGTGAGAGACGCTCTCAGGCCACGATTTGAGAGTAGTTGGGTGGAGATATCATATCTTGAGATAGCATAAAGTTCTATGCTCTGATTTGGGCATCTTATCTATGGAAATCTGAAGTACAAGGATCATAGTGACTATAGGTAAAATGGTAAAAGCTTGCATACTGCTCGTAAATTATAAATTCATGCTGTCTCCTACAACTGGAGGCTACGAAACCAGTGGATGTTCTTATCCACTATACAAGTGTTCAATATATTTCTAAATTAATAATCCAAAAATCTTTTGCAAAAAAAACCTTTATTTTCTATAAGTCCAGAAAAATGAAAAGAGAATGAGAAAGATAAAAAAGAATGAGAAAGAAAAAGAAAAAGAGGATGAGAAAGGAAATGGATGTTCGAGGAAGTGTTAGCTTAGTAGTATATAGTGCATTTTGTTAAATAAACTTACTGAGTACTTGGTACTCACCCTTACTATTATTCTTCTTTGTTTAGGTCTTCGTTTGGGATGGAGGAAGCCTTTCCAGGGAAACTCTATCAGGAGGGGAACAAGGATGTTTATAAGAATGGACCCTACAAGGTAGATCTCTCATATGATGCTTGGAACGATTAGGGAGTTCATAGCACCCTAGGCTCAACCTCTAGGGTTCTTTATAACTAATCTGTTGTCTTTTTAGTTAGTAATCCCTGTATAATTAGAAGTCGAACTAGAATGTGTACTTTTGGTATTGTATTATTCAATAGTTAGTGGTTTTGTACCAAGTTCTAGCCTTGCGTGGCTATATTGATGTCCTAATAGCTTGTATTGTCTCTAATTATTTTTCTGTTGTAATATTTATTAGAGCGATATTTTATCAACTAAAATGAATAAGAATTTATTGATTAAAGTTATTACCTCTTGATAAAAATCCAGATCGTCACACAGCAGGAGGTGGCAAGAGTTAGGCGACAGGCCGATAGGCTTTGTATAGCAGTGGGGAAGGGGCTGGTCGTTGGATCTCCATCCATCAGTCAAAAAATTTGACCGATTCGACTCAGAAAATTAGTTGGGTGTTATATAGCTATTCCGTATAAAAAAAATGTTCATTACCGAGCTACCACCAATTAAGTTTGGCACACAGCTACGTACAGATCAAGGTCAATACATAAGTTTCCCATACGACATCAATGAGCATCTAGTTCTTGGCTTGTTGCCTGCTGGTTCTCTGCATCCTCACCATGGCGATTACATAGCAAAACAAGAGTTCCTTGCCTGCCACTCCATAATATTCGTTTTCTCCATCCTAAGCAAAGAATTGTGCATGAGAAGTTGGCAATCCCTAAAAGTCCCAGGAAGCATGCTTTTATATATATCATCAACTGCACATTACTACCTCCGTATTATAATATAAGTCGTTTAGAATATTGGCAGTCTTTAAGGTGATATTTTGACTAATAATTTCTATAAAAATATATTATTTCAAATAAAAATAATTATATATTATAAAAGTATATTTTAAGATGGATCTAGTAACATTAATTTTATGTTGTCAATCTAGGTAATTCTTTATATATTAATGATTAAACCTAAAAAATTTTAACCAACACGGATCGTAAAACGATTTATATTTTTGACACGGATCGTAGCACTTATCTATGACCAACCAATCTATCGGCATCTCATTCCAGGAATAAAAAGAAAACTGTACAAGTGCAGGAAACGAGGATTTGATAAGAAATTCTGGAAGTGGCGTCAGCTAGGAGCCCACGCTCAAACCCATACCCATGTTATTTGGGTAGGATGTTGGTAGGGAATCAGAATGGAAAACGACCGAGGAGGAAAGATGAGTCATGTGTGCGAATGAACCAGGCCTCTTTAGGACGTCAAGTTTTTTTAATTTCCACATAAATTAAACTACTTTCTGCAAATTTCTTATTTCCAAACAGCAACAAGAAGGAAAGGAGATTTTTTTTCTCGTGTGCGCTAGATGAGCTACTAGCGCACCGTTTATTAGAGAACTGTTTGCACATACGGCTCCTAGTAACTTTTTTCAATTTTGACCCTTAACACTTTTTTCTACAAAATTAGAACTCCCTGTACTTAAAAAATGTGACAAACTATGTATGTCATCTGTCACACCATCCTAACTTGGCAAGAAACCAGATGTGTGGCTGGGCGACCTGGCGTGGCAGCTAGCCCGTACCGAACCACCTATGCTCGAATTTTTTGTACGGATAATCCATTTTTTATTCGAAATTACATAAATATACCGCGGAAATTTTTTACAAAAATAGGCTCGATCGCCTAATGGTTGGGCGGCCGAGGCGTCGCTTAACCACACGGCGACATTTAATGAATCTACCAACCGTTGGGCGATTAATGCGATCGCCCCACGGTTGGCGACTTCCATCGATCGCCCAACCGTTAGCGGCGATGAATTTCGATCGCTCAACGGTTGGCGACTTCTAGTGAGATATATACCGCGCTCGGCGTGGCGGCGCGCCATCGTGTCGTTCGGCGCCGTCGCGAGAAGAGAGGAGAGAGGAGAAGAGAGAGGGAAGAGAAGGAGAGGAGAGGAGGAGAAGAGAAGGAGAGGAGAGGAGGAGAGGAGGAGAAGAGGAGGAGGAGTGCGCGATTTTCAGGTAATTTTTAGTGTTATATTTTTGTTAGTGTAGAAAATTAGTTTAGAAAATTAGTTTAGAAAATTAGTTTAGAAAATGTAGTGTAGAGAATTAGTTTAGAAATTTAGTTTAGAAAATTAGTTTAGAAAATGTAGTGTAGAAAATTAGTTTAGAAATATAGTTTAGAAAATTAGTTTAGAAAATGTAGTGTAGAAAATTAGTTTAGAAATATAGTTTAGAAAATTAGTTTAGAAAATGTAGTGTAGAAAATTAGTTTACAAATTTAGTTTAGAAAATTCGTTTAGAAAATGTAGTGTAGAAAATTAGTTTACAAATTTAGTTTAGAAAATGTAGTTTCAAAATTTAGTTTAGAAATTAAATATAGAAATATAATTTAGACATTTAATTTTCAAATTTTGTGTACTAAATGTAGTTTAGAAATAAAGTTTAGAAAATTTAGTTTATAAATTTTGTGTACCATTTATTGTACAAATTTAGATGTAGAAAGTATAATGTACAAGTTTAGATGTAGAAATTTAGATGTACCAAGTTTAATGTACAGTCTTAGATGTATAAAATTTAGTGTTGAAATTATTGTACAAATTTAGATGCAGAAAATTGAATGCTGAAAGTATTGTACAAATTTTGCAGGTATGACTCGTCTTTGGGCGTGACTCGGAGTGGCGGTTGTATTTGTTGGGCGAGCACGTGGACCTCTCATCGCGCTTCCCATCTAGTGCCGCCACGGGAGCACGGACGAGCCGCCTCGGTGGGAGTGGTCGGACACGGACACCTCGCGTGGCACGGGACTCGACCCTCGTTGGGCGCCCGGTGAGCACTATTCCAGCGTTTAGTGCGGCCGTTAGTTCGTTCCGTGCTGACCTTCACTTTGTTTGCGGTGCGGGATGCGGGCTACTCCTCTTGCCGGATGGTGCAGGCCACGAGAGAGGATGGAGCGCCGCGGGGCGAGGCGGGGACGAGGCGGGCGGGATCGATCACGGCGATTTCCGTTCGACCGTTCCGTCTTGGCGGCTTTGGTGGACCGTTGGCGGCCCGAGACGCACACTTTCCACCTCCCATTCGGGAGATGACGCCGACCTTGCAGGATGTGTCCACGCTTCTTGGGCTTCGATCGCGGAGACGCAGCGCCTTCCTACCGGAGGCCCGGCGGCGGCGCGACTTGCTCGGCGGTCGAGTGTCGTTCCACGGCGGCGACCACCACGTGTTCGGAGGCGCGGACCCATGGGCGGCGAGGTGGCTCGAGCGATCGATGCGTGGTATATAAAATCGATCGTATCTTGAAGCTCTTTTTGTGGTATTACGTACTAATAACAACTTTTTGCATTCAGTGGAGCGCATGGTTCCGCGAGTGGACGATCGGCGAGTCTCGCGGCACTGGAGGCGTGCGTCTTGTGGCTGTTTGGTTGGGTGCTTTTCACCACCAGCCACGGCAACTCGGTGGATCGCGCCTTATCGCTTATGCGAGGGCGATCGGCCGGCGAGCCCCACCAGTCGGTGGGATCGGCCGTACTTGCCGCGGCGTACCGCGCGGCGTGCGATGCGTGCCACGAGGGTCAAGCGAACTTCGATCCTCACGGGTTGCCCCTGCTACTATGATTGTGGTCGTTCGGCGCTTAAGCGTCGGGCGACTGTGCTAGACGGCGTGGGTCCGTCACGGGCCCGAGATGTATCGAGGAGAAGTCGACCGGCCGACGATGGGTTCTATGTGGTGCGTCGCCGAGTAAGTTTTATCACGATTAACTATTTCTTTCTTATTGGCGATCGTCATTGTAAACAACTTGTCTTTCTTGCGAGTGCGGTTCGCGCGCGTGCAGGTCACGCGGCGTCTGAGTCTTTGTGGAGCGGCTCGACCGCATCACGGCCGACGGCGTCGTGCGGAGCCGTCTGTTGTCTGGCGGTGCAGGCCCGTGCTCTGGCGGTCTGTCTTCACTTTGCCGGCGTGGCCAGGCTTTACGCTCACCGCCGGGCTCGTGTACCTCATCTACGTGGAGGACTCGCACCCAGTGGTGATGCGGCGATTCGGGCTATGGCGGCCGGTTCTGTGCGGTCGGACCATCGCTTCGCGGCACGTGCGGGTGAGTGTACGTTTGTGCTAAATATGTACATACCTACTGCGTTCGCAAGTATCTCACATTACGTAATGGTTTTATACGCGAGCCGGCGGGAAGGGAGTGAAAAGAGGCACGGGTGGTCGGTGAGAATGCAGACCAGGTTGGCAGTGGCGGGATGCGCTCGGCGACCGCGTGGGCGAGGACCGGCCGTCGGACGGCGAGGAGTGCGCGAGTACCTGCGCGGTACCACCGCGAGACCGTGTCGAGCTCGTATATGTGGTAGACCCTTTGCCACACACGTCGCGCTCCGACGGACACGTACCCAGCGCGCCGCGCCACGGCGCTCACCTCGCTGATGCGTTACATGTCATTTCAAAGATTCCCAAATGGTAATGTCGTTTCCATAATCGACCATTTATGTCTTTGTGTCGGTGGCGTCGGTTACGACCTATCGCCGAGTCCGCACACGATCTTGAGGCTCGCGGTGGTGCGCGGTGACCCATGAGAGGCCTCGGCTGCGCGTCGGGTGCACGAGGGGTGTAGGCGTGTCGTTAGCCTCTTGTCTGCGCGAGGCTCTGGCGGTCTCCACGCCCCGCTTCGGCGCTCGTCCACGATGCCACCTCCACTGGCGTGGCACTACTATGGTGCACCTCGTGGACCGTCCTCCACCACCTCACCGGGCGGCCGGGGTTCAGCACTGGCGGGGGCCTCCTACCGGTTCACTTCACGCCTCCTCGCGGACCCTGTCTTCCCCACGCGGGGTGTCGCCTCCTCCATGGCGCCCGGCTGCGAGTGCGCATAGGGTCTTATACCGTGTTTATCCGAAGACGACATGCAACGCACTAACGATATTAATATTGCGGTACTTACCGGCCGCGGCGTCTCCCGAGCCGGAGGATGTGGACGATTTTTAGCGTCGCGACGCGTCGCACCGCGAGTTCTTTCGCGATGCCCTCCCGGTGCAGGAGATTACACAGCGGAGTGCGGTGACTCCACCGGCGCGAGGCGGGATAGACACCCTCCTCCTCGTTTTACCTTTTCGGATCGTCCTAATCCGTTGCACCGGAGGAGGGCCAAGCGAGGCCGTATGGGAGGGCGCGAGCGCGTGACGAGCACAGCGGTGACCAGTGAGCGTCTGCGGATGCTATATATGTTATGCATGTAATGAAAATACATGCGCCATGTTACTCACGATTATATTATGAAGTTTATTTATATTTACATAAGTCTATCATCTCTTTCCGCATATAAACTATCTCACTTAACAGTGTATGTATCGATCGTTCTCTACTCAATCTTTCAAAAAAAAATTTAAAAAACTTTTTACACACCTACAATATACAATGAACATAAACTTTTATTACAACTTCACCGTATTTTTTACCGGTTCAACGTTACAAAATTCACAAATTCTAAAACAATCACGGGGGCTACCTGAAGTCGCCTAACGGGATGGCGACTGCATGGCAGTCGCCTAACGGTATGGCGACTGCATGCCAGTCGCCATACGGAAGAGCGATTTAATGCAATCGCTCTACTGTGCAGCGAGATATATTGTGTCGCCGTGTGGTTGGGCGAACGCCTCCAGTCGCCCAACCATTAGGCGACTGGAGCCTATTTTTGTAAAAAATTTTCCCGCAGGTATATTTATGTAATTTCGAATAAAAAATGGATTATCCGTACAAAAAATTCACCTATGCTCTACCAACGCCAATTCGCGATGCACAGTAGCACATATTGTTCACTACTGTAGCATATTGCTATGTATTAATTAGTTCTAATAAGTAATTAATTAGTGCTAAGTAAAGCTAAATTAATAGTATTTTATTTTTGTTGCTTGGTGGAGGCAGCAACGGCAGTTTAGGGTATGCAAAAATAATAGAAGTCAACATACGTATTTTCCCTATATCGTTCATCTCAACTAACCATACAAGCGATTATTTGTTATTCGAATAAACTGAAAATTTCACACAAGACTTTCACTTGAACCGCTAATATGCCATAGAAATTCGCCGCTAGAATTTATTCCATACTGCATAACAAAAATTGTGGAATATAGGACATACACTTTTGCTTACGCCGTCTGGCTATTTTAACCTATATAAACGAGCAGTTGTTATCCAAATGAGCTTATAATTCTACATTGTAATCCCACTTGCACCACTAATGTGGTGTAGAAATTCGCTGCTAGAATTCAATAGATACTATGTAACAAAAATTATAGAAGTCAACACACGTGTTTTTCCTTACGCCGTTTGTTTGGACAGCACACACATTTTTCCATATGCCGTTCCATTATTTTTATTACACAATATGTATTTAATTCAAGTGGTGAATTTCTATGGCACGTTAGCTATTCAAGTAAAAGTTTTATATGAAATTTTTAGCTCATTCCGGCAGCAAATGTTCACTTGTATAGTTGGCGGATATGAACAACGTAGGAAAAATGTGTGTGTTGATTTCCATTATTTTTGTTGCGCAAAACATATTGAATTCCAGGGATGAATTTCTACGCCACGTTAGCAGTGTAAATGGGATTACAACGTGGAATTATCAGCTCATTCAGATAACAACTGCTCTCTTGTATAGATTAAAATAGCTACATGACGTAGGCGAAAGTGTATGTCATATCTTTCATGATTTTGTTGCTGTCTGGAATAAATTCTAACGACGAATTTTTGTGGCATGTTAGTGGTTCAAATAAAAGTCTTGTGGGAAATTTTTAGCATATTCAGACAACAAAATGCATTGCTTGCGCGGTTGGTGGAGACGAGCGGCATAGGAAAAAACACGTGTGTTGACTACCATTATTTTGTTTGCGCAGTACATATTGAATTATAGCGGTGAATTTCTATGCCATCTTAGTGATGTGAGTAGGATTACAACATGGAATTATCAGCTCATCGTATAATTTCTGCTCGCTTATATAAGTTGAAATAGCTAGACAGCGTAGGCGGCAGTGCTTACCTTACCTTCTATTATTTTTGTTACATGTCTGAAATAAATTTCAGTGACGAATTTTTATGACATGTCAACGATTCAAGTGAAAGTTTTGTGTGAAATTTTCATCTTATTCGGACAACAAATGCTCGTTTGTATAGTTGGTACAGACGAACGACGTAGATAAAGCGCGTGTGTCAGCTTCTATTATTTTTTACATGCCTTATGTCGCTGCCGTCGCCTCTACCAAGCAATAAAAATAAAATACTATTAATTTAGCGCTTTAATTAATATTAGTACTAATTAATGCATGAATAATGTGCTACATTAGTGTCATTACGCGCTACCATTGACCATGAATTGGCAGCACGGCGGATACATTTTGCGATGGGTGACTCGGTAGAAGCCGGCTACTGCACCTGGTCCTATGCCACGTCAGCTCACCAGCCACACAGCTGGCTTCCTGCTAAGTTAGGATGGTACGGTAGGTTTTAAGGAGGGTCTATTTTTTTAAAAAAAGAATGATAGGTTTAAAATTGAAAAAAAAACGCCGCTGGAGGCGATGTGTGTGAAGAGTTCTTTATTAGACCACCCCGTGGGCCCCTCACCCCTTCTCACACCCTATCTGAAAAATAGTTAATATTATAATTTTCTCCCCTCCTTGCCTCCCATGACCCAGGCTCGTCCCAAGCGGAATCATATTCTCTACAGCCGCATCCGGCGACTGTACAGTGAAGTCGTGAATCTAAGCCGTCCGATCGAGAAAGAACGGACCAGGGCAGGGCTGCTATAGTAAATTTACTATAGCTACAGCAAAATAATACTGCAGCTACAGTACATTTACTGTAGCAAAAATCTAATCTGATCATTCTTTCCCGATGAAATGGCTCAGATTCGTACTCTACAGCCGCCGGTATGCGACTTCAGATAATCTCATTTGGTCTCAACCACACCCGTCACTATCAAAAAGAGAGAGAAAGGAACAAAGAAAAAAAATACGCCCCTCCCCCGTCTCTCTCTGGCTACCGAGTCGGACGCCGGCGATAGCCCGCGGCCGCCATCCCCGAGTCGCCACTGCTGAGGAACGCTGCGCCGCTCGGCGCGCCGCCGTCCTCGCCGAGCCGCCGCCGCGCCGATCCGTTACGCCGCCCGTCGCTTCCCGAGCTGCTCCGCCGTTGCGCCGCCCGATCTTCAGCTCCTCCGCGCTGATCTACAGCGTCCTCCACTACCTCCTCCCGCGCCTCCGCAGCCGCGTGGGACTCGCCGCCGCCGGTCTCCTCCTCGACGCCGACACCTACGCCACCCCGCCTTCCCACCTAGCTGCCCACCGCCGCAGCGGCCCGCCCTCTCCGCAAGAGCCGCTCCTCCAGGGCCCGGGCGTGGAGGGTGCAGCGGGCCGCCAAGGACACCGCGGTCTCACCGACCCGCCGATCCGTCACCCATCGCCGCCGACCAGCCGTCGTCGACTCCTCTTGCTTCTTCCTCTGATCCTCCCTTACCCATTGGGTAGCCCTACCCGTTGGGGATTTGGGTTTGGTAAAACCCAAACCCTCCCCAACGATAGCGTCAGCGGCAACCTATAGATGGATCAATACAGGTAAAAGTTCCAGCTATTTAAAGTCAAAACGCAAGAATTGCATGCTTTAAAAGATCCAATCTGATCTTGAACTTTTGAATTGTGACATGAGCTAATGTTAACACAAATTAGTGGAACTCTATCTTAAGCAGAAACGGGAAATCATCTGGCAAATTCAAATTTTAACTCTACCGCTGGTCAGGTTGACGTCCCGTGTCCAACAGCTCTTGGATGAATGGGAGATCCAGTTCTTGGTGCTTGTGAGCTTTGCCTTGCAAGCCTTCCTTCTCTTTTTTTCGGGTATTAGGAAGCGTACCATCTCAGGTGTTCTGAGCGCGCTCCTATGGCTCGCCTATGTGTCGGCCGACTCCCTTGCAATCTTTGTTCTTGGACATCTCACGCTCCACATCAATGGCCTGCGCCATAAGCTCGTGCTCTTCTGGGCGCCGTTCATGCTGCTTCACCTTGGCGGGCAGGAGACGATCACGGCCTTCTCCATGGAGGACAATATGCTGTGGAAGCGGCACCTGCTGAGCCTTGCGACACAGGTGGCGCTGGCCATCTACATCGTCAGCAAGCAGTGGCAGGGGGGCAAGCAGCTCGTGGCTCCCCTAGTGTTGATGTTCATCTCCGGTACTGTCAGGTATGCTGAGAGAACATGGGCACTCATGACTGCCGCCAAGTCAGCAACACCTGGAAGCAGTTTTGATATGTCTGACGTGCACAAGGTTAAGACAAATGCCTATCTCTTTGAAATTCATAAATCATTGGAGAAAGAACCAACTTATGCAAAATTTGTGTTGCTAGCTGGTCACGGTCTCAAAAGATGGATGGCATTTCTAATGGAAATGATGCCGTCCTTGCAACGTGGTAGAAAAATCATTTTTTCCGAAGAGTTCCTTTGCAATAAAAACCGAGTCCACAGTTGTTATAAGTTGGTTCAGGTTCAGCTCTCTCTTATTTATGACTACTATTATACCAAGCTTGGAACACGTCACTGCCACCTCAGCCCAGTAGTCAGCTGGATTCCCCGGCTCATTACGCTGGGCTCAACTTCTGCAGCCTTGACACTGTTCGTGAGGGCTGATATAAAGGGTTTTCTTGTCAACTCTAGTAGGGCTGATATTGCTGTGTCGTACACATTGCTGATCGGAGCTATCACATTGGAGATAATCTCCAACATTATAGCCATCTCATCATACTGGGCATACCTTACAGCAATGGAAAATTGTCCACGTGGAAGGGCAATCTTCAACATAGTCAAGTGTGCTTATCCGGAGGCAATCTTCAGCATAGTCAAGTGTGCTCATCCGGAGAGTAGATGTCAGTGGTCAGAAAAGCTGGCGCAGTACAACATCGTTGATGGGTGCATACTAGAGAAACAAGCCAGTCTATTGGGACGGATCATGCAATGGGTCGGCATCAACCGCGACACTACACATGTCAATGTCTCTTCTGAGCTGAAGGAGCTCCTCCTTGATAAGCTTTTACACATAGCAAACGGCCCACATGTAGATGACTGGGAGTTTACGAAGTTCAGTGGCCAGTGGGCGAAGTGGGAGCTCCAGAACAAATGCCAAGGAACAACAGCTCAGGCTCTATTCTCTAAGACCATTGAGCGTGTGGATTTTCTATCCAGCATCCTTATTTGGCATATAGCAACGGACATATGCTTCTTTGATGACGAGGTATGCAACTCTCCGTCTAGAGGCCCAAGCAGAATGCTATCCAATTATATCATGTACCTGGCTTCAAAACATGGCATCCTTGTCGGCAATGATGGCCACTTTGTGCTCGAGATGGCTCGACGCGAAGTTGCAAAATTTCTTGAAGTAGAAATTGGTGGTGACCAG
Source organism: Dendrocalamus sinicus (assembly GCA_036346575.1). Classification (NCBI taxonomy): domain Eukaryota; kingdom Viridiplantae; phylum Streptophyta; class Magnoliopsida; order Poales; family Poaceae; genus Dendrocalamus; species Dendrocalamus sinicus. Next base: position 318,253 of record JAYEVI010000429.1, on the reverse strand, counting down.
CAAGCCCTAGAGCAATGCAAAGTCGTCAAAAGTATACGTGACAAGGTTGGCAAGGAAGACGATCTAGCTGAAGAACACATCAGTGAGTTCCGTCGTATTGAGGTATTCTCTGATGTGCCAATCTTACCTCGCGCTCACAAGCTTGCCACCGGGCTTCTAAAGTTCAAAGAAGCAATTGATCCATGGGAGCTAATCATAAATGTATGGATGGAGATGCTTTGCTACATGGCACCTCATTGTGGGGCTGGGTTCCACTTTAAGCATCTAAGCACCGGCGGCGAATTTGTCACTCATGTCAGAATTCTACTGCTGAATCTCGGCCTAACGGCCTTTTTGCCTCAAACTAAAGAACCAAGCCAACCTCTGAAAGTTCCCAGTTCTGCCAATGCGAGCTCTGAACTAGAACCAAGCCAACCTCTGAAAGTTCCTAGTTCTGCCAATGAGAGCTCTGAACTATGAGATTGTACATCTTATCCAGGAGCAAGTGTACATAATTACATTAATGTCGTGTTACAAAGAAACATGGGGGTTTATTTGTTGCTTAGGTGTACATCCATTTTCTATTGTGTATCTACTATAATTCCTTGTATACATACGTACAGACATTAATACATTATGCACTATGCTTTAATGTTGTGTTCTGAGTGGTTACGCCATGTTTGAATCCGAAGAAAATATTGTGTGAATTCTCGCTAAAGATAGTGTATATTTCAAAACTGAATATTTGCCTGGAATGTATGGGGGCGCCTTCAAACATGACCTCCCCTGACCGGCCTAACATTCCCATAGAAATTTTCCCCACATGTACAAGCAGATACCCCCTGCCTAGGATGTCCTTTAGGATGTGTTTGGTTGGGTGAATTATAGCGAATGGGATGGGATAGTGCTGTTAGGTCCTTAGGATCATCTAGGTTTAGATCTAAAGGATGTTCTTGTTCGGATTCGAGAGAGAAGGGGAGAGGGAGAGAGGATTAGGGTTAGGGGTACCGACCGTCCAATGCATTGGAGGAGGAGTTGGCCATCGCTGGTTGGCTCGGTGAAGTCTGCGCACGGCGCGGCAGTCGGAGAAGAGGAGAGCGGTGGCGGCGGAGATCCGTGGCGGGGCGGCGATGGAGCTTCCGCGCCGCTGCGCTTCCTCTAGATCGGTCTAGGGTTTGTCGGGTGGGGTTTGCGGCTCGAGCGAACCTCGTTACTTGGCGCCGGCCCCACCCTTTATTTATTGCGCAGCGACGAGGCCCACCACGGTAGATGGATGGCGCCCCGATCGAGCGCGGATCAAGGCCCGATTAGCCGTTGGGCTGTCGGGAGAAGATCAATCTAACATTCTCCCCCTTGATCTTCTCTCATATCATACCTTTTCTTCTTTTCCCATTTCATCACAGATTAGTGCATAGAGCATGCTTCATCGTCACGGTCAATCGCCGATAGATTTAATAGCTACAATACACATCTCTGTTCTGAAACAGATTCTTTAATTTTGGGCCCTTTATAGTCTAGGAATCATAGGCTTTCTCTTAAACTCATGCCGGCTACATGTTCTCTGAACACGTTGGGTGATAAGCCTTTTGTAAGCGGATCCGCTAACATCTTTGCGGTACTCATATGCTCAAGACTTATAATTTGATCCCGAACTTTATCTTTCACAACATAGTACTTTATGTCAATGTATTTGACAGCACCACTTGACTTATTGTTGTGGGCATACATTACTGCGGGTTCATTATCGCAGTACAACTTAAGTGGTCTATTGATGTCGTCAACCACTTTTAAGCGGGTATGAACTTCTTTAGCTTGATTCACCGCCCGTAGCCTCATAACATGCTACAAACTCGGCATACATTGTGGACGATGTAGTGACGGTTTGCTTTAAGCTTTTCCACGATATAGCTCCTCGGTGAGTGAACACATATCGGATGTCGACTTTCTATCATCTCCGCATAATCGAATCGTATACCCCACTATATGGAGTGAATCGATCTTACGTATGTCATCATGAGGCATTTTGTTCCTTGCAAATAACGCAAGACTTGCTTTACCAATTTCAATGTTCTATTCGAGATTGCTCTGGAATCGCCAAATAACCGGTAACAAATGCTAAGTCGTATGCGTACACACTTGAGCATCTTGCAAGCTTCCGGCAGTGAAGCATATGGAACCGATTTCATTTGATCGAGCTCGTCTTGGTTCTGGGGCATTGAAAATCCCCATATCGCCGCCCTTGACTATAGGTGCAGGTGAAGGACTACATTTATGCATACCAAATTTCTTTAAGACTTTCTCTATGTATGCCTTTTGTGATAGTCCCAATATCCCTTTGTTTCTATCCCGGTGAATTTGATCCTAGAGCGAATGAAGCTTCACCAAGATCTTTCATATCAAAGTTTGAGGACAAAACTTCTTTGTCTCTAGTAGCAGACTGATATCACTACTAGCCAGTAGGATATATCATCCACATACGAGATTAGGAAGATAAACTTCCCATCTTTAAACTTTGCATAAACACGTTATCCTCTACATTCTCTTTAAACCCAAATTTTCTTATTGTCTTGTCAAACTTCAAGTACCACTGTCTTGAAGCTTGCTTTAACCCATAAATCGATTTCTTTAGGCGGCATCCCATTCTTTCATTTCCTTCCACGACAAAACCTTTCGGTTGTGCCATGTAAACATTTTCCTCCAAATCCCCATTAAGAAATGCCGTCTTTACATCCATCGATGTAACTCTAAATCATAATGTGCTACTAATGCCATTATGATTCGAAGAATCTTTATATGAGGCGGAGAAAAGGTCTCATTGTAATCAATCCCTTCTCTTTGCGTAAAGCCTTTTGCCACAAGTCGCGCTTTGTATTTTTCTACATTCCCTTGGGAGTCAAGCTTTGTCTTGTAAACACATTTACAGCCTACTGTTTTGGCTCCTTTAGGAATAATTTTCAAGTCCCAGACTTTATTAGCCTTCATGGACCTCATTTCCTCTTCCATGGCCTCAAGCCATTTTGAAGACTTTTCGCTTCTCATGGCTTCTTCAAATGAGGTGGGATCATCCTCCATTTGAAATTCCTCTGTATGATAAATCTGATAATAATCGAAATAGTGATCTTCTTACTCTTTGAGACCTCCTCGGGCCTCCTCATTTGGTACATCTTACATTTGAGGTCATTGTTGCTCCCCTCATCGTGGCAATGGGTTCTATAGGATCTGAAGAACAGGTTCCTCATTCTCATTCATTGTTGCCACAGAGGAACAATAACAGTCTTTGGCACCACGATGTCTTGCACCGTCGGTGCAATGGCAAGCAGTAGTGTGAAGAATGGCTCTTGAATCATCGGAGTGGCGCATACGCGCTTCTCTTCAAGGTCAATCTCTCGAGCTACCATGCTTCCCCTCATCATTTCATCCTCTAAGAAGACAGCGTGTCTCGTTTCTACAAACTTTGTATATCTGTGCGGGCGGTAGAAACGAAAACCTTTTGACTTTTTAGGGTAGCCAATGAAATGGCAACTTATCATTTTGGGATCAAGCTTCCCAAGGTTTGGGTTAAATACTTTAGCCTCAGTGAGACTCCCCACACACGTAAGTGGTTTAGTGAGGAACTCTTCCCATCCACAACTCGCAATGCGGTGTTTTGGGCACGGACTTACTAGGCACTCTGTTGAGAATATGAATGGCGGTTTTCAACGCCTCCATCCATAAACTCAATGGCGATGTGGAATAGCTCATCATGCTTCGCCGTATCCATCGAGTGCGGTTGCGTCTTTCATTACTCCATTTTGCCGAGGTTCGCCTGTGTAGAATCTTGGGCTACTATGCCATTTTCTGTAAAAACCTTGCAAAGGTTGAGAACTTGTCCATATGGGGTATGTCGATCGTAGTACTCCGCCCACAGTCGAGATCGGACTATCTTAATCTTTAAATCGTGTTGGTTTTCAACTTCAGCCTTAAATATCTTGAATTTATCCAAGGCTTCATTTCTTTCTTTGATTGGATAAATATATCCATAACGGGAGTAATTGTCACATCCCAAAAATTTGCTTTTTGGAAAAATTTAAATTCAAATTAATTATTTTAAAATAATTGGAGTTTATGTGGCTTTTATTGGATTTTCTGAATTTTCTGGAATTTAAAACCTATTTTAAAAATTAAAAAGGTAATTCAAACTATGAAAATTAAATATCAACAATAGTTGGAAATAATTTTATTTAGTCCAAAAAATGTCTAGAAGCTTCTGTGAATTTTTCTGGAATTTTTGGAGGTATTTTCATATTTTTCTGAGGCCTAAATAGTTTTCTAGCATTTTCTGAAAATCTAAATCAAATTCTAAAATCAAATTTTCCAACCCCTTCCTCCAGCCGACACGTGGACGGCCCAGGACCGCCCACGTCGCCGCCCAGCCCATCCAGGCCGCGCATCCCCTCTCCCTCGCTGTCTAGCGGGCCCGACCTGTCAGCCTAGTCCCGCCTTCCTCACCTCCTCGCCCGACGCGTGGATGGCTCGGATGAGCCGCGTCTTGCGCCGGCCTCAATCCACCGTTCCTCCCACTTGCGCGCGCGCCCGACCGCCTCCGGTTACGTGGCGCCATCCGCGCCCCGCTCCATTCTCTCTCTGCCCGCGGCCCCACCGTCGACCACGCGCGCTGCTCCCGGCCGGCGCTTGGCCCCGCTGTCGGGGCCTTCGTCTCCAGCGGACGCCGGACTCTCCTCCTTTCTCTCTCTTCCGAAGGAACCGGTGATCAAATCCTACTGCACTCGGCCTCTTTCTTGAATTGAGCGGTTTGAACTCCGGGAGATAAGCCCTTATCCCCGAGAATCCGGACTCGCGTCGCCTCAGTCGGCTTATCCCCAATTCGAATCAACCCCGCGTCGACTTGGCGAGGAATTCCGCTACTTCATCCCTCCCCGAGCTCTATAAATAGCCCCTCGGCCTTCGCCTCTCCCGCACCACCTCCCAACCCTCGCCTTTCTTAGGGCCGGGCGCCCGCAGTGAGAGCTTCTCTCTCGAGCTCCGCCCAACTCGGCGAGCCTTCCCATCGCCTCGGACATCCTCGGAGCCCGTAGCGCCACCTCGACTTCCTCGTGCATCGGCGAACCTCCCGAGCACCTCGGCCGCCTCTTCTCGTCGCCGGAGCGCCGTCGCACCGGAGCACCCGAGTTGCCTCCGCTGCTCCCTCGCCACCGGCCACCAGCGTTCGTCCCCGAGCCTCGCTGACCTCTCAAACCGGACCCCCTCCACGCCAGGATTACAAATCACGCACCGCCCGAACCTCTCCGGCCCTCCCTCGCCGCCGGCGCCGTCGCCTCCGACCACTTCCACCCGGCCCCTCCCGAAGGTATTCCTCAAAAGGAATTGCTGCCCTATAGGGGTAGGCAAAGCCTCCCCCGCCCATCTGGTTAGCGGCGCTCTCTCAACTCCCGGTGCGCGTTCGAGCCCTCGGCTCCATGTGGCTGGGTTGAGTTTCGTTTATATTCATGCGACAAGTGGGTCCCACCCGTCGTGGCGGCCGTCTGTCGCGGGCCATCGCGTCTGAGCCCCACCCGTCTGCGTCGGCATTTGACAAGTGGGTCCGGATCCCAATGGTCCCACTGTGTCGGTGACCAGCGGATGAGGTCAGCGGCGAGGGTCCCACATGTCGATGGATGTCGAGAAGTGCTGGTCGATGGGTCCCACCTGTCAGGCTCTCGGAATTAAAATAAAAGATTAAAATTTAATATTCGATGGGCCCCACCTGTTAGAAATTTCTTAATTTCTGGATTTATTCAAACTGAAAACTTCAAACAAGCATAACTTTCTCGTTTTAACTCCAAATTCAGCCATTCAAATTTCTAAATTCATCTAAAATCATGATCTATCCAACCATGGCCTCCATTTGAATTTTTGAGTTTGTTTGAATTTTTATTTGAATTTATTTGTTTTGTTGCTTTTCTCTCGTGCGTAGAATCCAACGTTGAAGAAGACCTTTCCACTCCTCAACAGGAAGACCCAGAGCCCCTGCAAAAAGGCAAGTCTCCTTTGATCATCTTGAACCTATGATTTTGAAATGTTTTAATTATTTCAAATTATATGCATTGCTATTTACATAAAATGATAATTCAAATCTTTAGGAACTAGTTATTCCAACTTGCTATGCCCTCCATTGAAATTGAATGCCATGTACTCTTGTCACCATAGAATTTCCTTTGTCTCATTAATGAGAGTATTATAATTACTTGTTGATGTTAGTATGGTAGTATAATGCTTAGTCATGCTATCTAATAACTTTGGAAAATCTTGAAAATGGGAAATTATGAATTATTATTGAACCTTGTGTTTGTAAATGAAGTGGCAATTGGAGTTGTCACTGGGATTTTAAAATAAAATAAAATGTGAAAGTTGGTTTAGATTAGGGTGGATGGTTGGTTTGGATTGGTGCAGGAAGCACGAGATCTTGTAAAGTGTATGTTCCACCCTAGTCAATTAAGGACCGATGCTTGTGTTTGTCCAGACTGAGCATTAACCGTACAACCACAAGTCTATGTGGGTGCGACCTGGTGACTAACTTATGATAGTCTAGTTTAGGTGCCACCAGTGGAAAGTGGGTGCCGAGGATGGACTGGTTATCCACAGTGAGGGACAGATTTCTCAGTACTCATACGGCGCAAGAGGGGCTTCTTGGTTGGGCGGTTAGCCTACTGCGGTGAAACCTCGTGGTGCTATCTAGCTAGATTAGAGTAAGGTAAAGGCTTTGTGATATTTTATCCGGGTCTCATGCCAAAGGAAGCGTGTTGACTTTTAGGGTAACTTATCTCTTGTGGGTAAAGTTGTACAACCTCTGCAGAGTGTAAAACTATTCGAATAGCCGTGCCCACGGTCAAGGGCGGGCAAGGAATGCATTCACATGGTAGATTTCTGGTTTTGGTTTTAAAATCAAAAAATTGTATTTCGAGAGTGGAGGGAACTCTCGGAAGGGTATCCTGGCGGATGGAGCCAGAGAGGGTGGATGGAACCCGAAACTTTGAAACTTGTTATCTAGTGTTGGTGGTCGGAACCTTCACTAGTAAGTTATGGTTATTTCTGTTAGAACCATTATTTGTTAACTTGATGCCTTCGAAAATAATTAGTAGTAAATGAAATTTTAAAATATTGCTTTGTGCAAAAGAACCATATAGCCTTCCTTTGTCAAGCCTTGCATCTATGCATTTTTCCCAAGACTTGCGGAGTACTTTATGTACTCACATGCTACACTTAAAAACAAATCTCAGAGGAAGTTGAAGCTCACGAAGGTGACTACGACTACTGCTTCGCTTGTGGCTGTGACGGATTCTTCCCGGAGAATTAGGTCGCGCTTCCCCAGTCAATTGCCTGTGGCGTATTGATGGGTCTTCATCGGGTTTATCATTTGCTTCCGCTTTATTTCATGTGTGCGAGGTCTTAAACCTCTATTGTAATAATGGGACCTTTCGGTCAGTACTCTCAGTTATTGTAATAAATCGCTGTTGGTGATGTTTATCCATTCTGTTTAACTGTGTGCACTAGCTTTGATCTGGGACTAGTGCGGTAATACACAGAGGGTCCGGGTTTAGAAATCCGGGGTCCCGACAGTAATCATCCGTGAATGTTATGAACGAGTCATAACCATCCACACTTTTTACAGGAAAAGGACCACAAATGTCTGTGTGAATAATTTGTAGAACTCCTGTGCTTCTTTTGGCGTCTTTCTTAATTTTCTTTACATATTTTCCTTTAATGCATTCTCTGCATTGTTCTAAGTCTGAGAACTCTAATGGAGAAAGAATATCATTCTTAACTAGTCTTTCTATTCTCCCCCTCGAAATATGGCCTAAACGATAGTGCCATAATTTCGACGACGCATCTAGAGTTCTCTTCCGTTTCCTGTTTACATTCGTAGACGAGGATTCATTCACTTTCTCGCACGCGACGTTCCCATTATCGCATACGACATTCACATCATCACGTAATGATAACAAATAAAGCTCATTTTGTAAGATAGCAAGACCAACACATTCTTTATTAAACATTATTTCACACTTGCCATTTTTCAAAATGACAATCATAACCATCATTGTCCAAACATGAAACACTAATCAAATTCCTCTGTAAAGAGGGAACATAAAGAACATCTCTAAGTAAAAGAGCGAAGTCATCAGCTAGCTCTAATGAAAGATCGCCAACGGCTTCAACTTCAGCTTGGACTCCATTTGCGACTTTAATGCATCTTTCTTTTCTTTGCGTAGTCCTCGTCGAACGGAATCTCTGTAAAGAATTAGCAACATGAACAGTTGCTCCTGAGTCAATCCACCAAGTAGATTTCGAATATTGCACATACATGGATTCATTTATAAAGGTAATAATGTTCTCACCTTTCTTTGACATAATCATTTTCAAGAAATCGGGACAATTTTTCTTGTAATGTCCCTTTTTCTTACAATGAAGGCACTGATCTTTTTCAACTGTGAAATTTTGTTGCTGAGGCTTATGCTGAGGCTTTCCTGTCTTTGAGGAGGAATGATTAAAGTTCTTTTTCTTGTTGTCTTTGACATAGTTGATAGAACCACCATGTGAGGATTTAATTCTTTCCTCCTCTTGCACACACATAGCTATGCACTTTTCTAAGTCCCATTTCTCGGGTTGCATGTTGTAGTTGACAACAAAGGTGTCAAACTCTTTCGGCAAGGAAGCAAAAATCAAATCAATAAGAAACTCATCCTTGAGAGCCAAATCCATTGGTTTAAGCTTGGATGCCAAGTTGCTCATCCTTAGTATGTGCTCTCTTATACCACTGCCACCACCAGAGTACCTTTTCTGTCACAAGCTGCTTAATCAGTTGTGTAGCATAAGTCTTTGAAGAGCCAGTAAACTGACTCTTTATTTTCTCAAGGTACTTTGTGACAGTGTCACACTCTGCGATTGAGCCCACAATTGCAGGCTCAATCGTGTTCTTTATCACAGCCAAATATTTCTTGTTGGCGGTGACCCACTTTATGATCAAGATCATATGACATTTTTATGGGAGCATAGTCCCTCATGCAGTGCGCCAGCAGCATCGACCTCATTTTCATCCCTCACCGGTGCCACAGGCTCTGTGGGACACGGTGTGGTGACTACCCAGTCCACCTCAGCCAAGATGAAGGCCAGGTCAATCTTTTTCTTCCATTCACCACAGTTGTCTCCTTTGAGAACCGGGATATCCCTGATGTAGCCCATCAAAGAGTATCCTTTTGAAAACACAATTCATATACAGTGAGAACATTTAAACATAATAACAACAACTGCATGCCTTGGTTTCAACGTTGGTTAAAATTAAAACATACAGTTGTTTACACATTAAATCTACATCACCGTTGGGCAGAAATAGAGATAATGCATAAAACTCATCAATTAAAATTATAATACTATTATTATCAACGTTGGTCAGAAAATAACAATATCATAATTCACAACAATTCTCAAAAATTAAATTCTCCCGTTGGTTCGAATTTAATTGAAAGAGTAATCAACATTAACTTTTGCAGCGGAAACATGAAATTATTCTAAAATAATTCATACTCAGAAGCATTATTACTGTACTCATCTAATCTCTGGAAAAATAACACGTTGGTGCAAAAATTTACAGAGATTTGATTCAAAATTTATTCAAATTCATTCAAAAAAGCTTCTGAAAATAATTAAATTCATTTTTTCGGACTTACTGTTCAAACGGCCATTTTGGCCCATTCCTTCGCAGCCGTGGCCCACGGCGGCCTGCTCAGCGAGCTCCCACGCGTGCTCAGGCTGCAACCTGGGCCTGGGCCGGGAAAGCGGCTTCTCGCCTGGGCCGAAAGAGGCCCGATGTCATCGGCGCGATCCATCGCCGTCCATTCGCATCTGACGGTTGAGCGGCGTTTTCGGCGGAACAAAACCCGCTCGTGGCGGACGCCCGAAAACCCTAGAATCATTCTCTCCTCTCCCCTCACTGAGCGTCGCACCCGAGCGAGCGCAGTCGGCGGCGGCGACTTTGTCCACGCCGCCGGAGAAGGAAAAGACCGGCACCAACGCGGGCCTCTCACCGGCGTCGCGCGCTCTCGAGAGGAGCGCGCCGCCGTCGAGCGGCTCCGTGTCGGCGCCCCTCAGCGCGTCGACGATGGCCCGCTTTGGAGCGCCGGCGAGCCCACGGCTCGGCCGGTCTTCCCGCACGCCAGCGACGACGGCCAGGTAAGTCTCGGCCTTTTCAGATCTAGGGTTAGGGTTTTGATCCAGACGGATCGAGTCCATTCCCCTCTCTCTTCTCTTTCTATTGCCATTTTCTGGGGTTAGGGGAGGGATTCTCTGTGCTTTTCTTTTCCGCACGCCGGTCAACCGACGGCGGTATGAGGTCTATGCTTTTCCATCTAGATCTACGCCTAGATTAGTGGCTGTGATACCATTGTTAGGTCCTTAGGATCATCTAGGTTTAGATCTAAAGGATGTTCTTGTTCGGATTCGAGAGAGAAGGGGAGAGGGAGAGAGGATTAGGGTTAGGGGTACCGACCGTCCGATGCATTGGAGGAGGAGTTGGCCATCGCTGGTTGGCTCGGTGAAGTCTGCGCACGGGCAGCGACGGTGGGGAAGAGGAGGGCGGTGGCGGCGGCGGAGATCCGGTGATGGGGACGGCGATGGAGCTTCCCGCCGCCGACTGCGCTTCCCTCTAGATCGGTCTAGGGTTTGTCGGGTGGGGTTTGCGGCTCAGGCGAACCTCGTTACTTGAGCCGCCGGCCCCCACCCTTTATTTATTGAGCAGCGCGACGGGGGCCCACCAGCCAGTAGATGGACTGGGCGCCCCCGATCAGGGCGCGGATCAAGGCCCTGATTAGCCGTTGGGCTAATCGGGAGAGAGATCAATCTAACAAGTGCAGGCTAGATATGATGATTCTGGATGGTATGGTATAAGTAAGCTGTTTGGCTGGTGGGATAGGATAATACACAATTTTTTTTTTACTTAAATATGATGATCCTGGATGGTTCGACATGATGTTTGGTTAGAGAAATAGGATTGGATATGGTAACCAGGTGGTAAGAATACCCCTAAATACCTTTTCACTTGTGGACCGTTGTATCAAAGATCTAACAGATTTAAACACATCTTCCTAAAACATATAAATTCTCTCTCTCTCACCCCCTCCCAACTCAAACCCTACCCACCCAAATCCAATGTCACCATCGCCCTTTGTGAGCCCGCCCACCGCTAGAGCTGCCTCTCGTGCGCCCTTCAATGCCACCGAAGCTACCTCCCGTGCGTCCTTCTTCCCCGCCACTTCCCTCTGCTTCTTCTTGGTGCGCTGACTAAGGCTCGCCGCCTCCCTACACCCTTCTTCACCGACGACAACCACGGCTCATTGTCTTCCTACGCCCTTCTTTGTTGACGCCAACCATGACTCGTTGCCTCCCTAAGCCCATCTTTCCCAACGCCGACCGCAACTCACCACCTCCTTGCGCCTTTCTTTGTTGACGTCGACCACGGCTTACTGCCTCCCTACACCCTTCTATGTTGGCGTCTACCGTGACTCACCATCTCCATGCGCCCTTCTTCGCCGGCTCCAACCCCAACTCGCCGTCTCCCTGCGCCCTTGTTTCCCACGCTCGCTGTCAGTCGATGGGTGGTGACCGCATCCACCGCGCTTGTTCGTGCGTCCACTGTTCCATATAGGATGAGTTCGTCTGGCAAAAAAATGAGAAACCACACGGTCCCAGATCTAGGTGGAATATTGACTCAAGTGGAGCCACCTCGTCCCATTCTCTCAACCAAACATAGGTACACCTCCTCATCTCGGAACGTTCCCATCTCATCCTACTTGGTCTTGGCAACACTGCCATCCGGCAGATTAATTCTTCGGATTGTTGCTAAAGTTTTTCTTGCAAAATATTATCCGCTGCTACAAGTGTCCAACAAGAAACGAGATTAATAGCTTCCGCCAAAATGATAATGAAACTTCAGAAAAATTATTCAACGCGCAGGTTGGTTCCCTTTACGGGTGGGTGTGGGCCGAATCCTTTACTGTTTTGGTCCCGTACTATTTTTTTACATTTTAGCCCTCTAAGGAATTTTTTACAAATCTAGCCTTCTCCCAATTGCAGAATTTACGCGAGATCGACACATGACAAATTCCGCAACAGGGGAGCACGGAAATGCTATTTCTGTGATACTTTTTTAAAATCCGTGCTCAAGGAGCACGAAAAAAATGTATATCCGCCGGCAGTGCACTGTAACTACAAAACAAAATCCGTGGTACTGTAGCACAAAATGCCACGTGTCATATTCGTGTAATTCCATGCTTGGAAGGGGTTAGATTTAAAATATATATACTCAGGAGGCTAGAACTAAAAAAAAAATAGCAACAGGCCAAAACAGTAAAGATTTCGAGTTGGCCGGGGTGGCTCGACATGGCCCTGACCTATAGCGCCCAGAGTATCTATTCATCTATTGCGTGGCAAGGGTCAACCCATTTGGCGCAGCTGTAGTGCCCCAACGACCCAATGGGTCGTAAGGGACGAACCTTTTTAATGTGTATATTGTACGTGTACACTGTATAGGCAGGCAGACGGCCATCTTCAGGGTCCAAGTTTCATTCCTCATGATGATACACTAAGAGATCATCATTGGACGTATATTAGCGTATCAAGCTGCATCAGTATTTTTTTTGTAGGATACTCCATTAGTAGCGTTCGCATCGAGGTGTAGAAATACTTTAGAGATGAGGTGATCATTTAACTAACTAATTTATTTAATAGCATTTTTAGGCCTAACAGATGCCTAACGAGTGATCACTACTACAAAAAAGTTTATATCAGATGCCTCATCACAAACAGTTGACCAAAACTGTCAGTGTTAAATGCAATCACAAACGGTTTAGATTTAGAGACTATCTGTGTTGCTACCAGCGCTAAAAGCTGTCTGTGAAGAGATAATATCACAGATGGTTTTTTATTTAAATCGTCTGTGATACTTCACAGATGGTTTGTATTACAAATTATCTGTGATAATCTGTGATAATGAAGCTATCACAGATAGTTTATATTAAAAAATGTCTATGATATGTTTTCCACCTTGCAATCCCCTAAAATTTCATAATCTCCTGCGTGAGTTCAAGTAGGATTCCATTCTGAGACACCTTTAGTAAAACGGGCATGACTTTTGCATGTTGTGTCCGTTTTCGACGTTCTTGTACTCGTTGGAATACTAACAACGAGCCCGATCCAAAAAAAACCAACTCGCTTATGCCAGTCGCCCTGTAAGACCCCTAAAATCGGCCATGTTTAGTCTCAAATTTGCCTTTTAAGTTTTTGGTTTTTGTTTTGTCAAAATTTTTGATCTTCTGTTTGGAATTTGGGGTTCACCTCAACTGCAAAGTTGCAGATCATGTTGAAATCTTTCAAACGAGCTTATATAGGCCATATAGAAATTTTCTATTTCATCTTTTGCGACTAGCTGTTTACATTGCACTGGTATATACATATATTATCTTCGGTATCACAGACGGTTTGTGGTTCAAACCGTTTGTGGTAATTATGTATCACAGACAGTTTATGTTCAAACCATTTGTAATAATTATATATCACAGACGGTTTGTGGTTTAAACCATCTATTATAATTATATATCCCTGATCGCTGGGCTCGTCAATCCTCCCCAACCCAATCCCAGCCAATAGAAACTCACCAGCCCCCACTCCACGGATTGTAGCTCCGTCTCTTCGTCCCCGCACCCATTCTGCCAAAATTTTTCCCACTCCCACTTCTCCCTCTCCTATACATACTCACCTAAACCCATCCTCTACCTTGCTCAAAATCTCTCCAGCCTCCCCATCGTCCTCCTCCTCGGCACATAAGTCATCTACGGGCAGCAAGGTACCGCGGAAGCAGCTAGCTACCAAGATGGCGCTTAATTCAGCACCGGGACAGCAAACATCAGGGACATCCAGCTTGCACGTTGCATTAGGGACGAGAGGGCCTAGGCATCGCGTGCTGCATCCAACTTCTACTGTCTGCTAGAATCTCTGCTTCTTATATATTCTTGCCATGTTAAAGAGTTAGGTTCATAGGACTAAGAGATGTGTTCTTGCCATGTTCTTACTGTATTAGATGGGTAATCTGCTCATTATCTTGTTATGTTGTAATTGTGGATTCTAATTTTAATGGAAATTGAATGCGCTGTTGTGTTTGCTACTGTATTTGCTTGTTTTCAAAGGTATAGCTAATATTTTTTTGAGGCTAGCCAAAAAACAGAAAAAAATAGGCACATAATGAACTATCACATACGATTTTAACCAAAATCCGTCTGTGATTCTCACACATTATAGACAATTCTATCTACCAACTGTTTATGATGGGAAAGTATCACAGGCGGTTCTATTACCAACCATCTATGATACTCACCCATCATAGACGGTTAATAGCTAGAACCGTCTGTGATGTGTGAGTATCACAGACAGTTTTTGGTTCAAGCCATCTGTGATAGTGTTCTTTACAGACAGTTCTAATTATAAACTGTCTGTGTTGTATTTATCACAGACGGCTTACAAACCATCTATGATAACCTTCGATTATCACTGACCCATAAATTCAGACGGTTTAGAAAATCGTCTGTGATGATAGTTTCAAACCGTCTGTGATGACCCTTTCTGTAGTAGTGGATGGAGAAGCACTTTAGGACCAATTTTCAAAAATAAAGGAGATATTAAAAGTTGTACTAATCATAGAGGAATTAAGTTCATGAGCCACATAATAAAGTTTTGGGAGCGAATGATTGAGCATAGTTTAAGATAAGTGACTAGTGGGACGAAAAACCAATTTGGTTTTATGCCCGGGAGGTTGACAACGGATCGAGGTGATTTTCTTGACCCAACAGTTGATGGAGAGGTATAGGGAGAAAAATAAGGATCTTCATATAGTATTTATCGACTTGGAGAAAACCTATGATAAAGTCCCAAGAAAGATCATGTGGTGGACGCTTCAAAGGAAAAAAGTCCCAACAAAGCATGTAACCCTAATCAAGGATATGTACAAAGATATTGTGACTAACATCAGAGCATATGGTAGTGATACTAATAACTTTTCTATCAAGATAGGACTACACCAAGTTTCAGTGTTGAGCCTGTATATTTTTGCCTTAGTGATGGATGAGGTCTCATTGATGATGTAGTACTAGTTGATGAGAGTAGGATAGGTGTTGATAGGAAATTGGAGTTATGGAGGAAGACTTTAGAATCGAAGGGTTTTAGACTTAGTAACACTAAAATTGAGTACATGAATTATGATTTGAACAGTGCTAGGGCAGATGATGGAGATATTAGTCTAAACTGACAAGTAGTATCTAGGAATGACACTTTTTCATATTTGGGATCGATACTACAATGGGACGCCCAGATTGATGAAGACGTGAGCCACTTGATAAAAGCAAGGTGGGTGAAATAGCGCCAAGCATTGGGCGTCCTGTGTGATAAAAATCACTCAAAAGTTAATGAGTAAGTTCTACATGACTGCGATTAGACTTGCAATACTATATGGAGTGGAATGCTGGGTGGCTAAAAGACAACATATACAGAAGATGAGTGTAGCGAAGATCAGGATGTTGTTGTGAATCTGTCATCACACAAGGCGTGATTGAATATGCAATGATGATATACGTGATAGGGTGGGGGTAGCACCAATTGAAGAGAAGCTTGTCCAATATCACTTGCAATGGTTTGGACATCTCCAACAAAGGCATTCTAAGGCACCGGTACGTAGTGAAATTTTAAGACGTACCAAAAACATAAGAAGAGATAGAGGTTAACCAAGGCTGATGTGGAAGAAAGTAGTTAAAAGATACTTAAGGGATTAAAATATATCTAAGGAGTTGGCTTTGGATAGGAGCATATGGAAGT
Organism: Dendrocalamus sinicus; assembly: GCA_036346575.1. Lineage (NCBI taxonomy): Eukaryota > Viridiplantae > Streptophyta > Magnoliopsida > Poales > Poaceae > Dendrocalamus > Dendrocalamus sinicus. The sequence goes on along the minus strand of JAYEVI010000429.1, from coordinate 302,383 downwards.
TAGTGATCCAAGTACTAGAATTATGATATAAGAAGAAGATTTAGAGATGGTTTATGAGACCCTCGGTTCAGATGCAGGATGCAGGGTTTAGGGTTTTTGCCTTGTAAGTTTTATTACAAGGCTCCTATTTCTTTGACCTTGAGCAGGTTACATTCCTAGTTTACCATAAGTTGTTTGGAATAAAAGACTTTGTTGTTGTTGCTGCTGCTGCATTAGTAACACAAAGTGGCATGGAAACAACCGGTGTATCGAGGTATTATAGCACATGTAAACAAAATGCCCTTTTAAGTGCACAATAGAAAATAGCCAAGTGTTGTAAAGCAAACATCCTCAAAAATCTGTTGAAAACTCACTCGAACTTTCAAATCTATAGTGAAACGTGCTTTTTTTTCATGATAATTTGCTAAAAATATGTTGAAACTCACTCAAAATTTTAAAACTTTGTTGAAAACACACTTGTACATTTGAATCTTTCATGAAACTAGTTTTCAATCTCAAAACTTTGTCTATAACTTGAAGTTTTAATTTTGAAACATGAAACTCACCTTGTGAATCTTGAAGTTTTAGTTTTTCAAACTTAGGTTTCTATTTCAAAACTTAGTAAGACTAAGTTTCAGAATTTGAAACTTTGAAACCTCAAGTTTAAGTTTGAATGCACCATATACCATTTGAATATTATTCCATTGTCTAGCATCTTCCTTTTTCTTATTGATGGTCACTTTGAGGATGTTTGCCGTGTTTGTTGAACCGATGTCATTTTTTTTAAAAAAAATATCTACTTTCTATAATGCATAGAGAATATCTATAACTCATTTGATTCCATTATGCCTCAGTATCTATAGGATCTTCGTCAGCGTGTGCATTGTAGCAACTACATCCACCGATCAAAGAACACTCTCAGTATTTTCATTTGCTAGCAGGGTATGCATCAATACCACTTCAATCTTCTTCTGTTTCATTGATTATTGCTCTAGTTGTTTTGCTTCTTCTTGACTCTTACATGGCCAAGTCATGTTTCGTGAGGTAAATAATGGTTTGGTAGGGTCAACAAAGTTTTGTGATTTTACGAGTGAAAGGAAAACATATATAATGGCTTAAAGATGTAAACTAAATAAGGACATAATATTTTTCCCCACATGGGTATAACTGCATAACTGAACTATCCCATGGTAAAAGAATAACATATTGTGAAGTATGACCTACAATGCAACCTTGAACATGGATATGACTTTCAATGGCACAGTACCTCTCATCATAGATAAATAATATAAAGGAAAGTTAAGCAGATTCTATCTTTATACATGAAATTGTTTCATTCATCTTTTACAACACTAAATTATATGTGACATAGAAGCAATCAGAATTTTTCCCTATGTGAGTATCTATTTTTTTTTTTGAAATGGGAGGCAACTGACTCACCAGTTTCTTTTGTAGAAACCTAAATAACTTACAGCCAAGGTTCAACAAAAGCAAAAAAGAAAGATAATAAATAACTGGATAGCCAGCTACATCAAGCATAACTATCTCAAACCACTTGGAACTTTATTTGAGATGCTAACAAAATGCACAACACATATCAATCCAAAACCACTAGTAACTTCTTTTGCAAATCTTCATCCCTGTCTGCCTTCTAGCCAAGGCACTCCCATGGTCCATCCGCTAGCGGGCACAATCAAATGGGCCCTTACTTCACTATTTGCTATTTCATATAATCCCACATTAGTTTTTTGGGTGTTTCTTGTGACGGTTGGTGTTTCCCTTTGGTTGTTTCCCTTTCATGCTTAAATTTATCTGGTTCCTTTGTTTATTTCTTTTCTCTCTCTTTTTTTTGTGGGAACTGATTCTTGCCTTCTTCGTGTAATTAGTATCTGCTTTGGCATTGCCCCCACCATGCTTGCTGAGCAGGACCATGGATCGGGCTACCACACCAGTGACATATAGAGGCTCATGTCCAACCTGAGGAATTGAATACTTATTATCCCTTAGGATCCGTAGAATCTTTGTCAATGCGAGCATTGCAGCAACTGCCACCATCGACCAAAGAGGCACTCTTAGTACTGCGCATTTGCTAGCAATGTACGAGCAGTGCCACTCACACTTCTTCTGTTTCATTTGTTATTGCTTGCATGTCTAAGTCATGATTCATGAGGTAAATACTTGTTTAGTGGGGTCATGATTCATGAGGTAAATAATGGTTTAGTGGGGCTCAACATAGTTTGGTGATGTTGCAGGTGAAATGTGAACATACATAAGATCGTAAAGACGTAAACTAAATGAGGGCAGAATATTTTTTCACACATTCATGGGTATAATTGTACGAGTGAACTGTCCTATGGCAAAAGAACAACACCTTGTGAAGTATCACCTACAATGCAATCTTGAACATGGATATGATAATCTTTAAATGCTAGCAGAGTTCTTATCATATATAACTAATATAAAAAAAGTTAAGCAGATTCCATCTTTATACATCAAATGATTTTATTCATCTTTCACAACACTAGATTAGATGTGACATGCAAGTGATCAGATCTTTTTGCCCTAAGTGACTATCTGTTTTTTTTAAATGGGAGTCAACTGTCTCACCAGCTTCTTTTATAGAAACCTAAATAACTCAAGTCTTACAGCAATGGTTCAACAAAAGCAAATAAGAAAGATAATAAATAACTGGATAGCCAGCTACATCAAGCTTAACTATCTCATACCACCTAGAAGATTATTAGAGATGCTAAGGGAATGTACAATACAAGATGCTTATACATGAGTACTTAAAGAGAGAACATAACCACATCATCAAGTACCGATGTAAAAGGCATATGCTTAGATGTTATATTATCTATTAATTATGTATATTTATAAACATAAGTACTTGCTAAGCACCGATGCATAGTTAAACATTGATGTTACAAAATAAGCACCTCATCTATCCTATGTGGCAAGAAAATTTAGTTTTTCTTCACTCAGTATATGCACTGTACAGGCTCTAACAATGTGTAAACGTCTAGCTAAAGCCAACATAGCACTCTGAACTTCCAGCCAACACAAACGTATCAATCTAAAACCACTAGTAACTTCTTTTTCAAATCTTCAACGACTTCCAGCCTACATACCTCCTTCACCACCTAGCACAACGCTCCAGCTCCTTACCGTAGCATGTCTTGGTCTGCAGGTTTCGGACACCCAAAATACGAGCCAATGACAGACATAAAAAACAAGAGAGTTAGGATAAAAAAACGAAACATGTTGTAAACATGAACGATTTCTCTCCTTCCAAATGGACCAAATTACATATGCAATCCCAAATATGATAAATCGACGTTTAGCTTTAGCCTTTAGGAAATTGTTCAATCCACTCCCGAAAGAGATACTGAACATTTTCACGCTTCGACTGAAAATTGAAAGTGCAAGCTAAGATGGTCCAAATATATTGTGATAGAGGACAAGACAGGAACAAATGTTTAACTGTCTCCTCTCCACCACAGCACTGGCACTGTTTAGATCCATGCCAACCCCTTCTCAACAGGTTATCCTTTGTCAGTATGCTATTCCTTAACACCAGCCAACGAAACACCTTGATTTTCAGTAGAATTTTGACTTTCCACAGAAATCTGCAGGGGTAAGCACTCTGTTGCATCTGTTACAAGATAATTCTTCTCAACGTGATCCTGTTCACCGTCCGACAATCGGTTCGGTTACGTTAGTTTGTATCGGAGTCAAGGCCCTTTTCTTGTTGTATGCGATCCTGATTCCTTGGTACATGTATCTATATATTTGATCAATGGAAACAGTCCAAGGCTTGCGATTGCAGCCTTTGATGGTATGAGAGCCATAGCGTTTTTCCGAAAACGCATCTGCCGATCTTCTTTTTCCGCCGAGACGCCTCCCGGCTCATCTCGCCGTGACGCCTCCCGACTCATCGCCAAGGCCCACCACTTCCGGTTCATCTTAGCTCGCATCCTCCGGGCTCACCCGCGCTGCGCCACCTCTCGGCTCACGCGCACCTTCTGACTCGCTGCGACCAGACTCGTCCACGCCGCGCCACCTCCTGGCACTGTCTCGCCCAGTGGCGGAGCCTCATTGAGGGCAAACGGGTTTCCGGCCTCCCCTTTCATATCAAATTTTTTTTGGTTATCCATTATATATCTAAGCTCGTTTCACAATTGGCCCATTAGTTAGTTCACTGAAAAACCCCAAAATTTCAACCCCAAAAATTTCTGTGCTTTTTGCTGGATTTTTGAGTGAATTTCGAAAACTTTCCTTTTTGGGAAAGTTTTCCCGTTCCCGCCTTCCTTTTCCGGCTGGACGCCTTCCCCTCCCGTTGGCGCCCCGCCCATTTCCGCTTTCTCCCGTTCCTTGGCGCTGCCCCGCTCCCTTCCCCCGTTGGCGCCGTTTCCCTCCCCGCCTTTCCCCGCGCGTGCGCTGCGCCTGCGCCCGCCCAGCACCGCCTCTGCTCGCCTCCGCGCCCGCGGTTTCGCCCCGCGCTCGCGTCATCCCGACGCCCCGGTCCGAAGCTGGCAGCACCCCTGCGCCACGCGTCGCCGCTTCTCTGCCCCGACCCCACCTGACAGTCTCCGTTTTCTCCTCCTCCCGCGCGCGGACGCGCTCGCTCATGCCGCAGCTCCACCTGCTCCCCCGTGCCGTCCATCGCCATTACGGCATTGCCAACCCCGGTCACGGCTCCATCCCGTGGAGGAGACGCCCCCCAACGGCCCCGTCACTTCGGTTGACTCCCGCGCCACTGCCCGTTGCCTTCTCCCGAAGATTTCCCCCTCCGTCCGGGTATAAAAACCCGCCGCGCCTCCTCACTCTCTCTTTGCCTCCCGAGCTACTCCACCTTCCCCACCCACTTCCCATCACCCCAGAGAAGCTCCAAGTGCGGCCGATTGAACTCGTCACCGGGCGCCGCCATTCCCCTCCCCTATGCCGCGACCCGTAAACCGATTCTACCTCTCTCCTCCATTTCTCGATTACTTCCACCAGAGCTCCTCCGCTACACCTAATCACCGTGCTACATTTGTTTGGCGGAGAATCTCCGAGGTATTCCCGCCGAAGCTCCCCGCCGGCGGAAACCACCTCCTCGTGGCCAGGCTACTCCGCAGCTCCTCAGCTCCCACCTCCACCGCCATTGTGAGCCCCTCGATCCCCTGATCGCGTAGCCGCAACCGTTTGACCTCTCTCGCCGTCGGTGACCTTCCTCGCCGCCAAGCACCTGAACTTTCCCCTTCTGTTCCCCGCCCTCTCTGCTGATCCCCTCGCCTTCCAACCGCCCAAAATGAGTTCCCCGCTCGGAGGGCTACCCGCTGGTGCTTTTGGCTGCCGCGGGCGAGCTCCCTAGCGCCCAATCCGTCGTCGCCACCGTAGCACCGCCCCGGGGACACGGTAGCAGCGGAAGGAGGAAGACGACCCCTCGTCGCGACGTGGCCACACCCCGGCCGTTCATCCCACCCTCGCCATATAACCACGGCCGCGGATCAAGCCACCCCGCCACCGTCCGATCTTCTTAAACACCTCCCTCGCCTCCGTTGGATCCGCCTTGCACCGCCGCGCGCTCCGCCCACAGCCGTCCATCCCGCCACGTGTTGGCCATCCGGTCGCGCGGTTGCGCGCTGCTTCTTGGCCGAGCCTCGCCGCCGCCGCCGCTCGCAGCGCATGGGCGCGTGGACGCGCGGGCCGTTTGGCCGCTGGGCAAAATTTCCGGCCAGACTACGCTGTAGCATCGGGCCGGCCCATCACTGTGCATCCCGAATTTCCAGAGCTTTTCCAATTTCTAAAATCCCAGAAAATCCAAATAAATTCTAGAAAATCACAGAAAATTCCAAAAATTCCCAAATTTCAGCACTTTGCTCCAAATATTATCTTGGACCCATTTTTGGCCTCCTTTCCTCCAGATTCATCCCAGAGAAATTCCTAAAATTCCATTTGAGGGGTTTATGCATTTTATTCCTTTTTAAATAGTTTATTTTTCCTCGCTTGATTAGTTTCAAGCTGGATTTAATTTATTTTATGTGTTTGCGCTAGTGTCGGAGATCCCGGAGGTTCAAGTGCAGGCTCAGGATCCAGGCGTTGCTTCGTTCGAGCTAGCTGAGATCATCCGGATTGACGACAAGTCCCCAAATCCTTTGATCACGTTGCAACCCATGTTATCTAATTATGCTATTATGTTATTTGCATTGAGCTAATTGTGAAATGCTAATTCAAAGTAAAATAAAATGTTTAGAATGACCTGTTAAGTAGTTAATCCTACCACCGACAAATGCCATGTTAAACTTGTAGCCATGCCTTTGTAACCCTAGAAATAATTATCTGTTAATCTAGATAACTGTAAGATATTATTATCACTCAAAAGTCTTATACTAATAAGGTCGTGGCAGCAAGCCAACAGAATTTGTAAAACCCGACTCTAAGGTAGGGTGGTATGGGACACCGTATCTTAGAGCGGAGAGTGCCGGCGTGCACAAGGTAGGGTAAGGGGGTTGTGGTGCATCGCAAGATGATTATTCACCCAACTCTTACCCTAGGTTGGGTCGCGGGCCTGGTAAGGTTGCGGACCATGTGAAAATATAAGGACTGAAACCCTTACGCTGAGCAAATGTCATAGTGATCGCTCAACCACAGGTGTTGACTTGTCAACCCTGGTTTAGTACCTGCTCAACTTAAGTGAAACCCCGCATTGGGAGTCGGTGCAAGACAACGATAGGTCCTCACAACTCGGGATCAGCGTTCCGCGATGGCCAGCGGACGCCTGAGGATGTGCGGGGTTATTATCTATCGGGTGGAGTGTATACCAAGGGTTGAGCAGCGAAACGACCTGGCTTTCTTAACTCTTTAGCGGGAGTTGAGGGATCGTGTGGGTAAAGCTGAGCAAACTCTGCAGAGTCAAGCAAATGGTATTCGAATACGCCGTGCTCCCGGTTATTGGAGCTGTGTCACTTGGGTGATTCCAGCAGCGAAGCTTAAGTAGTTTTGTACATGTTTTAACTTGATTAGTTGGTTAATGAACTCTTCATGAAAAACCCCTGAGATCTTAAGGAGTAGTTTTGGGTCCATTTTATTAAAATGTTTGCAAATAAAACTGCATCCACCAAATGTAATAAACCAAGTATACTCCCTTCCTTTGTAAATCCGTGCATGTAGTAAAATAAAGTCCCTTTGGGGCTTGCTGAGCCGGTTGTTTGGCTCACGGCTTGCTTTTGCCTTTCTTTAGAGGATCAAGACGAAGGTGTTTGTCTCCCCGTTGAGGAAGTCCCGGGAGGTCTCTTCTTCGACGATGACCCGTGGCTTTAGGTCTTGGCCGCGCTCGAGCAGATTTTGGAGTTTTTGTGATGTAAGTATACTTTGGGCTTGCACGCCCCGCTGTTGGAAAATGGATGTTAATCCGTATGTGAAATATATGCTGGTCTTTTGTTGTAAGCATGCAATGGTATACTCTTGCGCGACACTCCATAACTGTTCATGCGTGAATAGTTGCGGAATGCCGTGTCCGTACGCGCCCCTGGAAACGGGGGCGTTACAAGAAGTGGTATCAGAGCCAGGCTCTTGACCGTAGGTTGAGACCTAAGGCAAACTAGGGAGCGATTCTATCGCAAAACTTAATTTAAGCCATAAAAAGGGTTTACGAAAAATATAAGTATTATTGCTGTCTTTTTTCTCTCTTGTTGCTACCTCACCTATCTTAGTTTACTTCCCCTTAAGTTTTACTTTCGCAAAATGTTTTCTGCTTTACTTGTCTAGCTTCAAAATTTCGCTTCTCGGCAGCTGAAGGAGTAGCCGTCGTTCGCTAGACTAGACTGACCCTGAGTAGTAGCAGTACTTTTGTAATGTAAAGCAGGTGTAATCATGAACCCTAAGTGGCTTGTGTACCACTTGCATATTGTAAATCTATGTTATTTTATCCTTGTATGTTGTTTGCTTATTTATCAGTATCCCTTCTGTGTTCAAAGCTCTCTCCTGTCCCCTTTCGCTCTCGTTCTTACCTTTTTCATCCTATACTTACCTTGAAAATTCGATGTCTTACTTATCCCCTCTTGATTGCCAAAGCCGCTGCAAAGCTGACTTCAAGTTCCCAATTGGCAGATGGATCCGGCAGAGCAGAGTGGTCAGACCAACAGGCAGGGTGCACCTGCCACAGATCAGACATCACTGGCCAGCGTAATTGCAATGCTAGAGCAGAATCGATATCAGGGAGAACAGAACATCTTGAAAGTGCTAGATAAGCAGGCACAGCTACTAGAACAGATTGCAGCCAGGTCTCCGGGTGTTCAAAGTGGAGGGAATGGTGCCCCTCGGGATGGTTCACCAATAACCATTCGATGGGCAGATTTCCAAAAGACACGTCCGCCAGCTTTCACGCCTTCAGCTGACCCTGTAGCAGCTGCAGATTGGCTGGTGGACGTGGAAAGAAAATTACAGACTGTACAATGCGATGACAAAGAGAAAGTGCTATATGCTTCCCACCTATTGCAGGGTGCAGCAGCTACATGGTGGGTCAACTATCAGCGCACCCTTCAAAACAGAGAAGTCACTTGGGAAGAGTTCACAAAGGCCTTCCGTAAGGCGCACATCTCTGATAGCGTCATGGAAGCCAAACGCCGAGAGTTCTTAGCACTTAAACAAGGTGGACGCACAGTCATGGAATACTTGCATCAATTTAACCACCTTTCCAGGTTTGCTCCGGAGGATGTTGACAGCGAGGATACGAAAATGAGCAAGTTTCGAGCAGGACTGCAACAGTCATTGAAGTTCCATACCTCAGCCATGAAGTTCAAAGACCTGCACGATATGGTGGACAGCCTGATTACTTCAGAAGAGGCTAGAGGTGAAATGGAAGATTACAGGAAGCGCAAGGCAGTGGACAAATCTCAGTCTTCTTCGCATAGTGCCCAGCGAAGCAAGACCTCGGGATCATCCTCATTCCGATCCCAACCCTCACGTCAGTTTGTGAAGCTACCGAAGAACCAGTCTGGACAATCTCAACAGTACAGTTCTCCTTTACCCTTCGCCATCAAGTGCCCCACCTGCAATGGCAAGCATCTTGCTAGCAGCTGTCCACGAAGGACGGATGCATGTTTCCATTGTGGAGAGAGTGGACACTACAAGCATCAGTGTCCGAGGAGGAGTTTGAAATCAGATGCAGCTAAACTCCAATTCCAAAACTAGCAGCAGCAGGAAACAAAATCACAATCGGGCCCTAGCACCCCCGAAGGAGACTATCTGCAGATCAAGACAGCCGGACCTCAATCACCGGCAGCACCGCGAACTTCACATCTGCAGTGAAGCAAGGTCGTACTGCACCACATTTTATGCAAGAGTAAATCATGTGTCCATGAAGATGCAGCTGAAGCTAGTGACATCATTGCGGTATGTTCCCAATCAACACCATACCTGCATTGATTTTATTTGACCCTGGTGCAACGCATTCGTTTATTTCGAAGAGTTTTGCTTCAATAAATCAGTTGCCTTCTGTTTCATTGCTAAGACCTTATGTGGTTGAAACCCCTGGGATTAGAATGGAGTCCCACAGAGGGTGTAGTGGGCTCAATATAAAAATCCAAGGGGTAGACTTCAGAGCAGATTTGTTACAATTAGACATGTCAGGATTAGATGCCATTTTGGGCATGAACTGGCTAGCCAAGAACAAAGGCAAGGTAGATTGTGAGATCAAAACAGTATCCTTGGTGAATCCTGAAGGTCAAAGAGTAGTAGTAAAGACAGACCAAAAAGTGCTGAAAGATGCCAAGAAGCGTATGATCAACATGATAGCAGCCACACCCGATCAAGTGCCAGTAGTGCAAGAATGTCCAGACGTATTTCCGAAAAAACTACCAGGCAGACCCCTTGACAGACAAGTAGAACTTGCCGTAGAGTTGATTCCAGGCACAAAACCAATCGCCAAGCATCAGTACCGAATGTCCGCCAGTGAACTAAAAGAGCTCAAGAGACAGTTAGATGAACTGCAAGAAAAAGAATTCATACGACCAAGTGTTTCACCTTGGTCGGCCCCAGTTTTGTTTGTGAAGATGAAGAGAGTTTTCAGTTGGTAAAGACCAAGTTGACAACAACGCCAGTATTAATTTTGCCCAACCCAGGGAAAGAGTTCTAAATCTATTGCGATGCTTCAAAGCAAGGTTTGGGATGTGTACTCATGCAAGATGGAAAAGTTGTTGCCTACGCCTCAAGGCAGTTGAAGCCGCATGAAGAGAATTACCCCACACATGATTTGGAGCTAGAAGCTGTGGTGCATGCCCTCAAAATTTGGCGGCACTACTTGCTAGGGAATCGTTGTGAGATATTCTCCGATCATAAAAGCCTGAAGTACCTGTTCACACAGCCAGAATTGAACATGAGACAATGTAGATGGTTAGAGTTGATTAAAGATTATGATGTTGATCTCCAGTATCACCCGGGCAAAGCCAATGTAGTTGCCGATGCCCTTAGCCGAAAGGCTCGACCAAGCAAAGTCAGCACCACAGAGTACCCACCAGAGATGAAAAGAGATATACTACGACTGAATCTAGTGATCACAGAACAGGGTGAAGGAGCAGCCTTAGAAATCCAACCACTACTGACAGATCAGATCAAAGCAGCACAAGATGAAGATAAAGAGATTCAAAAACTGAAAAAGGACATTGAAGAAGGAGATTCATCAGAGTATGCAGTAGACGAACAGGGAATCCTTACCTTCCGTGGTCGCTATTGCATACCCGACAAGGAGTTAAGAGAGTTGATATTATCTGAAGCCCATTCGTCTCAGTTTTCAATCCATCCAGGAGGTACCAAGATGTATCAAGATTTGAAGAAGAGGTATTGGTGGAACCAGATGAAGAAAGAAGTAGCAGAGTATGTAGCTAAATGTGATGTCTGCCAGCAGATCAAGATAGATCACCAAAAACCATCGGGATTGTTGCAGCCTTTGCCAATACCCGAATGGAAGTGGGATAGTATCGGCATGGATTTCATTACAGGACTTCCCAAGACTCGGGAGGGATATGATGCTATCTGGGTCATTGTTGACAGATTGACCAAGGTGGCTCACTTCCTCCCGATCAAGCAGACCTATGGGAAGGATAAGCTTGCTGAACTGTATTCGACAAGGATAGTGGCATTGCATGGAGTTCCAAAGAAAATTGTCTCGGATAGAGGAGCACAGTTTACGTCCAAGTTCTGGGAGAAATTACATGAAATCAGTGTAAGAACTTGCATTTCAGCTCAATATATCACCCTCAAACAGATGGACAGACAGAGAGAACAAACCAGATCTTGGAAGACATGCTAAGAGCTTGTGCTATTGTGTATGGAGCAGCATGGAATACTTGCTTACCGTTTGCCCAGTTCTCATATAACAATAGCTACCAAGCCAATATCCAAATGGCCCGTTTGAAGCACTTTTTGGCAGAAAATGCAGGACCCCACTGAATTGGACAGAGACAGGTAAACGACAAATTATTGGTCCCCAGATTGCTCAAGATGCAGAAGCACATGTCAGAATTGTCAGAGACAGACGGAAGAAGGCACAAGACCGACAGAAGAGCTATGCAGATAACTACAGAAAGGACTTGAATTTCGAAGTTGGAGACTTTGTCTACATCAAGGTCACCCCGTTTAAGATAGTTAAGAGATTTCAAGTCAAGGGCAAATTAGCACCAAGATATGTGGGACCATTTCAAATTATTGGAAGAGTTGGAGAGGTTGCTTATCAAGTGCAGCTTCCACCCAACTTGTCAAGAATTCACAATGTGTTCCACGTATCTCAACTTCGGAAATGTCTACGTCAGCCCACAGATGAAGTACCCTTGTCAGATATTGAATTGCAAGATGACTGCACGTGTGCTGAAGAACCACTACAAATACTTGAAACGTCAGAGAGGCAGCTCAGAAACAAAAATGTCAGATTTTGCAGTGTTCAGTGGAAGAATCAGACGGCGGATGAGTCCACTTGGGAACGAGAATCAGACTTGCAGCGGGATTTCCCCAACTTACTCCCTGGACCAAGTTAATCTCAGGGTCGAGATTCTTTTAAGGGGGGTAGGTTGAAAAACCCCAAAATTTCAACCCCAAAAATTTCTGTGCTTTTTGCTGGATTTTTGAGTGAATTTCGAAAACTTTACTTTTTGGGAAAGTTTTCCCCGTTCCCGCCTTCCTTTTCCGGCTGGACGCCTTCCCCTCCCGTTGGCGCCCCTCCCATTTCCGCTTTCTCCCGTTCCTTGGCGCTGCCCCGCTCCCTTCCCCCGTTGGCGCCGTTTCCCTCCGCCTTTCCCGGCAGCGCCGCGCCGCGCCGCCACCAGCACCGCCTCTGCTCGCCTCCGCGCCCGCGGTTTTGCCCCGCGCTCGCGTCATCCTGACGCCTCGGTCCGAAGCTGGCAGCACCCCTGCGCCACGCGTCGCCGCTTTTCTGCCCCGACCCCACCTGACAGTCTCCGTTTTCTCCTCCTCCCGCGCACGGACGCGCTCGCTCATGCCGCAGCTCCACCTGCTCCCCCGTGCCGTCCATCTCCATTACGGCATTGCCAACCCCGGTCACGGTTCCATCCCGTGGAGGAGACGCCCCCCAACTGCCCCGTCACTTCGGTTGACTCCCGCGCCACTGCCCGTTGCCTTCTCCCCGAAGGATTTCCCCCTCCGTCCGGGTATAAAAACCCCGCCGCTGCCTCCTCATTCTCTCTTTGCCTCCCGAGCTACTCCACCTTCCCCACCCACTTCCCGTCACCCCAGAGAAACTCCAAGTGCGGCCGATTGAACTCTCGTCACCCGGAGCGCCGCCATTCCCCTCCCCTGTGCCGGCGACCCCGTAAACCGATTCTACCTCTCTCCCCCTCCATTTCTCGATTACTTCCACCCAGAGCTCCTCCGCTACACCCTAATCACCGTGCTACATTTGTTTGGCCAGGAGAATCTCCGAGGTATTCCCGCGCCGAAGCTCCCCGCCGACGGAAACCACCTCCTCGTGGCCAGGCTACTCCGCAGCTCCTCAGCTCCCACCTCCACCGCCATTGTGAGCCCCTCGATCCCCTGATCGTGTAGCCGCAACCGTTTGACCTCTCTCGCCGTTGGTGACCTTCCTCGCCGCCAAGCACCCGAGCTTTCCCCTTCTGTTCCCCACCCTCTCTGCTGATCCCCTCGCCTTCCAACCGCCCAAAATGAGTTCCCCGCTCGGAGGGCTACCCGCTGGTGCTTTTGGCTGTCGCCGGCGAGCTCCCTAGCGCCCAATCCGCCGTCGCCACCATAGCACCGCCCCGGGGACACGGTAGCAGCGGAAGGAGGAAGACGACCCCTCGTCGCGACGTGGCCACACCCCGGCCGTTCATCCCACCCTCCGCCATATAACCACAGCCGCCAGATCAAGCCACCCCCGCCACCGTCCGATCTTCTTAAACACCTCCCCTCGCGTCCGTTGGATCTGCCCGTACCGCTTCGCCGCCGCTCCGCCCCACAGCCGTCCATCCCGCCACGTGTTGGCCATCCGGGTCACACGGTTGCGCGCTGCTGGGCCGAGCCTCGGCCTGCCTCGCCGCTCCGCACGCGCGCGCATGGGCCGAGTGGACTGCGCGGGCCGTTCGGCCGCGCGGGCAAAATTTCCGGCCAGGCTACGCTGTAGCATCGGGCCGGCCCATCACTGTGCATCGCGAATTTCCAGAGCTTTTCCAATTTCTAAAATCCCAGAAAATCCAAATAAATTCTAGAAAATCACAGAAAATTCCAAAAATTCCCAAATTTCACCATTTTGCTCCAAATATTATCCTGGACCCATTTTTGGCCTCCTTTCCTCCAGATTCATCCCAGAGAAATTCCTAAAATTCCATTTGAGGGGTTTATGCATTTTATTCCTTTTTAAATAGTTTATTTTTCCTCGCTTGATTAGTTTCAAGCTGGATTTAATTTATTTTATGTGTTTGCGCTAGTGTCGGAGATCCCGGAGGTTCAAGTGCAGGCTCAGGATCCAGGCGTTGCTTCGTTCGAGCTAGCTGAGATCATCCGGATTGATGGCAAGTCCCCAAATCCTTTGATCACGTTGCAACCCATGTTATCTAATTATGCTATTATGTTATTTGCATTGAGCTAATTGTGAAATGCTAATTCAAAGTAAAATAAAATGTTTAGAATGACCTGTTAAGTAGTTAATCCTACCACCGACAAATGCCATGTTAAACTTGTAGCCATGCCTTTGTAACCCTAGAAATAATTATCTGTTAATCTAGATAACTGTAAGATATTATTATCACTCAAAAGTCTTATACTAATAAGGTCGTGGCAGCAAGCCAACAGAATTTGTAAAACCCGACTCTAAGGTAGGGTGGTATGGGACACCGTATCTTAGAGCGGAGAGTGCCGGCGTGCACAAGGTAGGGTAAGGGGGTTGTGGTGCATCGCAAGATGATTATTCACCCAACTCTTACCCTAGGTTGGGTTGCGGGCCTGGTAAGGTTGCGGACCATGTGAAAATATAAGGACTGAAACCCTTACGCTGAGCAAATGTCATAGTGATCGCTCAACCACAGGTGTTGACTTGTCAACCCTGGTTTAGTACTGCTCAACTTAAGTGAAACCCGCATTGGGAGTCGGTGCAAGACAACGATAGGTCCTCACAACTCGGGATCAGCGTTCGCGATGGCCGCGGGCCTTTGAGGATGTCTTGAGGTTATTATCTATCGGGTGGAGTGTATACCAAGGGTTGAGCAATAAACGACCGGCTTTCTTAACTCTTTAGCGGGAGTTGAGGATCGTGTGGGTAAAGCTGAGCAAACTCTGCAGAGTCAAGCAAATGGTATTCGAATACGCCGTGCTCCGGTTATTGGGCCGTGTCACTTGGGTGATTCCAGCAATGAGCTTAAGTAGTTTTGTACATGTTTTAACTTGATTAGTTGGTTAATGAACTCTTCATGAAAAACCCTGAGATCTTAAGGAGTAGTTTTGGGTCCATTTTATTAAAATGTTTGCAAATAAAACTGCATCCACCAAATGTAATAAACCAAGTATACTCCCTTCCTTTGTAAATCCGTGCATGTAGTAAAATAAAGTCCCTTTGGGGCTTGCTTGAGCAGTTGTTTGGCTCACGGCTTGCTTTTGCCTTTCTTTAGAGGATCAAGACGAAGGTGTTTGTCTCCCCGTTGAGGAAGTCCCGGGAGGTCTCTTCTTCGACGATGACCCGTGGCTTTAGGTCTTGGCCGTGCTCGAGCGGATTTTGGAGTTTTTGTGATGTAAGTATACTTTGGGCTTGCACGCCCCGCTGTTGGAAAATGGATGTTA
Source organism: Dendrocalamus sinicus (assembly GCA_036346575.1). NCBI lineage: Eukaryota > Viridiplantae > Streptophyta > Magnoliopsida > Poales > Poaceae > Dendrocalamus > Dendrocalamus sinicus. The sequence continues at coordinate 287,143 of JAYEVI010000429.1, read as the reverse complement.
ATCCGTATGTGAAATATATGCTGGTCTTTTGTTGTAAGCATGCAATGGTATACTCTTGCGCGACACTCCATAACTGTTCATGCGTGAATAGTTGCGGAATGCCGTGTCCGTACGCGCCCCTGGAAACGGGGGCGTTACATTCACTCTGAGCACTACAAGCATACAACACACTCTATCTCCCTGACGGCTTGACCTCTCCTCACCATGGCTACAAGTCTACATCACACACTCTCTTCCCTAGTTGCTATCGCACCATACCCCTTCTCATGCTTCTGCCACTGCAGGAGGCAGTAGCTGCAGTTGCCTTCGCCGATTCCGCCGACGCCACAGCCGCTGCTACTTCAGTTATTCTCGCTGCTGCCGAAGAAGCCGCCGCTGCCAGCATGTCGGATGCCGCCGTCTTTGCCAATGCTGTCGCAGTAGACGTTAAAACCGCCATGGCGCCAGCTGTTCCTGCTGCCTCCCTGGTCGCCCCAGTTCCAACCAATTCCGTCGCCACGCTCTCCACACAAGCCGTCCAAGTTGCTAGTATCAAGAAACATGTACCCGTGACTTTGGATGATTGGATCTTCAGGCGTCCAACTATGCCAAGTGGCAAGAACTTTTGCTCGTTACTCTCGGCAAGTATTCTCTCTCAAGCCACGTCGACAACCCCAGGGACGCCTCTGCTGATGACACTTGGACATGGGATGACTTGGCGGTTCTTTCGTGGCTATACGGATCTATCTCTATAGAGATTTTTGACATCGTCATGCACCCCGGCACTTCAGCTCATTTGGTGTGGGATGCTCTTGAGAACCTCTTTCATGACAATAAGAAAAGTCGTGAAATCCATCTTGAAGCCGAGTACTGTATCTTGGTCCAGGGCGACATGACCATCACGGAATACTGCACCAAGCTGAAGACTCTCATCGATGTTGGCCAGCCCATCTTGGACGAGACCCTCATCCTAACTAGTCTTCGCGGACTGCATGAAGACCAGGAAAATAATTTCGGCCAAATTATGCTGAATTTTGGTTTTCTCGGTAGGGTCCCAAAAATTGCAAAACCGATCGCCCCGGTCACCCAACCCTGCCACCGTCGGCCGCCGTCACCCCGCCATCTCCGGCCACCACCGGTCGCGCAAGATGTCCTGTAGGACTCCCCTCACCGTCGCCGTGCTCATGCTTGCACTAACTCTCGGAGAAGGCCGCCGGAGCACCGCCGCCACCATCAACCCACACCATGGCCACTGCCCGCACGATGCCCAGCCTGTCACCATGCGTCTCTACCGCAACTGTAGGAGAACGGGTAGGCTACGCTAGCTACAACATTTGATTTTCTACCGCGTTCAACCAGAAAACATGCGTGTAAAGGAGTCATGGATAGTTACCACTAGATGCCCTGCGCAGCGGAAGAAGAGTTGGAGCAACCTGGTCCAACGTAGATGCGCGTTGATGAAGAAGCAGTCGATCGTTTCACGAACTAAATGTCTCCTCCTCCCGTCCAAGCAATAGCCTTGCGCTTCTCGCCGATCAGCACAGCAGCGGCGCCTCCACGGAGTCCACATGTTCAGGATGGAACGCCGTGCGCTAGTGTGCTAGCACCGCGCGCCCGGCTAGGGTTTCGGGATACGGCCGAGGGGAGGTGGCGGCCAGGATTTTGGGAATAGTAGTCTATCTCACCTGTAGCCCTGCCTCCACATATTTATAGAGCATGCTAATGGGCTTCCACGTTGTAGGCCCGTTAGAACCCTAATCCCATATGGATCAATATCCCTTTTAGCCTATAAAACCGAATTGTTTATGATTGCCTCTTGGGCACATCACTAACAATCTCCCACTTGCACTAGAGACAATCATATAGGCAAGCTTTCCAATTCGAACCCCTTAAGTGTGTGACCCGTTAGGTTCATGTGTAGACAGCCATGACCCGAAAACCCTTTTCAAGCCATAAGTCAATAGTGGCACTTAGCAGGGCATATTGACTCCCGAATACACATAAAGATCATATCGTCTAAACCTTGATATACACACACTTGGATCCCTTTGCCACACGATACCAGTCGAACTTAAGGCGAGATTCGTGCCACCCTTGTGATAGCTCAACCATTCACTCGATCTTGTGGTGGATTACAACTCATGACTAACCCTTTAGTCACATTGTGATTAACTCTTTAATCACCTTGGCATGGCCATGCACTTCCCTAATCCAACCACATCGAGGAGCCCAGAGATATCTCTCCTGTTATGTAGGAGGGGCAAATTCTATCTTAATCCGCTCACATCCCATTCCATGTTTTATGATACACCTGAAGACCACTTTTATAGCTACCTAGTTACGGAGTAGTGTTTGACAGCCCCAAAGCGCACCACTACACATAGTGAGAAACAATGGCGATTTCAGGTCGAAGGATCCAGTAGGTATATCACTCGAGATCGCTTGATGGCACATATTAACATAACAATCCCAACAATGTCTCGGAGTGGGTCAATTCAATACCATGTTCTCTAACATGTGTCCACATTATTGATTTGATATTCCTATATCCATGATTCATGAAACATGATCATCAATCAATACATGTGCTAGTCCATAAATCATTGTTGTTCCACGTAATGACATAAGACTAGGGATCTTTAGAATAACATTAAATAGAACAAAGAGTTTCACGAACAAATCACATACTTGCCAATCAATGCATATAATCATTATTCAAGGAACCAAATTACACCTTATTCAAAATTTCATAAACATAGACTTGATACAATTATCTCCCACTCACACTAGAGTCAATTATGTAAGTATCTAATACCCATTGCACTCGTGTGTGCCTCATGCTTTGGTTGTGGGAGAGGCTTCGTCAGCGGATCAGCAACATTCAAATCCATGTGCACCTTGCAAATCTTCACTTCACCTCTATCAATGATCTCGCGGATAAGGTGATAGCGCCGAAGTATATGTTTGGACTTTTGGTGTGACCTAGGCTCCTTTGCTTGCGCAATGGCTCCACTATTATCACAATAGAGATCCACTGGACTGGACACACTAGGGATCACACCCAACTCAAAAACAAATTTTTTGATCCAAACAGCTTCCTTTTGCAGCTTCAGAAGCTGCAATATACTCGGCCTTAGTTGTCGAATCAGCTAATGTCTCTTGCTTGGAACTTTTCCAGCTCACTACCCCTCCATTGAGGCAGAACACAAAACCAGACTGCGATCTGCTATCATCTTTATCAGTTTGGAAACTAGCATCGGTGTAACCTTTTACAACGAGCTCTTCTTCACCTCCAAAAATAAGGAACATATCCTTAGTCCTTCTAAAGTACTTAAGAATATTCTTTACAGCCACCCAGTGAGCTAGACCGGGGCTAGATAGATACCTGCTTGTAACACTTAGAGCATATGAAACATCTCGGCGTGTACAAAGCATAGCATACATGATGGATCCGATGGCTGAGGCATACGGAATCGCACTCATCTTCTTTTGCTCATCAAGTGTTGAAGCACACTGAGTCTTGCTAAGACTAATGCCATGTGACATAGGCAAGAAACCCTTCTTGGAATCTTGCATATTGAACTGTTTCAATACCTTGTCAATGTATGTACTTTGGCTTAATCCAATTAGTCTCTTCAATTTATCTCTATAGATCTTTATGCCCAAAATGTAAGCTGCCTCTCCGAGATCTTTCATTGAGAAACTTTTTCTCAAAGAAGACTTCACAGCTTTTAGCATTGGAATATCATTTCCGATCAATAATATGTTATCTACATACAAGACCAGAAAAACAAGTGCGCTCCCACTGGCCTTCTTGTAAACATAAGGCTTTTCTTCATTCTTGATGAAGCCAAACCCTTTGACTACTTCATCAAAACGAAGATTCCAACTCCAAGATGCTTGCTTCAATCCATAAATGGACTTCTTAAGCTTGCATATTCTCCCAGCATTTTTCGAATCAACAAAACCCTCAGGCTGTGTCATGTACACATCCTCACTTAGGTTTCCTTTTAGGAAAGCCGTTTTGACATCCATCTGCCAAATCTCGTAGTTGAAATAGGCAGCAATCGCTAGGAGGATCCGAATAGACTTTAGTATAGCGACGGGCGAAAACGTTTCATCATAATCAACACCTTGAATTTGCTTGAAACCTTTCGCCAACAATCGTGCCTTATAGATGTGAACATTTCCATCCATATCTATCTTTTTCTTAAAAACCCATTTACACTCAATAGTTTTTACACCATCAGTAGGATCCACTAAGTTCCAAACTTGATTATCATGCATGGATTCTATTTCGGACCTCATGGCTCCAAGCCATTTTTCAGAGTCTGGTCCCATCATTGCTTCCGTGTAGCTCTTGGGCTCATCATTGTCCAACAACAATATGTCGCGTTGTTCCGTGGTTAGGAGCGTGAACTTTTCAGTTGCGCGATGTGCCCTTGTAGATCTACGTGGGGGCGGTGCCTCCATAACCAGTTGTACAACATCTTGTACATCCTGTTGAGGTTCAATAGGAGCTGAAACATTTTCAAGTGTTTCCCGAATTTCTTCAAGCTGCACCTTGCTCCCACTAACACCCTTTGAAAGAAACTCTTTTTCCAAAAAGACACCGTTCCGAGCGACAAACACTTTGCCTTCTTCCCGATTGTAAAAATAATATCCTTTGGTTTCCCTAGGATACCCAACAAAGAAGCATTTACAAGATTTAGGATGGAGCTTATCGGGCGTCAAGCGTTTCACATAAGTCTCACAACCCGTATCTTAAGGAAAGACAATCCGGGGCGTTTCGGTCCATTTCTCGTATGGTGTCTTTTCCACCGATTTAGATAGAACTCATTTAGTGTAAACGCAGCGCTTTCTAGAGCATATCCCCGAAGGACAATGGAAGATCAGATTGGCTCATCATAGACCGAACCATGTCTAACAAGGTCCGGTTCCTCCATTCGAGATACCCCGTTCCACTGAGGCGTGCCAGGCGGAGTCAGCTGTGGAACAATTCCACACTGTTTTAGATGTTCACCAAATTCATGGCTCAAATATTCACCTCCACGATCAGATCGCAGAATTTTAATTGTCTTGCCTAACTGATTTTGTACTTCATTATGAAATTCTTTGAACTTTTCAAACGATTCAGACTTGTGCCTCATTAAGTAGATGTATCCATATCTACTAAAGTCATCCGTAAAAGTAGTGAAATATTGAAAACCACCTCTAGCTACTGAGCTCATTGGTCCACATACATCGGTATGTACAAGTCCCAACAAGTCACTTGCCCTCTCACTATGACCGGTGAAAGTCCCCTTTGTCATCTTGCCAAATAAACAAGACTCGCATGTCTCAAATGATTCAAAATCAAATAAGTTGAGTAGACCATCTTTATGGAGCTTCTATATGCGTTTCTCATTTATATGACTTAAGCGACAATGCCAAATAAAAGCGGGATTCAAATCATTAGGCCGCAGCCTCTTTGCATTAATATTATAGACAGGTTTATCCTCAAGATCAAGAACATATAACCCATTCATCAATGGACAATGTGCATAGAGTATATCATTCAAATAAATAGAATAATGTTTGTTCTTTATTACGAACTCATAACCACCATCTTCCTCCAAACATGAAGAAGAGATGATGTTCTTACTCAATATTGGAATGTAATAACAATTATTTAATTCCAAAACTAATCCTGAAGGTAATGACAAGTGATAAGTGCCGATAGCCAGTACAGCAACCTTTGCTCAATTGCCGACACGCACGTCCAACTCACCTCTCGCAAAACTTCTAGTCCTTCTTAGACACTGCAACGATTTGCAAGTATGAATCATCGATCTGGTATCAAATACCTAAGATTCACCAGAAGAAATTGCAAGATTAATTTCTATAACATTTATACCTGAAGCAGAAGTCTCGCTTCCCTTCTTCTTTTTCAGATCCTCCAAGTATTTCTTACAATTCCTAGACCAATGCCCCTTGACATGGCAGTGGTAGCATTCATCATCAGGAGAAGGGTCAGATTTGACCTTCCCATTTGGCTTTGGCTTAGAGGTAGGGTGCTCATTAGGAACCTTTCCTTTGCCTTTGCCTTTGCCTTTGGGCGTCCAACGCTTCCTCTTTTTATTCTCCTTCTGAACCATCATCACATGATTGGTGTTTTTCTTAATGCTTTCCTTTGCTGCCTTAAGCATCCCATGCAATTCAGTCAATGATTTCTCTATGCTATTCATATGAAAGTTCATAATGAACTGCTCATAGCTCGGAGGGAAAGATTGGAGAACAACATCCGTAGCCAGATCAGGATTAAGGGGAGAACCAAGCTTCTCCAAGCTCTCAATGTAACCAATCATCTTGATCACATGAGGACTGACTGGACTACCTTCCGCCAGCTTGCACGCAAACAAGGACTTTGAAATGTTAAAACCTCTCGGTCCTAGCTTGGTTCTCAAACATGCCACACAGTCCTTCAATCATAGTGTGAGCATCTGCATTCTCATAATGCTTCTGAAGCTCAGAGGACATGGTAGCAAGCATGAGACAGCTAACATCGAGTGAATCATTGCAATGCTTCTCATAAGCTTTGCGGGTGGCAATGTTTGCACCCTCAGGGAGTTCATCGGGGTAGGGTTGCTCAAGAACGTATTCCTTTTTTCTTGTCTGAGAACAATTCTCAGGTTGCGGTACCAATCAATAAAATTTGTTCCATTAAGTTTTTCTTTCTCAAGAACAGATCGCAAGTTAAAACCGGAATTGTTACTAGAAGTAGCCATGATCTACAACAGAAAATAAACAAGCAAAGTTCAGCACTATATTCATGTTTGATCTTCCATTAAACAATTTAACAAAAGACACTCTCACTATATGTTTTGTAATCATCTTCCCTCTAACGACATATAGTGGTCAAGATCCATGTTCATCTAAGTTCTAGTGAGCTTTAGCATCACCGCTAGAAACCTAGTGACGTAGGTAAGCAACGCTTGCTAATCACATCTTACGTGACTCTTGTTTGTTGGGTGACATCCAATGCCCCGGCTCCCAACACCCTGCCCCAAGGCCTAAATCCAATTTGATAGCCTTGTCAAGTAAACCAACACTATACATGTGGATGTCCGACATCCACCCTATTAGATCAAGATAGTTGATGGTACTCTGCTTTGGCAGACCTACCAAACAATTGAAAGGGCATCAAATAAATTCTTAAATTTTTTTTTGAGGGAAGCTATTCTGTCATGAAAAATACATCCTCTACATGTATGGCATGAAAGAATAGTATGACAGGAAATAAACATCACATGCATATAATCACATTATACTGTGAATGGTATGGCCTTTTGAATCGTAGTGGTCGCCATCGCCATGGTTCCATGGTGATGTCCTTCGCCACACTTCCTGTTCTCTTTGTTATCATGCTTGAAGCCTCTATGGTAAAGAACTAAACTATTACAACTAATAGCTAGCAAATGAATTACGTGAGGAGCGCAAGCATCACAAGTCGACACGCAGGTCGTTATACAATTAAAGAACAACCTCAACCCAGCTGTGAATAATACGACACACAGGCCACCAAAACACACATGCATCACATATACATCTATGCCATACCATTCACATCATTCCCTGCAAAAACAAGTTAAGCGTAGAACGCATTCTACCGCCCTGACATGAATGTGTTTGTATAACAATCTATGTGTGTACGCAACGGCTATGAAATCGCTATGAAAATCTCACCGGGCCGATCAAATCAACCCAAATCCGAGCCATTCAAAATGTCTCAATTTTCATTAGATCAATCACATTGATCATCGCGATCGGTATACTTGAGGAGACCGCAACACAAGACCTCGATCTGTTGGCTCGATCTACTGACTGTGCGCGCAGTTAGCCCCGATGGTGATTCCAGCCGGTAGGGGCAGGTCGCACGTACATCAAAGAAGGAGCACGAACTAATCTTTTTGGCCACATGATGCTATCAACTCATACCTACTTCAACCCCTTATGACCGATTGATCTAATCAACCCATGCACCGAAAGATCCATCACATGAACCTAGCATAAGAACAGTAATAGATCGCATATACTACAAACAACATATCATCTACAAGCGCATGATCCAGACCACATACTACGCAGCTTTGCTCTGACACCACTGTAGGAGAACGGGTAGGCTACACTAGCTACAACATTTGATTTTCTACTGCGTTCAACCAGAAAACATGCATGTAAGGGAGTCATGGATAGTTACCACTAGATACGCTGCGCAGCGGAAGAAGAGTTGGAGCAGCCCGGTCCAACGTAGATGCGCGTTGATGAAGAAGAAGCAGTCGATCGTTTCACGAACTGAATGTCTCCTCCTCCCGTCCAAGCAATAGCCTTGCGCTTCTCGCCGATCAGCACAGCAGCAACAGCAGCGGCGCCTCCACGGAGTCCACACGTTCGGGATGGAACGTCGTGCGCTGGTGTGCTAGCACCACGCGCCCGGCTAGGGTTTTGGGATACGGCCGAGGGGAGGTGGCGGCCAGGGTTTTGGAAATAGTAGTCTATCTCACCTGCAGCCCCACCTCCACATATTTATAGAGCATGCTAATGGGCTTCCACATTGTAGGCCCATTAGAACCCTAATCCCATATGGATCAATATCCCTTTTAGCCTATAAAACCGAATTGTTTATGATTGCCTCTTGGGCACATCACTAACAGCAACGGCTCCCCCCATCGCTTCCTCGAGGTCGGCTCGACCCATTTTAGTCCTTGGCCACAGCTCCTACACCGCTGTTCGCCGTAATCGCCGGCCACGCGAGCCGCCTACGCTCTATTCATCCTCTCTGCTTTCTGTTCTTTGAGTGGCAGTCAACCATTACTTTTTATTTATCTTAAATCCAAAGAATATTCCCTTCTATCTATTTCTAACATTTTTTTGGGTAAATCTTCCAAGAGCCCGTTATCCACCGTCCGAACTCCAAATCAAGTGATAAAAATTTCTAAATTCATACAAATTCATAATCTGTCTCCTAGTACCTATTTTGTAATTTTATGATTTTATTTGTTATTTATTTTGTTCTTTTTTTTACATTTAGACATATGTTATTGAGTTGATCCAAGACCGATAAGAAGAACGACCAATTCACATCACCGAAGGAAAGACTTCTTTGAACATGTTGATTCTAATATTTCTAAAGTTTAGTTTTATATCTTTTCAAAAACTATTATACATTCCTATTTTTATTCAATGTTAATTCAAGTATTAGGAATTAGTTAAATCCTACTTGAAATGGTTTTCGTTGATATTGAAAATCCATGTGCCCTTGTCACCCAAGTATAGATTACCACTAATAATGAGTAGATTATTGTGGTACGTTTAGAATGATAGATTTGTTTAGACAAATTAGTTGGTTAATATCATTCCTTTGGTGGAAAATTAAATACAAATATTTTTAAAAATTATTTTTATCAAATGTTTGGCGATAGATATACTATATATATTACACCCGGGGGACGCTCTGGCCGGAGAGGTCATCCACATGTCAGCCCCCCGCGAAACAGCCCGCAAAGATTTGGTAATTATGTTTAGGTCCCCACTTTTCACAAAAAGGTCCCTAGATTCTTGCGAAAAGGCCCCTACACACTTTTTTGCTGGGTAAGGACCCGCGGTTTCTCATAATTATGAACAGGCCCTTATTTCTTCCAAAAAGACCCTCAGTTTTTTGCAAAAAGCCCCTCCACTGTCCTTTTATTGCGAAAAGGCCCTCGATTTTTTTGCAAAAAAAAACCCCCTACGCTTTCTTCTTTCTGTGAATTTTCGCCTCTTTTACTTCGGTCCACACGGTGGCTGGCATGGCGTGGCGCCATGCCTACGCGGCTAGTTAAATACAAACATGGGGGTTTATTTGTTACTTAGGTGTACATCCATTTTCTATTGTGTATCTACTATAATTACTTGTATATGTACGTACAAACATTAATACATTATGCACTGTGCTTTAGTGTGGTGTTATTTTTCCTTTGAGTGGTTACGCCATGTTTGAATCCGAAGAAAATATTGTGTTAATTCGCACTAAAGGTAGTGTATATTTCAAAACTGAATAGTTGCCGGGAATGTATGGGGCACCATCAAACATGGGGTGATTTTTTTGAGCTATGGCTTTGGCTTTTGGTTTGTGGTTTTTGAATTCTGGTTGTTTACGAGTGACAATACTGTGACATCCCAAATTTTATTTTATTTTATTTTATTTTTCTGGAATTTTAAAATCCTTCTTTTGTTTTTGCCTAGATTTAAAAGATATTAAGATAGGGAGAAATTGTGATCAAAATGAGTTTAAGTAATTTTAATTGGGTTCCTCGCATTTTTCTAGACTTATAGGATATTTCTGGGATTTATTTGGGGTTTTCTGCTATTTTCTAGGCCTAAATATCTTTATTCGGGTTTTCAGAAAATCAAAACAAAAATAATAAAACCTCTCTCCCATCCGGCCGACATGTGGATGGATGAGATCCGCCCATGTCGCCGCTGCCATCCCGCCTTCCTCCCCTCCCTGCTCGGCACGTGTTCGGGCCAGATCCGCCCGCAGCCGCCCCCGGCCCATCTCGGCCACCCCCATCCACTAAACCCCCCACCCCATCCAACCATCCAATGCCCATCCGACGCCGCGCCCCCGTTCCCCTTCCTCTCCCGCTGGTAGGCAGGGCCCACCTATCGGGCCCGTCCCCTACCCCGCACCATCTCCCTCCTCGCACCGCCGCCACCCGCAACCACCTCCGCCCTATCCGGCCTCCTCCCCCTTTCTCGCCTGCACGCCTCCCTCTTCCTTCGTGCGCCGCAAGCCCGCGCCCACTCTCCCCATTTTCCGCGCACGACGCCCACCTTCCCCACGTCGCCCGAGCCCTATCTGCAGCTAACCGCTGCCCACCACCCGATTTCTCCAGCGAGGAATCCCGCCGCGCCTCCACCCCCTCGGCCCTATAAACCCCCCAGCACCGCCGTCTCCCACTCCACCTCACTCCACCCCTCAATTTCCTCTCTCCAGCCCCGAGTGCCCTTGCCCCCATGCGTCTTCGCCCCGCCGCGCCGCCTTCTCCTCCGGCGAGCAATTGCCGGCGAAGGAGAGCCACCCGAGCTCCGCCGAGGCCACCCCGAGCTCCCCCATCTCGCGCGTAGCTCCCCCACCCCTTCTCTGGGCCCGAACGCCGCCGCCGCGCTGAGGACCCGATCGCCTCCACCGTTTCCTTCTCACCGCCGGCCTGTCTCCGACCGCCCACTGTGAGCCCGCGCCCTTCCCCGAGACCCCGTGCGCCCCTCTCCCGAATGCGCCCCTCGCCGCCGGCCGCCGCTCGCTGGCGAGTTGTGGTGCCCGAGTGCCTCCCGCCGGCGCCATGCCACGTCAGCACCGGTAGTGAGGCGGCTGCCGACGTGGTCACCTCCGTGCGCCGCGTGTGCGCCATCTCGGCGCCCCTTGCCCCGTCAGCATACCCCCACCACCTCAGCACCTCCCCATCTGTGGACCTGGTCCATGGACCAAGGCCCCACCGGTCAGTCGGCCCCCTCGGGCTGACGTCATGCTGGTGCAATAATTCAGAATTTCCCGTAGGAAATTAATTCGGCCGAAAATAAATTTAGTGCTGACGTCATAATTCCCAATTTTCTTTACAAAAATAATTCCAAAAATTTCTTTTATTCTTTTTCCCCTAAATTTAAACTTCCCGGAGCCCGTTCTTCTTCGTTCTAACTCCGATTTAGCCCATTCAAATTTCTAAATTCATCAAAAATTCACCTCTATTCATTCCTGGCCTTAATTTGAATTTTGAAGTTGATTTGAATTTAATTTGAATTTATTTTGGGTTTGGTGGGTTATTTTCATGAGTAGACTACGACGATTCTGAAGATTTCCCCGACGACGGATCTCACCAATTCGAGGAGTAAGGCAAGTCACACTCCTTGACCATATTGTACCCAGTTTGCAAATAAAATTATTTTGTTTCAAATTACGTTGCATGCCTAATTTTATTCCATGTACTTTAAATTCAGTTTTAATTATAGTTAATGCCTACTTTAGATTTATCCTGTAGATGTTGAATTCCTTGGTACCTTGTAACCCTAGAACAAAACTCTAGTTAGTTCACTAGAATGACTAGAGAAAATTTTATAGCAAATGCTTAGCCCTGCATAGATATAACTTAGGCTTGGAACACCTTTTTCACATAAAATAACAAGATTCTGGATAGTATCCTTGTCTTGGTGAGTTAAGGAGGTTTACAAAATTACTTCAAAACAAAATATAAAATCTGGTTTAGACTCAGGTTAATGGTTAGACGGTGGGTGCAGGCATGCTCTGTTGGTTGTAGCCGCAGTAGTTGATTGTCGTGCACAGGGGTACGTGGTTGAGCCTAAGTCCTAAGTCAATTAAGGACCGGTCTATGAGCTACTGTTGCAAATCCCTATCGTACTACCACATGGCTGGTATGAGACAGCCCTGGCTGAATAATTTGCGGAGTCCTAATCCGAGTCAAGTCATAGGTTGAAAGTGGGCGTGGTTGGTGTCATGAGAAGTCCCACTTGGGTAAGCGTGGTTGTAGCCATGAGAAGTCTCACCTAGGCTTAAGAGGGGGTCTCGGTCTGGTGGATTCCTTACTGGGGTAAAACCTTAGAGTTGGCTTGGCCAGATTGACGGCTTCGCTTGTAAAGGCATTGTTATGATTACTCAGTCGCACACCTAAGGAAGTGTGTATTGGCCGACATTATGAGGACATCATATCTTGTGGGTAAAGTTGTACTACCTCTGCAGAGTGTATAATCTATCCTGGATAGCCCTGCCCACGGTCATGGGCATGCTAGGCAAGAGTTTTTCATGGATTAGACTTTGTTTTACAAAATGTTTTCGAAAACCTTATGGATGGATGGAATCCATGAGCGTATGAAGAACGTGTGGATGGATGGAATCCATACGGGATGTTTTTGGGAAAGATGGTCCGGGGGGGATTCCCGTGGTTAGGTTAGTGTATGGTCGGAGCCTACACTAACGGTATAAATTTTCAATTATCACATTGTTTTTACTTATCGTATTAAATTCAGCATTTTAATCTATTTATTGTATTTCTCTATATGCTGTTTTTGCTCAAATAACCCTATAAGCCTTCCTTTGTGGTCTTTATCATTATGTTGCATTTTCCGTGTGTCTTGCGGAGTACAAGTTTGTACTCACCTTACTATATCATCACAGAGGAGGATGTCTATGACTACGGTGAGGACCAGGACGAGTAGGACGTGTCATAAGGCCGTACTCATTTGCTTAATATATTTGGTCATTTGCGTTCGATATGTATCTTTGTTTTGCTGTGTGCACTAGCTGTTCCTGGACTAGTGCGATTTACACAGAGGGTTCCGGAGTCGTTACTCTGGGATCCGACAAATACGTAGAGAGAAACAGTCGCAAGTGATTTTGACTGATATAACTGAATTGGTATGGTCTGTGATAAGTCACAACATAGATGGATCGTACAAAGAACCATCTGTGAAGACCAACTATCATAGATAGCTTGGTACACAGAATCATCTGTGATAGTAAGCGTTCACAGATGATTTATACCACAAAACCATCTATGGTAGTTCGTTCTATATATATAAATTTTTTATTTTTCGGCTAGCCTTAACAAATGCTAGTCATGCCCTCTGAAAATAATATGCAAATAACTACATGCAAATACACAAGTACATGGATATATCACACATACACATATATCGATCACAGATACAAAATATATACACAGATAAATAAATTTACAAATTGATTATAGATGAATTGTCATAATGTTTTTACAATATGTTTACAGATACGGTAAGAAAACATTGTTTGTCACTAAGAATTTTTGTCATCTCCGTCCGAGTTAAACTTCCCTTTTCGGTGATAACCTTGTCATTAAGAAGGTGGTGAGCCGTCCTTGAATGTTAGAGAGTTCATCCATATGGATTGTACTTGAAGCGCTTTTCATGCCTTGTCGCTAGGAAGAGTAAATTCATAAGCATATATATATACATATACATACATACATACATACATACATATATATATACATATATATATATATATATATATATATATATATATATATATATATATATATATATATATACATATATGTATATACATATATGTATATATACATATATATATATATATATATATATATATATATATATATTACAGGCATCATGGTGCCTAGCCTCCATGATTAAGACTTTCTATCTATGATTGATTCAGCATACTAAATCAATGACTTATATATATATATATGTGTGTGTGTGTGTGTGTGTGTGTGTATTGATAAGCAGAAAATAATTATTGTGAGATTCAAAAACCCCTAGATCCTTGGGCCCAGCACAATGATAATTAGAATCCAGTGCCACCTACATATGTATGCGGCCAAAGTCCTTAAAACTAAGCTCGTGTTGCGTATGAAGCACAAATCAATGAGTATAGCAATAAGTGAATCACTTATATCTGGTTGTAGGGTAAAAGTATGTACGCCTTATCATTGTGAGCACGCCTGATCGGAGAGTTCATCCATATGGAATGTAGTTGTTAAGAAATAGCAACAGAGCAGCCTGAGTACTTCCAAGAGAATTTGTGAACAATTATATCTCTTTTCCTTGTCTTGCATATATTATTGCTACACTAAACATGTGCAAGAACAGGATCATTCTGATGGTAAGTTCAGAGTAGCAATAATATATGCCAAGACAAGAAAAAGAAAACCAATTGTCCACACAAATTCTTCTCAAAAATAGTTCTGCTACACGTGTTGGTATTTCTCAACAAAGCATACTTTCAAAAAAAAAGTGTGTGTGAACGACCACGAGTATCGCAATTCTTTTGTATAATTTTTCAAAATTTTCCTATAACTTTTTCATTGTTGAAAGATTTTATTGGCCATTTTAGCATGCCATGCCGTGGAATCTAGTTAGGAGTTCTATCAATTCCAGTAACACATTTCTGGTATGGCTATATAAGAGACTTATATAAAGTTGCCTAAAATAAAAAGAGAAAGCCACTTCAATGACGAGTGCGGTAAGAGGATAGAACCAATACTATAGCAGAAGAAGTATCATTTGCCAATGTTGCACATTCCGCTACTGTTAATCATAATCACAAGAAGGAAAATGACTAGCAATAACCATTTCCCTCAAGATTTAATACTGTCCTCCACAGAGAACTGGTAAAAAGGCACACGCAGGGGAGCATCAGTACAGAGTTCAGGACAAAGCTGAGGCACTAGCAAAAGCTACAACACCCAAAATTGCTAATTCTACAATCACAAAGGAAATGATAGCGTTAAGCCATTATAATTGACAGCCATTATAACTGACAGTCTCTTATAGTTTATGAAAATAAAACTAAATCGAGCAACAGTACTAACATCAAAAGATCAGTCCAACCGCAAGCCCTAATTCACAGATATGGTGAGAGGAAGTGATACCGTGGCATGGTTGGCAAACGGCGGCGTGGGAGGAGGGTGATGTCGAGAGGAGAGGCGGTGCAGGAGGAGAGATGGCGTGAGAGGAAAGCCGTGGTGGTGGAGGACGGAGGCATCGGGTTCTACGGCGGCAATGGCGGAGGGGGACAAGGACGAGGAGATAGAGGGGCGCACGAGTGAGGAGTAATTGTGCAAACCTTAGCGAGACCCTACTTATAAAATAAACTATCACAAACGGTTATATTAAAGAACCGTCTGTGATACATATATCATAGACAATTCCATAGTATAACCGTCTATGATATGGTAGCATATCATAAATGGTTCTATTAAAGAACCATCTGTAATACGTGTATCACAAGAGAGAGAGAGAGAGAGTAGGATTCAGGAGGAAGAGGATAGAGAAGGGCAATATGGCCATTACGGGGAAAAATCTGAAAGTCAACAACGCCTTGACCTAACGGAGTTAACACTACTACAAAACAGGCTATACTAGACGGCTAAATCACAGACGGTTTATACTAGGAACTATCTGTGTGACATTCACAGACGGTTCTTAACAAGAACCGTCTGTGAATGTTCACAGACGGTTTTTAACAAGAACCGTCTGCGATGTCCCGTTCGTCGCAACTGTCTGTGATATTCTGTACATGATCAGAGGTACACATTGCTTCTAATAACTTAACTACAGAACTACTGAGACAAGAGATCACAAATTAAAGGAAAATTATTAATTTCAATTTGAAGCAAATTTATTACAAAAGTCGCATAGATAAAGAGCTTCCCAGATTATAATCTTCTGGGCTTCGTATGCTTCTTCTTCGACTTTGGGACTTGGAGGATCAGCCGCTGAGTTCTCAAACGCCGTTAAGATTGTCCTTGTCCTCAGCACTTCCTCCTCCAACCTGGGCAAATGATCAGTAGCATAGCCCATAATCTCGTAGAGGATAGCATTATAAGATTCCTCAGAATCTGTCATTTCTGCTTGATCGGCAATGCTATCCATCAGTCTCTCCAATGCATGTAGAGTTTCTTCCGCTTTGTGCACATTATGGAGAAGAACCAGGGTGAGGGCTGCTTCCCTTTCTTGAGCGGCAGCGAGACGCCTCCGTCGACGGCGGATGATCAGGTCGAGCTGACGGATGCAAGAAAGTCGAGGAAGGAGAGCAGGGCATGTGCGGAGAAGCTGCTGCAGATGTAAATTGCTGGCCGCCTGTGTAAGGTTCCGGCCGAACAACTCTTGATGAACAGATGAAAGGAAGGAGATGATCACAAGAATAGTAGAAGCCATATTGTACATACGTAGAAGAGATCTTAATGATATAGACGCTTCGTATAACGATCGACATACGTCAGACGATCGAAACACGAGAGATATGTTCTGACTTTGCATTATCACAGACGGTTCGCATACCAAACATTAATGATATATATAGACGCTTCGTACAACGATCGAGATACGTTAGACGAAACACGAGTGATATATACATTCTGACTTTGCATTATCACAGACGGTTCTAAACTAGAACCGTATGTGATAATCTGACCGCTGGGCCCGTCGATCCTCCTCAACCCAATCCTAGCTAATAGAAATCTACCAATCCTCACCCCACGGATCGTAGCTCCGCCTCTCCGTCCCCGCGCCAAAAAATTGTGCACTCCCTCCCCTATAAATAATCACCAGAACCCAGCCTCCTTTCTGTTCTCCTCCTTGCTATTCTCCTCCTTGCTGTTCTCCTGCTTGCTGTTCTCCTCTTTGCTGTTTTCCTCCTCATTGCTGTTCTCCTCATTGCTGTTCTCCTCATTGCTATTCTCCTCCTCCTTGTTGTTCTCCTCCTCCTCCGATCCTTGACCCATACCATAATAGCCCCATGAAGCAGACGATGCACAAGGCAGCACTCAATCAACCCCGACAATGGTGGTCGGGCGTCAAAGACATCTAGCTCGTGCGCTGCATCAAGGGCGAGAAGGCCTAGGCATAGAGGATCTTTACTTTTTTTTGTTATTGTTGTGTTAGCTAGATGGGCAACCTGTTTGTTGTTTTGAGATATTGTAATGGCAAGCTCTAATCTTAATAAAAATAAAATGTGTACTGTGTTTCATACTATATTTGCTTGTTTTCATTTCAATTAATTGATTTGCTAAATGGATGTTTTATGTTTGTGAAATGAATTGAGATGTGAATTGGATGTATACATGTACATGTTGATCTGCTTGTTTCAGAGGGCATGGCTAGCATTTCCTGAGGCTATCAAATAAACAGAAATAGATTCAGGGGTAGAAAAGAATATCACAGACGGTTTTTAGTTACAAACCGCCTGTGATATGGTTTTCGATTATCATTGACCCATAAATTCAGATGATTCAGAAAACCGTCTGTGATGACGTTTTTGAACCGTCTGTAATACGGTTTTCTGTAGTAGTGTAAGAGTAGGATTCAGGAGAAAGAGAAGGGCAATGTGGCCATTACCAGGGGTGGATCTACTGTAGGTCATGGGTGTTCAGCTGAACACCCAATTTTTTGACAAAAAACCTAGTATATATAAGGTATAATACATATATACACAAGTAATTGGATCAAAAACACTGTTCCAGCCGCAGTCTGTTAGTTAATCGGCCGGCCCGACCGCCCGACGCTCGCTCGGCCCGTCGCGAGCGTGCAGCCCAGCCGGCCGGCCCATTTGGCGACCACGCATTGTATCATACCTCCGACTGCCCTAGTTCAAGTTCTAACCCTAGCCGAGCCTCCGGCCTTCGGCGCCGCGCCGGCCCTCCGTAGCTTCGCTCGGGCGCGCGCGCCTCGCTCCGCTCGCCTCGCGCGGCCCTCGGCCGCTCCGCCCTCCGTTTCACCAGATCTATGCCTGGCTCAATTGCAAAACATTGAAGATTGAGATCGGTATCAATGGTGAGTTCGGCTCCACGCTCGGATCTGTTTTTTTCGATGTTTGCCGGGGGGGTCGAGTGGTTTTGATGGATTTTTTTGGGCGGTTGGTTGCAGGGTTCGGGAGGATCGAGATTCGGGAGGCTCATGGATAGGCCGACAGGGTGGCCCTGCAGAGTGACGACGTCGAGCTCGTCGCCATCTACGACCCCTTCATCACCACCAACTACATTGTATCGCTCGTGCCTTGCTCTGATCTCGTCAGCTCCGTTGGCTTGTGGATAGATGTGGGAAGATAGATGGGTTTTTGTTTTGGATCTGCTGATTAGTTGATTCAAGAGTTAGGAGGTTTTAGAGACCCACTCTGGAGCAATGTAAGTATGTAACCCATAGTTCCTCGTGCTCGTGATTCATTCTGATTAGGCCCAGACCTACTAAGCAGCTTTGCCAACCAAAAGGCGGTGATCTTAGGTTCTAAATTTTGATCCAAAGAAAATATTCTCGGCTTCAGTTGCAGTGAATGACCCACTCTAGGCATTCATGGTGAAGATAAGCCAGGCCCTTTGCAACACCTAAAGCAATGTTGAACCTTTGATTCCACTCCAACAAGATTTTGTTTTTGAACAGTATGTTGGCTAATGAAAAATACTTTTACAATTTCGAACACCCATTCTAAATTCCTGCGTCCGCCACTGGCCATTACGGGGAAAATCTGACAAGTCAACAACAACGCCGACGGCAAAAACGGCAATGTTTGTGAAATGAAGTGGTTGTAATGAAGAGTCGTGTTTGTGATGGTAGATTAAGGATCCGAGAACTTTACAATGCTATATACAAAATTTTCACAGGTAAAGTCCTCGAATAACAATAACCGCTTGGGAAAGGATTGTCGGGGAAAAAATCGTGCGTTACTTGGCAACATATATATACAAGTATGGAGATGTATTTTACACGTATATGCTAATCTAATACTAAAACACGCAGAGCCTCTTATGATAATTAAGTTCTTACAAGTTACATCTCTAGTACTAGTACTGAATTACTGATAGTCTGATACTAGTATACACATATTTACAAGTAGTGAGATGTAATGCTAATCCAACATTAAAACACGCAAGAGCCACTTATGATAGTTATGTTCTTACATCTCTATACAAAAGTAGAAAGAGCTGCGTGCAAGCTGCTTATTTGCAGTGCCACGGCGCCAAACATCCGGAGCAGCGACTTGTGTGGGCCAAGACCAGCAGCGCCACCACCACCCGACGCCGCGGCGGCGTCGTGCGAGCCGTCGCCGTCTGCACCGTCAAGCGGGCCCGCCACGACACCGGTTCGACGACCCTCCGCCGTCGTCGACCAGCGCGAGCACGCAAGCAGGGCCCGAGCGGCAGCGGCACCAGCTTGCACGGTGCGCCGCGCAGCTCCTCGTACTCGTCCATCCGCACGTCGGTAGAGGAAGATGTTAGATTGATCTCTCCGCATTAGCCCAACGGCTAATCGGACCTTGATCACGCGCGATCGGGGCGCTCAGCCCAACAACTGGCTGATGGGCCCCCGTCGCGCTGCGCTATAAATAGAGGGTGGGGGCCGGCGGCTCGCGTTACGAGGTTGGCCTGAACCGTACATCCCCACCGACACACAAACCCTAGACCGATCTAGAGGGGGCGCAGTCAGCGACGGGAAGCTCCATCGCCGTCGACGTCGCCGGATCTTCGCCGCCGCCACCGTCTTCTTCCCGACCGTCCGCTGCGGCGCGCGACTACACCAACGAACCGGTGATGGCCGGTCGTCCTCCAATGCTTCCGACGGTCGATAAACTCTCCTCTCTCCTTCTCTCTGGATCTAGAACCCCAAGCGCACGAGAGGACCCAACATTAGTATCGAGCCACGGGTGTAGAGGGGCCTTACGGGTGCCGCCGTTGCCGCCTCTTCCGTTACGCCGCGCGCTGCCGCTCGAGGGCCGCCTCGCCGAGCGTGTGGGGTCTTGGGCGCCGCCTCCGCCGTCACCGCCTCCGCACCGCCGCGCCGCGCGCGCCGCCGCTGCGCGCCAGCCTGCTGAGCTGAGCCGCCGCCGCCGCCTTGCTGCTTTGCGCTGGCGCGCCGCCGTCGCCTTACGCGAGGAGCCGCCGCTTGCTGCCCTCCGCGCGCCCGATCGGCGCTCGCGCTGGGCCGCCGCTCCGCCCGCCGCCGCTTTGCGTGCGGGATCGGGAGCCGCTGCCGCCGCTTTGCGCGCGAGGAGCGGGAGCCGCAGCCGCCGCCGTCGCCGCTCCCCCCCACGTTATCACAGCCAAACATTTCTTGTTGGCAGTGACCCACTTTTTATGATCAAGATCATATGACATCTTTATGGGAGCATAGTCCCTCTGTCTGGTCTGCCAAGCAGCATCAGCCTCATTTTCGTCCCTCACCGGTGCCACAGGCTCTGTGGGACACGGTGTGGTGACTACCCAGTCCACCTCAGCCAAGATGAAGGCCAGGTCAATCTTTTTCTTCCATTCACCGTAATTATCTCCTTTGAGAACAGGGATATCCCTGATGTAGCCCATCAAGGAGTATCCTCCTGAAACCATAATCCATATATAGTGAGAACATTTAAATATTAATAACAGCAAAATTATATGCCTTATTTCCAACGTTGGTCAAAAAATACGACATACAATTTAAATCAATTTTATCTATGCATTAAAGTTGCAAATGGAGTCAAAGCTAAAGTTGAAGCCGTTGGCGATCTTTCATTAGAATTAGCTAATGGCTCCACTCTTTTACTTAGAGATGTCCTTTTTGTACCCTCTTTACAGAGGAATTTGATTAGTGTGTCAAATTTGGACAAAGATGGTTATGATTGCAATTTTGGAAATGGCAAGTGTGAAATAATGTTTAATAAAGAATGTGTTGGTCTTGCCATTTTACATAATGAGCTTTATTTGTTGTCATTATGTGATGATGTGAATGTCGTATGCAATAATGAGAACGTTGCGTGCGAGAAAGTGATTGAATCCTCGTCTACGAATGTAAACAGAAAATGAAAGAGAACTCTAGATGAGTCGTCGAAATTATAGCACTGTCGTTTAGGCCATATTTCGAGGGGGAGAATAGAAAGACTAGTAAAGAATGACATTCTTCCTCCATTAGAGTTCTCAGACTTAGAACAATGCAGAGAATGCATTAAAGGAAAATATGTAAAGAAAATTAAAAAAGACGCTAAAAGAAGCACAGGAGTTCTACAAATTGTTCACACAGACATTTGTGGTCCTTTTCCTGTACAAAGTGTGGATGGTTATGACTCGTTCGTAACATTCACGGATGATTACTCCCGTTATGGATATATTTATCCAATCAAAGAAAGAAATGAAGCCTTAGATAAATTCAAGATATTTAAGGCTGAAGTTGAAAACCAACACGATTTAAAGGTTAAGATAGTCCGATCTGATCGTGGGGGGGAGTACTACGGTCGACATACCCCATATGGACAAGTTCCTGGACCTTTTGCAAGGTTTTTACAGGAAAATGGTATAGTGGCCCAGTATTCTATGCCGGGCGAACCTCAGCAAAATGGAGTAGCTGAAAGACGCAACCGTACCCTGATGGATATGGTGCGAAGCATGATGAGCTATTCCACACTGCCATTGAGTTTATGGATGGAGGCGTTGAAAACCGCCATTCATATTCTCAACAGAGTGCCTAGTAAATCGGTGCCCAAAACACCGTACGAGTTGTGGACAGGAAGAGTTCCCTCACTAAACCACTTACGTGTGTGGGGGAGTCCTGCTGAGGCTAAAGTATTTAACCCAAACCTTGGGAAGCTTGATCCCAAAACAGTAAGTTGCCATTTCATTGGCTACCCTGAAAAGTCAAAAGGTTTTCGTTTCTACTGTCCAGACAGATATACAAAGTTTGTAGAAACGAGACACGCTGTCTTCTTAGAGGATGAGATGATGAGGGGGAGCATGGTAGCTCGTGAGATTGACCTTGAAGAGAAGCGGGTGTATGCGCCCACTCCGATGATTCAAGAGCCATTCTTCACACTACCTGTTGTCGCTGCACCGACGGTGCAAGACACTGTTGTGCCAGCACCTGTTATTGTTCCTCCTGTGGCAACAATGAATGATAATGAGGAACCTGTTCTTCAGGATCCTACAGAACCCATTGCCACAGATGAGGGGGAGCAACAACAGCCTCAAACAGAAAATGTACCAATTGAGGAGGCCCCGAGGAGGTCTCAAAGAGTAAGAAGATCAGCTATTTCTGATGATTATCAGATTTATCATACAGAGGAATTTCAAATGGAGGATGATCCCACCTCATTTGAAGAAGCCATGAGAAGCGAAAATTCCTCAAAATGGCTTGAGGTCATGGAAGAGGAAATGAGGTCCATGAAGACTAATAAAGTCTGGGACTTGGAAATTATTCCTAAAGGAGCCAAAAAAGTAGGCTGTAAATGGGTCTACAAGACAAAGCATGACTCCCAAGGGAATATAGAAAGATACAAAGCGCGACTTGTGGCAAAAGGCTTTACGCAAAGAGAAGGGATTGATTACAATGAGACCTTTTCTCCGTCTCATGTAAAGATTCCTTCAGAATCATAATGGCATTAGTAGCACATTATGATTTAGAGTTACATCAGATGGATGTAAAGACGGCATTTCTTAATGGGGATTTGGAGGAAAATGTTTACATGGCACAACCGAAAGGTTTTGTTGTGGAAGGAAATGAAAGAATGGGATGCCGCCTAAAGAAATCAATATATGGGTTAAAGCAAGCTTCAAGACAGTGGTATTTGAAGTTTGACAGTACAATAAGAAAATTTGGGTTTAAAGAGAATGTAGAGGACAACTGTGTTTATGCAAAGTTTAAAGATGGGAAGTTTATCTTCCTAATCCTGTATGTGGATGATATCCTTTAGCTAGTAGTGATGTTAGTCTCACATCGGAGACAAAGAAGTTTTTGTCCTCAAACTTTGATATGAAAGATCTTGGTGAAGCTTCGTTCGTTCTAGGGATCGAAATTCACCGAGATAGAAACAAAGGGTATTGGGACTGTCACAAAGGCATACATAGAGAAAGTCTTAAAGAAATTTGGTATGCATAAATGTAGTCCTTCACCTGCACCTATAGTCAAGGGCGACAGATATGGGGATTTTCAATGCCCGGAACGATATGAGATCGATCAAATGAAAGCGGTTCCATATGCTTCACTTGTCGGAAGCTTACAGTATGCTCAAGTGTGCACACATACGACTTAGCATTTGTTACCGGTTACTTGGCGATTCGAGCAATCCTGGAATAGAACATTGGAAATTGATAAAGAAAGTCTTGCGTTATTTGCAAGGAACAAAGGCCTCATGAAGACATACCAAGAAGATCAGATTTACTCCATATAGTGGGGTATACAGATTCTGATTTTGCGGGAGATGATAGAAAGTCTACATCCGGATATGTATTCACTCTCGCAGGAGGAGCTATATCGTGGAAAAGCTCAAAGCAAACCGTCACTACATCGTACACAATGTATGCCGAGTTTGTAGCATGTTATGAGGCTACGGGCGGTGAACTGCTAAAGAAGTTCATACCCGTTTAAAAGTGGTTGACGACATCAATAGACCACTTAAGTTGTACTGCGATAATGAACCCGCATGAACGTATGCCCACAACAATAAATCAAGTGGTGCTGCCAAACACATTGACATAAAGTACTATGTTGTGAAAGATAAAGTTCGGGATCAAATTATAAGTCTAGAGCATATAAGTACCGCAAAGATGTTAGCGGATCCGCTTACAAAAGGCTTACCACCCAACGTGTTCGGAGAACATGTAGCCGGCATGGGTTTAAGGAAAGCCTATGATTCCTGGACTAAAAGATGGCCCAAAAGATTAAAGTAACTATTTGAGCAGAGAGTTGTATTGTAGTCATTGAATCTATCGCGATTGACCGTGACGATGAGACATGTTCTATGCAATCGATCCGTGATGGAATGTGTAAAGTCAAAAGTAATTAAAGTTAAAGCATAAAGGAGATCAAGGGGAGAATGTTAGATTGATCTCTCCCGATTAGCCCAACGGCTAATCTGGACCTTGATCACGCATACGATCGGGGCGCCATTAACAACCGGTGATGGGCTCTGTCGCACTGCGCTATAAATAGAGGTGGGGCGGCTCGCGCGTTACGAGGTTGGCCTGAACCGTACATCCCCACCGACACACAAACCCTAGACCGATCTAGAGGGGGCGCAGTCAGCGACGGGAAGCTCCATCGCCGTCGACGTCGCCGGATCTTCGCCGCCGCCGCCACCGTCTTCTTCCCCGACCGTCGCTGCCTGTGCGCAGACTACACCAACGAACCAGTGATGGCCGGGTCGTCCTCCAATGCTTCCGACGGTCAGTACACTCTCCCTCTCTCCCTTCTCTCTCGGATCTAGAACCCCAAGCGCACAGAGAGGACCCAACAGAAGAAGGCCACGATGCCGGTGACGGCGAGCACCGTCGCCGGCGGCATGGCAACGGCAAGCCACCCCTGCCGCCACTGGAGATCCCTGCTCTAGTCCATGGATATCCTACGCGTGTATGCGTTGTGTAGATATCCATCTCTGGTGTGGGCGCCCGGTTTATATGGGGGGATGGCAGGGGCGGATCCAGCGGTGGGGCGGGGGGCTCGAGCCCCCCTATCGCTACCGGACCCTTAGAGTCCCCCCTAAATTTTTAGCTATGGATATATAATATAGAAGGGGCTGAGGTCGAGCTGAAGGTACTTCAGCCCCTCCAAATTTTTTTCCTGGATCCGCCACTGGGGGATGGGAAGGTGCAACTGTGCAAGTGATTTGTGCTTTGCTTTTGTGGCTGTGGAGTGGAAGGTGGCAGATGCTTGTGGAAGAGTAGACGGCACCGCATGGCCTTTACAGGAGTGGCTGGCGCTTTCATGATCCCTACGAGGCAGTCGGCAATCGGTTTGCTGGCACTTTTTCAGGATTTTGCAGTCCTTTTTCAGACACTATGTTGAGAAAAAGTCTGTTCTTCATTCAACACATCCGATTTGACTGTTAGATTGCTGATGGGACCATCGACGCCGCGCAATCGTTTTATCTCTTCACTCACGTCCGATTTCAAAAGCAATGGTTTCAGGTGCCCAACCAAAGTTGCATCTGCACCATGTTAGGCCTTTTTGTTCTTCCTAAAAGGCCCTTGCCTATCTCTTGCGCTCTGCGGCCTCTGCCTCGCTTCCATTCGGAAGCCCAGCTCCTGGCCGGCTGGCCCTTCTCACGACCTACAAGGCTGAAGAAGCCATCGCATATCTAAGTTCCTGTAGCAATTTTTTTACAGGCACCTGTGCGCACGAAATTATAAAGTTAGCCGTCATCTGCCGCGCTGTCCCATCGTGGCAGAAAGTGACCGGACAGCTCAACAGGAGAGCGGTGCTACCCACCGGCTACTGCGCTCCTTCCTTTCCTATCGAGATCCATCAGCTCGGCAGCCCGATCACTTCGTACCACGGTGAGGCCGTGCGGCCGGTAACACGTATCTCTGCCGCTGCCGCCGTGGTCACGGGAGGCTGAAACCCCAACACCGACCATACACCTCACTTTCTCCGCCGTTGGTCACTGCGGCGTCGCCTGGTCTCTTCACTCTTTAGTCTTTACCCTCCCACACCCTCAGCCAGCCAACCGCCTTGCCGTCGTCAAGTCGTGAAGCTATTCTGAGCGTAGCCGCAGGTAAACACGAGCGGCGTCGCGCCTGAGTTGGCTGGAGAAACGGCGGGACTGTGCACCGTACCGTCTCCGGCGCCTTCTCGTCGGACTCAGCATCTGGTATTCGATGTGCTAACGCTTCATTTCAGTTTCACCATTGGCGACTTCATTCTTGTATGATCTACCTGCTGCTGCTTGGTCCTTAATTTTTCTCCTAATTCTAGTTACCTAGATACGAAACTGCATAGTTCGACTGGCCCAAATACCGAACATGCCATCCGAAAATCAGGCGCACGGTGACACGCTCTGCTTCACAAAAAGGAGTGGTTACATGCAGAGTTGATTTGAACTCTAGCTTATTGCAAAACGGTCATTGCGTAACAGTATGATCTATTGCAACGAACATAGAAGAATCTCAGGCCTTTTTCGCATGGGAAAAGCTGCTTAGTTAGTGGTTACCATAGATATCTTAGAACATGGGAAACTGATTGCCTACGGGGATCAAATCCACATGGTGGGTTTTAAACCAAGGCCTTTACCCAGACAACCTGCTTGGGTCATGTGAATTTTCCATCGCAAGATGAGTCATTGTTATCTTGTTGGACAAAGGTCATCCAATAGTACTCAAGTTACATACAGTGATGCATCGACATGCTTGTGATGTTATGCTTTTCTGACAAAGTTGTAAAATGAACTATTGATAGTGCCATAATTCTTCTGTTTGGCAATATGCCAAGAAAAAAGAAATATTTATTAGAAAGTTCCTTTGTTGGTCATATAATGGTTTTAAGATTGTCAGCAACCAACAAAAATCTCTACAAATTTTGAAATAAATGAATTCCAATGCCAAGAACAGCGGAATCTGATTATTACATTTTGATCACTAATTGCACAAGTGTACTGCATGAGTTACAACACAACAATACATTTATTTTGAAGCAAGGGAGGCCTCCCTTGCATCTATTAGAGGAAATTTGATTTTAATGTAGAAGCAAACACAACCGCACTGATAGTTGCCTATATTATTCCACAAACACAATCTCACACCACAGCACATATCAATTCACTATCACATGACTTGCGACTCTATTTATACCAAGCGACTCTATTTATACCAGGATCTCATCAACATAAGAAGACGCTCTGCTACATCTGTCATCTCTGGTCTTTGCTCCACATCGAGATTTAGACATTCCACAGCAATCGCTACAATACTTATCAAGAAGCTCCAAATCTTTTGGTGCTGCAATTTCGTTGTCAAATAGCTCAGTTGCTCCCTTCTGCTTTTTGTGAGCATCAAGAAAATTATTAATTATGCTGTTGTTGTTAGAATACGTGGCCTTCTTCCTGCTAATAAGTTCCAAGAGCACAACTCCAAAACTGTACACACAACTTTCATCAGTTAGTAGGCCTCAATACCACACATAAGGTCATCACAAATGATTCGTGACCCTCATGAGAGACGGTTTCTGGACCGTCTGATTTATTGCGTTAATGATAACAGGTGGTTATCATAGACGGCTCCCAAACCATCTGTTACAATTGAGTCAAATATTTGAACATGTATTTGTAGGATCGGAAATGGCAACAGAGGGGGGTGAATGGTGCCTTTTAAAATTTGCCCCCGAAGTATTCACGAACGAATCTCCTCCCCGATAGCTATGAGAAACTATGACGAGGAAGATTCATGCTCTATGGGACTCAAAGCATACATAAGAGAAAGCGGAATAAAAACGCAACGGAAAAGACAAACGACAGCACAGTTTGCATGGGGCCAGTCTGACCACAGTGGCATGGCCGGTCAGACCGCACTGCATGCTTATGCCGGTCTGACCGCTTGAAGGCGCCCGGTCTGACCGCTCGGCTTGGGCCGGTCAGATCGCCATTGCCCGACCAGTCTGACCGGCGGCTAATGAGCGGTCTGACCGCTAGGGTTTTGCGGTCTGACTGGGAGGCCCGAGGACAGAGCGAAATTCAGACAGCAGTAACTGAAAAACTGATTCTAGCTGATTTCAAGTGAATTTGAGAAATACTATTGATCTTCTTAGGCCATAACTGCAAAAACTTGATTTAAACAGCATTGGGACCTTAGGAATCAAAGGAAATCAACAAGACAGCAAGAAATCAAGATTTTGACAAGAATCTGGAAACTTGAGCAAAGAATGAGCTAATTTCCTAATTACTCATCAATCATAAACCTTTTGCTCATGAACCTTTGCATTTCAACTGGAGATGGTCTCACAAGAGTAAAGCATAAGACTTAGGCCATCTCTTGAAGGGAAATCACAAGAATCCATCATCCCCTGACATGAAACCCTAGATTTTCAGAAGCAGAGGAAACTGATCGAAGCACAGAGAAAAGACATAAAACATTGAATCCTCCATTTGCTCTTGGGAATGGAATGGCCAAGTGGCCTTAAGTATTTCCCATCACTGAGCAACCAAGAGCCAACCATTCAAGCTAAAGAATTAACTCAAAATCATTTCTAGCAGAGAAGAACAGTGAGAAGATTGAAAAAGAAATTCATCACAGAGAGAGCAAGAAATGAAAGCAACCCAACACAATCCTTCTCATATTAGTATTGAGGAAAAGAGATAAATGATTACAAATGGTTTGTGTCAACTCTCACTACATGCTTCACTCAGTGAGATGCACACACACACAGAGAGGACACACTGAGTTCACTCTCCAGAACTCACTCCATTGCTCAAACTCCTTTCCTGCCTTACCCTGCTGCTGTCCACACCAACATATAGCAAGGCTTACACCTCAAAGTGGAAAATCAAGAAGTGGCATACACTCTCCACTCCCTCACCTCACAACCCCATGAGGCAAAAGTCAAAGCAACCACATTTTGGAGGGAAAAACCAGCCCCTCCTCTCATTGCTTGAGTCAAATCTCCAATTTGCCCCTCAAGTGTCTTCTCGGAAGCTTCCCGCGTCCGGTACCTTGACCGTCTGGACCTCGACTCCTCCCTGAGTCTAGTCCGATCCGCTTCGCTGCACACGACCGCACCCGGCATCCTGACCGTCTGGACCTCCGACTCCTCCATGAGCCTAGTCCCGATCTACTCGCCGCTGCCCGTCGTGTCCACCCGACTCCGACCGAGACCTCCGACTCCACCTGAGTCTAGTCTTGGTATGTTCCGTCGCACATGACCGCAACCGACCTCCAACCGTCTGGACCTCTGACTCCTCCCTGAGCCTAGTCCCGGTTCTCTCGTCGTCGCCTGTCGTGTCCATCACTGGTAGCTCCAGCTCTGGTTCCTCGTCTCTCGACTCGCAACCACCTCAGCAGCCTCGATCATCTTCGGCATCACCGACCATCTGAACCTCAATACCTCCTGTGTCTAGTCCCGGTCCTCCTTGCCTCACCATGACCTAGCTCCGAAGTTCTGTAGTCACACAGACAAGCAAACTGTCACATAGCACCGCACGAAACAGCATATCAACAATAGCATAAGTAAAAGGTACTCAACCCAAGAATACCCAAAATAAACTCAAACTCACTAACACAAAAGTCAGGACTCATCACAAACATGGGGATACCTCCACATGATCTCTCAGTATTAATCAATGTCACCAGAGCGAAAGTCTCATTTCGAGTCAATGACCTCCATCATCAAGAAGGTGGAGAGTCGTCCTTGAATGTCCAAGAGTTAATTTAGATTGAATATACTTGATTTGATTGTCACGTCCGGTCGCTAGGAGAAGTAAAGTAGTAATCATAGATATTTTAAATTGATAATTAGGAAATAATTATTACAAGATTAACAAACCTCTGGATCATTCATCTTAGCACTCATAATTTCCTGCATATGACTATAAATGTAGAATGCACATAGGTTGCCTTGTAGCTACTGGTGATACTGCAAAAATAGAATTACATATATAAAAATAGT
Organism: Dendrocalamus sinicus; assembly: GCA_036346575.1. NCBI lineage: Eukaryota > Viridiplantae > Streptophyta > Magnoliopsida > Poales > Poaceae > Dendrocalamus > Dendrocalamus sinicus. The sequence goes on along the minus strand of JAYEVI010000429.1, from coordinate 257,248 downwards.
CAGTTCGAGAGGCATTATTATGAAGTGTGATATAGATTATTATATTATAGCAGGTACCAAAAATCACGTCTTGCGTTGTAGTGTGACGCTCGATTCCTTGTGTCTCTCTCCCCTGGCAACATAAGCGCTGGACGACCGACGTGATTTCGAAAAGTTATCCTTGGCCATTGCAAATGAAAGCAAGACTACAATAGAGTTATCTATGGAGAAAATAAGCATAGATATTGAGTGTTTATTACACAAGGGTGAAGTCGTGGTTGTTTTTGAGTAGGGAATCAAGGTATATTACATTGTTCCACTTTGGTACAATGATTATGAAGATCTAGTACAACCTACTCATGTATGTTGCCATAGTCATTAAACATAAGTTCGTGTTGCGTATAAACTTCAAATGAAATTTGTATAGCAACTACTGAAGCACTTACCTCTCGTTGTAAGACGCAAGTATGTAGTCCTTTGTCGAACCCCGGAGTAATGACTCCAAATCCTCTGTGTAAATCACACTAGTCCAGGATCAGCTAGTGTACATAGTGGTAACAGGGATACATATCGAGCACAAATGACAAACTTTATTAAATAAAAGAGTACGCACTTATAGCCAAAGTTTACATCAATGCTCATTGGCAACAATAATAAAAAAAGCAACAGCAGAAACAAAATAAATAAAAGGTGAAGCTCAAGCCTGCCAATAGGCAAACAACTATAAGACGCGGCCTACTCGTCCTGGTTCTCACTGTAGTCAAAGTCGTCCTCCTTTGAGATAAGATAGCAAAGGTGAGTACAAACTTGTACTCCACATGTCACACACGAGAATGTATCATAATGATAAAGGTAACAAAGGAAGTCTTATAGGGTTATTTGAGTGTAAAAAATATTTAAAGAAATAAAATAAATAAATTATAAAATACTAAATTTAATACTGTAAGTAAAGACTGTAATTTAAACAAATTAATATCGGTAGTGTAGGATCAGACCAAATACTAACCTATCCACAGGCATCCCACCCAGACCATCTTTTTCCAAAAAGATTCCTCATTTTCCATCTAAAACCATTTTGTGAAAACAAAGTCTAATTAGTGAAAAACTTTACTCAACATGCCTATGACTATGGGCATGACTATCTAGGATAGATGATTTACCCATAAGATATGATTAACTCGTATTGTCAGCCACTGCACGCTTCCGTAGGAGTGCGACTGAGTAATTATAACAAGGCCTTTATAAAGCTAAGCTGTCAACCTAGCAATGCCTCCACTAAGATTTCACCCTAATATGGAATCCACCAGATCAGGGTCCCCTCTCGTGCCATGTGAGACTTCTCATGGTCTACGTCATGCCCACATTCAGCCAATAGCGAAACTTAAGTTAGGACCTGTTAATTAGTCAGCCAAGACTGTCTCACACTAGCCTTGTGGTAGTATGATAAGGCTTTGTAATAGTAGTTCATAGACTAGTCCTTAATTGACTTAAGCTCAAATCACATATGCCTCATGCCTTGTATTCATGTTGAGGCACCGAGATACAACGTATACAAGCAAGCACCCACCACCTATCCATGGCCTAAGTCTAAACCAAATTTTATATTTTGTTTTAAAATATTCCATATACTTTTTTAATACATTTTATAAGCCTATCATTTTATGTGAAAAGGTTATCCCAACCACCTATCCATGGCCTAAGTCAAGAATACATTTTATAAGCTTATCATTTTACGTGAAAAGGTTATCCCAACCCAAAGTTATATCTATGCAGGTCTAAGCATATGCTATAAAAATTCTCTAGCCATGAGTTTTAATCTAGGGTGGCAAGATACAAGAATTTGCAAAGCCAAAGGTGTCATAACAAATGGGTATTAAATAAAGTAAATATGGGATTGAAATACAAGGAACATAAATTAATCATGCAATTTAATTTAAAACAACATAACTTTATTTGTAAACTGGGATCAATGAGATCAAGGATGTGTGACTTGCCTTGCTCTATAGTTTGATATGGATCGTTGAAGTAGAACTCTCTAGAATCGTCATAGTCCACACATGAAAATAACCCTCCAAATTAAAATAAAATTCAAATGAACACCAAAATTTGAAAACATTGCAGATTTGGATAGATCTTGATTTTAGATGAATTTAGAAATTTGAATGGCTCAATTGAAGTTAGGATGAAGTAGAACGGGCTTCTAGAAGTTTAAAATCTAAAGAAAAAAGAAAAACTAGAATTTTTGGAATTATTTTTCTAAAGTAAAAGATATTTATGATGTCAGCAAGGAATTTGAGAAATTATTTTCTAAATGAAATTCAATATTATGACGCTAGCAATGATTTTAGTTTTCGGCTGAATTAAATTTTTAAAGGAAAATATAATTTGTGATGTCATGCTAACATCAGCCCTACTCATGGCAGCTAACATGGCATGATTTGTTGACGTGGCTAACACGTAGTGCTAACTTGGCTTAATGGTGGCTCAATGCTGACGTGGCGTGCCACATGGCGTACGCGTGGCTGCCATGTGTACAGGGAGCTGACGCGACTGTTGGGCGTAGGTGTGGTGTGCCATGTGGCATGGTGTGCTGATATGGCTGGACAGGTGGCGCCGCAAGGTGTGACATGCCAGCTGTGCCGTCTGACATGGTATCACCGGCCGGTGGCACGCACAGAACCCAATGGTCACTAGCGACATGGTCCACGGTGGCAGCAGTGAGGTGTGATTTATGGAGAAGGGAACGAGGCGAATCTAGGGTTACTTGGCGTGGTGCTCGGCGAGCAAGGGAGGTGCTCGGCGATGAGGTGAGGCGGTAGCGCAGCATGGGCGACAGTGGCAACAGGGTTTCGGTGGGGTTAGGGCATGACTGAGGGGCAGACAACATTCACTCGATTGCGGTGGAGTTGGAAGTGACATTGACAGGGCTCAACAAGGACCAAGGCAGTTGGAATCGTTCACCGCGGCTTAGCCGATGCACGGAGGTGGAGGGCTTTGGCTCAGGAAGACTAATGAGGCCCCTTTTATAGGGTCGAGGCAAAGGGGACATGGCAAGATTCCTCGCCAGATTTAGCGGCCAAGATCGGTGGGGATTCGGTCACCAGCATAAAAGGAAAGAGGGAGGGGGAGAGAAAGGAAGGGGGCGGCGTGGTGGGTAAGAAGGTGCTGATGGGTGGGGCCCACCCGACGGCGAGAGGGGAAGGAGAGAGAGAGAAAAGCTGGGAGAGAGGGGAGCGGTGGGATGAGCTCGGGCGCTGTTGTGGGCACATCCTAGCTATCCATGCATTGTCCGGGGAGGGGATGCAGGAAATTTAAATTTTTATTTTGCATTTTTATACATTTTCAAAAAAAAACCCGATAAGAAGAAATAAGGCTTAGAAAATAGCAGAAAAATCTAAATAAATCCCAAAAAATTCCTAAAACATCTAGAAAATGCAAGGAACCCAAATAAAATATATTTAACTTGTTATGACCAAAATTACACAAGTAAATTAATAACTTCTTCTGTAGGCTTAATTAAAGGATTTAAGAAAAACAGAAATTAAATCCAGGGGAAATTCAATTAAATAGATAAATATGTTACCAAAATTTTGGGATGTCACATCCTTATTACTCTAAGCAAGCAATCCTGTCGTTATATAATTCTTGACGTAGAATACATCTCGGGTGATGCATTGCTTAGAGATCAACTGTGGGTTGAGGAAACCCACCGGTTCTCGCGATCAACTGTGGGTGATGCTTCTTGCATCATGTATCTATACATAAGCAATGAGTTATGACATTTATCGGTATTACATGAATGTAAAACTTGATTGTACACACTTACAGTATCTAGCATCGTAGAAGTGAGACGTCGAGGGCGTTGAAGTTGAATAGTTTGAATAATTCGTCGAAGCCCATGATGAAGAATCCTGGGTCATGGAGGAAATGCCTATTTGTGTATCTAATAGTGAATCTAGTAGGTCGATTTATCCTCTGCTCATTGGTCCTCCGCATGTACTAGGCATGCAAACTTACGCAACCCATTCCAAGGCGAGGTAATAGTGTGCAGGGACCAATGGCATTCAAGGGACAATGTCTAGGGCTTACGAGACCTTAGCGCCTCGCCTGTGATATGTCTTTCTGAGAGACAACTTGGCAAACTTTTCTTATTTCTTCGGTGGTGGCCTTCTGAAGTAGAGGCTGAGGAAGAGTCATCGAGGATTCTAGTTCACGTACATCATGAAAAGTGTGCTCTTAAAGCATTTCCATGCCTTGCCCATAACGCATGTCATTGCATGAGGCACTGGATTTCTTCTCTGATTTAGAGGGACCTTGAGACTTTCTCCCAAAGCTACTCTTTCTCTTTAGTCCTTAGAGACTTCTAAATCAGTGTGGTGATGGGGACCCGTTGTCTTACAACTATCCCGCAGTTGGTCCAAAATGCAGTTGTTGCTTTCTTGGGATGTAGAGGGACCATAACTGTACTGACCCCTATATGGTCATTCGGCTCTTAGGCATTTGCGATATGCATCGGCCCTCTTCCTTAGTTGCTCCTTTGGTCTGGTCATCGGATATATTCAGCGAAACTGAGCCCGATGACTATGTGCACTCAAATTGTATTTCAGAATGGGTACATAAAACACAAACTGATCATCTTGTCGGACAAAGGGCATCCAATACACTGATGCATCGACATGTTTGTGATGTTATGCTTTTCTGACAAAGTTGTAAAATGAACTATTGATAGTGCCATAATTCTTCTTTGTGGCAATTTGCAAAGAAAAAATAAATATTTATTAGAATGTTCCTTGTTGGTCATATAATGGTTTTAAGCTTGTCAGCAACCAACAAAAATCTCTACAAATTTTGAAATAAATGAATTCTAATGCCAAGAACAGCGGAATCTGATTATTACATTTGATCACCAATTGTACAAGTGTACTGAATGACTTACAACACAAGAATACATTATTGTTTTGAACCAAGGGAGACCTCCCTTGATTCTATTACGAGGAAATTTGATTTTAAAGTAGAAGCAGACACAACCACACTGATAGTTGCCTATCTTATTCCACAAACACAATCTCACACCACAGCACGTATCAATTCACTCTCACATGGCTTGCGACTTTATTTATACCAAGATCTCTTCAACATGAGAAGACGCTCTGCTACATCTGTCATCTCTGGTCTTTGCTCCACGTCGAGATTTAAACATTCCACAGCAATCGCTACAAGACTATCAAGAAGCTCCAAATCATTTGGTGCTGCAATTTCGTCGTCAAATAGCTCAGTTGCTCTCCTCTGCTTTTTGTGAGCATCAAGAAAATTCTTAACTAAGCTGTTCTTGTCAGAATACGTGGCCTTCTTCCGGCTAATAAGTTCCAAGAGCACAATTCCAAAACTGTAGACATCACTTTTATCACTTAGTAGGCCTGTCTGTAGATATGCTGGATCCATGTAACTCATGTCACCAATGACAGAATTGGTGTGTTGTTTATCTATAGCGATCAGCCTCGATATACCAAAGTCAGAGATCTTTGGTACGAAACTATGATCCAAAAGTATATTAGCTGGTTTAACATCACCATGTAAGATCTTACTGGTGGTTTTTGAATGCATATAAGCTAGACCTTCTGCTGACTCTGCAGCAATATTTAAACGTCCATCCAAATCAAGTGGAACCCTGTTGCTTCCATGAAGAATTTCGTCGAGGCTACCTTTGGAGAGGAACTCATAGACCAGCATTGGGATATCAACTTCTAGGCAACAACCTATGAGCCTAACAATGTTCTTGTGGATCACTCGAGATTGGATGTTGACTTCATTTGCAAATTGTTCATTATGTGTGACACTTCCGTTAATGGGCTTCTTTACTGCAACTAGTTGATCATCAAGAAGGCCCTTGTAGACTTCACCAAAGGCACCTTTTCCAACGAAATTGCTTCTTTTTAAAATTGGCTTGAGATCCTCCTTTCTGTAAATCTTTATATTTCTTGCGTTTTGTAATGTAGGTCCTCCATTTTTTATGAAAAATTCTCTCATCTTCCTTTTCTCTTGGCGAAGAAGGATAAGGAACACCACAAGTGCTATAACAAATAAACCACCTATTGAACCTACATGAGGAACAAAGAACTGCATTATGTATCTCGTAGACTTCACATATTTTAATATATCAGAAAAAACAAAATTGTTGAGGGAGTTGCTGTAATTATTTGCAATGCAGAAGTATCTAGAGCAAACACAAATTTGAGTGCTGACTTGCTGAGAGATCTATGTTGTCAGCGATTGTCATAATCTAATTGTTTATTTAAGAATTTTTTCCTTTGTTATAGAGATTACATACTTTATCTAGGAAACTATCCCGTGTGAATGCCCGGATACGAACTAGTTATTTCTAATTACCCTCCCCAAATTCTCCCTCTCCCCTGCCCCTCCTGCGCCCTCCCCCTGCGCATTGCTTTTCTTTGAGGTCACTGCCTTCGCGAAGAGATGGGTGTAAGTATAGTTAATCTGGTGCGTGGTATCTTACCTAGAGAGACCTTAGCAGGCAGAGGAAATAAGTCCGTGCACCGCCCTTCTGTGGCGTTTCCTCTTGTTCCGACTGGGCAAGTACATTCGTAGCTTCCTTGCCTGTTCTGGCATTTCCCGTGGCAAGGATACAGGTCTGGCCGCTTACACTCATCAATATCTACAAAACAACCATTAGACAGATGCACACATCTATACATGTAAGCTCAAGTCACAACCCACAATCGCTGCAATGAGTAAGGTATGTACCTTGGCATCCACGGGGTATGTACGGATTGCCTTCATACCCGTCCCAGCACCTGCAGAAGTATCCTAAGACGTCGTAGTTTTTTGGGGGATCGACGCACGTGCTGTTGCCGCTTTTGCAGGCGTAGCCCTCGGGCGCCGGTTGGCCAGCCTGCGGACAGAAATGACCTGGGATGTGGAAGTCTACCACGACAGGGACGCCCCTCGCCGCGTTCCTCCGCAAGAAATCATCGCCGTAGAGGTCCGGCGACGAGAAGTTGTACCAGGACTTCTCCACAATCATGGCGTATGAGCAGTCGAAGTCATCGAACTGCTGCTGCTTGATTTGCACGGTGGCTCCGCTGCGGGACGGCGGTACTTTGGCCTGGCAGCAGCCCTGCCCCGAGCAGGACCCGTTGACGGGCTCGACGGACGGTACGGCCAGCGGGTTGAGATATGATTGGCAACCGGGCCCGGTGGTCTGCTCGGCCTCGACGACGGTCCCAATGCCCATCAGCACGTTGCTAGCCTCCGACAGGAGGAACGGCGACCTGTACGGGAAAGATATCTCCTGCTGTCTCACCGCGTGGTACCCCTTGTCCAATCTGCAGTCGAAGCTGAACGCGGCCTGCACCCGCGCTTTCCCCTCCGAGACAGACACGCCGGTGAGCTCGACCGGCAACAAGGATCTGTTGATCGGCCTGTACGGCATGTTCTTTTCGTTCATTGAGTAGGAGAAATGTTCGATCAAGATATGCGGTTTGTCAAGATTGTCGAAAGAAAGGTTAGCTGCAAAGAAGGCACGAGGCGGATCGAAGGTGTCGTTACAGGTGACTTGGAAGCCTGGGAGGAAGCAGTCCGTCGTCATGCCGAAGGGGTAGGGGATGCTGACGTTGCCGCACTTGTCAGAGCAGCCAGGAAGTGTGGTCTGCGCCGCCGTACTAGGCTGCTGCTGATCGGCGGTGGCCGCAATTGTTGCTGACAGGAGCAGCAATAGCAGCAGATGCGTTTGCGAGGAGGTGGTCATGGCAGTGCTGTCCATGATGCTCTATCGCTCTAGCGAGCAAACTCTATGCATGGAGTCATGCACAAGCTTACGTTTTATCGGTTGGCACTTGGCACTGTTTTAATTTCGTATTCACGGAGACATCATTCCGTGGAGCACACTTGGAGAGGAAACAAATTATTTAGGTAAGATATATACTTTTCGACTTTGTGCTTTTCCTTTATGCAGATCCTACGTGATGTGCCGATACGGAAGCTGACAAAAAAAAGGGGGGGAGATTCGCTATCAATTACTGTCATTCAGGACCAAGCTAAAATACGTGCTACCTCTCTCGGCTAAGCATAGCACGTAAAAACCAAATTGCCTATCTTCCGCGCGCGCTTTCGATCGAAAGCACGCAGTACGCTGAGAAGCTGTGCCTTGGTGGTGTTCAAGGACGCTCCTCCAGTCTTCTCTGCCCGGGATTATAATGGAAATATTCTTCTTAATTTTTAAAGGCTGCTTTTTGATTTTTTACAGTAACTAATTTTTAAACGGAGTATTTTTTTAAGATAGGGTCTACTAGTTAATTGTAGTACATACTGTACCGACTTCATTTATATCGGCAAAAATCATACGTAAGTTTCTATTATTCTGTAATCTCTCGCACAAACAGCCCAAAAGCCAAAAGTCGCAGCTAAAAGCCATAAGTTTCAGTAAAAAAGAACAGGCCCAATATATTATATAATGTGTACATTTGAATCAGAGCGTGTAGCGGGATTGTCTCGCATGTTTCTGCTTCTACGCTAGCCTATTGCCTAGGACTTACAACATATATACAATGTGTACATATGAATGCAGATGGAAGGCCTACACGAAATGCAGAGATATTATCATTTACGTGAGCACGATTAGTCAAAGTCAATGCGCTTGGCCGCATTAAGTACGGTTTTACTCCACACGACAAATAGTAGGGCATATTATAATGACAAGCGAGCACCGAATAGTTCTGCTCGAATTCAGTATTCCGCATCTGAATATCCCGAACAGTTTCTCCTCTCTAGTGTAGTGGATTGGATTTTGCGCAAGATATAACCCGTATGTATGTGCTGCAATTGGTAGTACGTTCTAATGAATGTTTATCGGTATGCTTTTCATTTATGCATGCTTATCGAATCTTTTGTACTTTTCAACTTTATGCATGTTCTTTATTCACGGAGACAATCATACCATGGAGCACACTTGGAGAGGATACAAATTAATTAGGTAGTAAGATACTTTTCCACTTTATGCTTTTTCTTTATGCATGCTTATCGATTCACATTTGTCACTAATTGTAGGATTGGTGAATCAGAGAGGAAGAGGGTAAACTTCATGGTAAGTTAAAAGGGGGTGAATGATTTCTCAAGCATTTGTAACTTAATGCAACGGAAAACTCAAGCCATAAGAAAAGAACTTCTAACTTTGTTCTAAATGACTTGACCTTGATCCTGGATGTACACCGCCATCCTTGTCATACAATAGGGATAGTCGGATCCATTAAAGACAAGAGGCTTGTTGTAATACCTCTTCAATGCTATTGCTCAAAAGACCGGTTAGGATCTATGAAGAAGAGTTAACCAGACTCTTATATCACTTGTAGGATCAGGTATGACGAGTTAAAGGGTGTGAATAACTTGTCAAAAATCTTTTCCATGTATTTATAACTCAATATAGCGGAAGACTCAAGCCTATAAGCTATCCTAAATCCAAAGCCAAATATCACAAAGATCATCCGAGACAATAGTGTCCCATCAATTTGACCGTCGGCCAGAGGGCAGTTGGACCATTCGGCTAATCAGACCGTAGGTGCACACTGGTTGAACTGGTCAAGGTGGTCTAACTGCTCGGGTCATGGCGGTCTGACCATTCTCCAAAATAGATGATAAAAAACAGCACGATACATGACCAAAGAAAAAGCTAACTCTTAAACTACTGATCAAAATAGGATGAAAGTCTTTCCTAGAATGTCAGGAACCTATTATAATTATGGATTATAAAGATCAATGCCAAAGTCCTAACTTTTATCCAAAACACAAAAGGTTGCACTAAAACTGGGGAAAAGAAGAAAACCTTGACCTGCTCTTGCTCGTGAGTCCTTAATGATCTAGATGACTTTGGATGGTTTCTCACATATCATAGTAAGCTAGATCATAGCACGAATTCAAGCCAAAACACCCTCAAGATCAAAAACCCAAAATCACCCTTCACTTAAGCAAAATCAGGCAGTCATAAGAACTTTCTATAGAAAATATCTAGATGAATGGGATATGATCTCCAAAAGATATCCCCACCTTTTATATGTCCTTAGCACCAAGGGAGATCGAGAGGAGATGGAATCCAATCAAGAAAACCAAGTAAATCAAAAACATAAGAAGGAATCCGTGGCACAACTCATTTGGACAAAACTTGGATGTTTATTTTACTTTGAGAAAAATGTTTTACAGTCACTCCCTTATGGAGGATAGAGCTATAACCTTAGAGCACACACACAAAATTTCTAACACAAAGAAACCCTAATATCTCTCTCCTAACACCAAAGAGGTCTTTTCTCTCAACACACACAAGGGATTATATAGTAGAGACTCCTCACCTCACACCTAGGGCTGTAAAAAAAGCTCGAGGCTCCCGAGCTGCTCAAGCTTGGCTCGCTCTAGACTCGATTCGAGCTTGGCTCGAGTTCCAAACGAGTCGAATTCGAGCTTCATCCTAAGCTCGCGAGCTTTAACGAGCCGAGCTCGAATAGCTCGCGAGCTTAGAATTTTTACCCTCCTAATTCCCCCCACGGCCCCACCCCTCCCTCCCGCCTCTCCTCTCAAATTCACCCCCCAAGCCCCCCGTCGCCACGCGCCCACGCCTCTCCCCCACTCGCGGGCCCCCGCCGCCCCACCCGCGCCTCGCCCCATCCCCTCGCCGCCTCCCTCCTCTACCCCCGCCGCCGCTCCTCGCCCCCGGCCGCCGCGACCCCTCTCCCGCCCCGTCCCTTCCTCTCGCCTGCCGCCCCGGTCCCCTCCTCGCCCCGCGGCCACCACCTCTCTCGCCCCGCCCGCCTCGTCCCCGCGCCCCTCCTCTCCCCTGCGCGCCTCCTCTCCCCACCGCCGACGCCTCTCCTCCCGGCGCCCCTCCTCCACCGCGCCGCCTCCTCGACCGGGATCCGGCCACGCAGTGCGCACCGAGCCTACATGAGCCGTGCTCGAGCGAGCTCGGTAGAAACTCGAGCCGAGCTCGAGCCCAGCTTAAAGTTCGATGTTGATCTTAGGCTCGCTCGAGCTCGGCTCGAGTTTCTACCGAGCTCGAGCTTGCTAGGTCAAGCTCGCTCGAGCTCGGCTCGTTTACAGCCCTACTCACACCTAACTCTAGCAACTAGCACACACATAGTGAATACAAGTACTTACAAATGAGCAAACTTGATAACCCACACACAAACGGATTTTACACATACACACACTTAACTACTTTTTAAAGCGTGATTTCCACATGGCTCCAATAGCTCGATAAGATGCTTCATCGTCCAAGATGGGACATAAACCACCTTAGGCCACCACTGTGGTATTGCAAACTGGCTCTTCACCCTGTATCAGACAATTTATTCAATTGCCACCCCCTGGCCTTCACTGAGCTTCAACTCGAAGCAACCACCACATGAAGTCCGTGATGCCCAATGATTTGCCGCCAAGATCATACACCTGATCTGAGGACTGTCACCAATTGAAATGCTCAAGTCCAATGGCATGTCGTATGCATACTCTTATCTCATCACAATCCTTGTCTTTCTCTTGTACTTCTCCAATTGAGATGATGTTCCATTTAGACTTATGCGACACGCCATGGCCTCAGGGCATCTCTCCTAGCCTCGGTCTTGCTGTTGACCACAACAATCACCTAGCGCCCTACAATCAAAGAATAAGCAACTGTTCCAAGCACAAGTGACATGCACTTGACTCTCATCAATAAAATTGTTGTAAATATCCACCACTTGACACCCACTTCAAGATTTCCATAATGCATGGATTCCCGCCATGACTAACACCTTTCATGGACTCCCACCATGACTAACATTTTGCATGGACTCCTACCATGACTAACACAACCAAAATGTCAGGACCTAGAACTTGCATTCCCAACCCTATGTGTATACTGTGCTAGTCCCATGATCAGTGGCTAGTGTACACATTCAACAAACATCCATACATGATAAATTTAGAACAAGTAGTGCATTTAGGTAGTGAATAAGCCTATACAACAGAGTTTACAATATTGGGACCGATCGATCAAATAAAACATACAATAACAGAGATGCACTACTACAAAATGGGCCATCACAGACGGTTCGGAACAGTTATCACAGACAGTTTTCCAAACCGTCTGTATTTATGTGTCAGTGATAATCGAAGCTTATCATAGATGGTTTGTGGGCCGTCTGTGATAAAGACAACACAAACAGTTTGTAACTAGAACCATCTATGAAGAAAACTATTATAGACAGCTAGAACCAAAAACCGTTTGTATACCCACACATCACAGACGGTTCTAGTTGCCAACCGTCTATGATACCTATACATCACAGACGGTTCTAGTTACCAACTGTCTGTGATGTGTAGGTATCACAGATGGTTGGTATATAGAACCGTCTGTGATAGTCCTTCATAGATGGTTTATACCACAAACCGTCTGTGATAGTTCACTCTATACCTTAATTTTTTTTTTCTGTTTTTTGGCTAGCCTCAAGAAATAATGTTACCCATGCCCTTTGAAAACAAGCAAGTACAGAGGTAAGCACAACAACTCATTCTATTATAGGATAACAAGCTAATAAACCCTTCGTGGCACAACGGTGAGGCTGAACAAGACACACTTACAACACTTACGACAAGAGTGTGTTGTCCAGCCTACCGTGGTGCCACAACGGGGCGCTAGCTCACGGCAGTAGTCGGCATCATCGAGGAACAAGCAAATACAGAGGCAAGCACAACAACACATTCTATTACAGGATAACAAGCTAACGAACCCTTCGTGGCACGACGGTGAGGATGAACAAGACATATTCCATCCTACCGTGGTGCCACAACGGAGGCGCTAGCTCACGATAGTAGTCGGCGTCGTCAAGGAACAAGCAAATACAGAGGCAAGCACAACAACATTCTATTACAGGATAACAAGCTAACGAACCCTTCGTGGCATGACAGTGAGGTTGAACAAGACACACTTACGACACTTACGATAAGAGTGTATTACCTAGCCTACCATCGTGCCATGACGGAGGCGCTAGCTCACAGTGGAGGGGAGGATGCAGGAAACTAGCTAGTGGATGAACTCATGCATGACTACCAGTGGAAAGGTAGATAGGGAGTAAAGGGCCGAGCGGTGGGAAGGTGGATGGGGAGTTATTAATAAGGGCCGAGCAGTGGGAGGAACTGGTGCCTACCATTCGATGTGGAGAGAATGGACGGGTGAGATCGAAATTCTAGGGTATACGCCATGGATCGGTGACGTGTCATTATCAGGGACGGTTTGTTATACGAACCGTCTGTGATAATGAATATCAGAGACGGTTTGTTATACGAACCATCTGTGATAATGCACATATCAGAGACGGTTTGGTATATTAATCGTCTGTGATAATCAATATCAGAGACGGTTTGGAATACGAACCGTCTGTGATAAGTCAATATCAGAGACGATTTGAAATAAAACCGTCTGTGATATTAACATCAGAGACGGTTTGGTATACGAACTGTCTGTGATAACCCTTTAAAATGCACACCCTAATCCAGCTCTTCTACATTGTGAGATCCTCTCCCTCATATTCTTCACCAGATTTCTCAATAATGACATCTAATAATCTTTTGATCTCCTTCCTCTCATCTATCCATCATGAGTTGTTCGGCCGCAACCTTTCACATGCGGCTAGCAATTTACATCTGGAGCAGCTCCTCCGCTCACGCCCTGCTCTCCTTCCTCGACTCGCTTCCATCCGTCAACTGGACCTCATCATCCACCGTCGACGGAGGTGTCTTGTTGCCACTCAGGAAAGGGAAATCGCCCTCAGCCTCGTTCTTCTTTGCAATGTGCACAAAGCGGAAGAAGCTCTTGCGGTAGTGGAGACACACGTGGATAACCTTGCCGATCAAGCAGAATCGGCCGATTCTGAGGAAGCTTATCATGTCATCCTCTTTGAGATTATAGGCCATGCTAATAATTTGCCCAGGCTAGAGGAGGAAGTGGAGAGGGCAAGGATAATCTTCACGTCATTCGAGAACTCAACGGCTGATCCTCCAACTCCAAAAGTTGAAGAAGAAGCATATGAAGCCTAGAAAATTAGGATATGGGAATCTCTTTTTTTAAGACTTTTGTAATAAATTTGCCTTGAAATTGACTCTCATCTCAGTAGCTTCTTTAGTTCATTATCAGAGACGGTTTGTTATACGAACCATCTGTGATGTCTCAATTATCACAGACGGTTCGTGTTAAGAACCATCTGTGAAAGTTCATAGACAGTTATTAACACGAACCGTCTGTGATGTCTCAATTATCAGAAACGGTTCGTGTTAAGAACCATTTGTGAAAGTATCATAGACGGTTACTAGAACAAGCCGTCTATGATAGTTTAAGCACAGACGGTTCCATATGAACCGTCTATGATATAGCCATCCAGTATAGCCTCTTTTGTAGTAGTGATTAGCGGAACCGAAAGATAAATGATGTGCCAAAATGCAGCAAGTATGCCTCATTCCAAACCACAGGCAATTGACTAGGGCAAAACCCTAGAAATCGGTGTCTTTATCACCAAAACTTGTTGTGTAATAATACCGGTAAGATGTGCCTTCTTTTGCATCCTATGAATATATTCAACAAGCAACGATTGAGTATGAAAATTGCACTCTGCAACACTTTTAAGCAAATGTATATAGTATGCAGGCGGAGTCAAGGATACCAATCTAGACTAGTTTATTTTGCAAGATATGCTTTCAATTGAAATAACGAGTAATAGATTGTAAACGGAAGTTGTAAAAGGCATTTAAATTTGATAAGTAAATAATAGTAAATCATATGTTGCATAATTTAGAACAAGAGACATGTTGCCTTAGAATCTCAAAACAGTGGCATAATCCTAGCCGAACCAACTTTGCATTTCCATCCATATCTTCCCCAAAACCATTTTGTAAAACATAAAGCTACTTATTGGGGGATTTCAACAAGCTTTGTCCATAACTGGGGACATGGCTATTCGAATAGATTTATACTCTGCAAAAGTTGTACACTTTAACTATACGACATAAATATCCCACCATATTATATATGTCACGTGATACCATTGGTACCCGATTTGAGAGTTCATGATGAAACTTTTACATTACCGATACTAACAACCACTGCACTATGATACATTCTTTGGATATGGAGTGCCTTCCGATGTCCCAAGACTCATATAGTATATCGGGTACCTTCTGTTATGGGCAAGGTCCCTCTGAACATGGAGTCTACACCATGTTCGTAGAGCCCAAAAATTTAACTACAATCTACCACCTATGGCGAAGTTGTTAGACCTAGTAACTTATTATGCTAAGGCCTTCCCATAAAAGGCACATATGATATACGATAATATTTGGGTCTATGGCACAATATGAATTGGTCCATAGTTACCTAGGAGAGACATCCATAAACCACATTCTCGTGTGAACTGCACCGATCTCCACAATCACCCACCCAAGTCTAAAACTTGTTTTTGATTTATCTTTTCCAAAATATCAGAGGAAAACTCCTCTCACTACTGTAGAAAAGGTCATCACAAATGGTTCAAAAACGTCATTACAGACGGTTTTATGAGCCGTCTAAGTTTATGGGTTAGTAATGACATGAGGTTATCATCGATGATTTTTAACCATCTGTGATACAAACTATCATAGATGGTTATTAACTCATAACTGTTTGTGATAGTTGACTATCACAAACTATTTGTAGTAGAAACTGTCTATGATATCTGATATATCGCAGACGGTTTGTAGTTGAAACCGTCTGTGATATCTGATGTATTGCAGATGGTTTGTAGATGAAATCGTCTGTGATATATGTGTTACAGACAGTTTGTAGATGAAACTATCTGTGATATTCTTTTGTATTGCTAATCTATTTCTGTTTGTTGGCTAGCCTTAAAAATACTAGCCATAGCCTCTAAAGCAAGCTGAAACACAACAAGTACATGTATATATCCAATTCATATTTATTTCAGAAACAAGAACATCCATTTCACAAATCAATTAACTCAAACGAAATAAATTAACCATGCCTAAACAAATACACACATGTACTATTAAGTTCAATTTTATCCCAAATAAGTTCAATCTACATTGTGGAACTCTCTATCTTTCTTTATGACCTGAGACATCAAGAAGTACGCACACTGTCCTTGAATTTTTTTAGAGCTCGGCCTGTTCCAACTAGTTTTAGCGATGGTCGCAACCTGTCAGTTGGAAGATCAAAGTCATGCATACATATGAATTGATAAGTAGGAAATAATTATTGCAAGATTGACAAACCTGAAGATGATTAGTCATTGTGGAGCCGAGGAGTAGTTCCATGTTGTGGCAAGCATAGTATCCACAAATGTTACCCGACGGCTGCTGGTGACACTACAAAAATAAAATTTGTTAGTTTGAAACACATTACTATGAAGTGTTATATAGGATTAATGTGTACTACTGAATACCGAGAAATCTAGATCGTGTCACAGGGTGCTGATCCATCCTTTGGATCTCTGTATAGTAGCAATGTACGTGGTGAATGACCTACGTGATTTTAAAAAGTTAGCCTTAGCCATTGCGAAGGAAGGAAAGACCACAATAGAGTTATCTTTGGAGGAAATATGTTTGCCTGTCGATTAATTACTGAACAACTGTGAAGTCATTTTTGGCCCTCTTTAGGGAATCAAGGTATATTACCTTGTTCTATTTTGGTATAATTATAAGTAGAATCCAGTGGAACCTACACAGGTATATCGCCATGGTCATTAAACCTAAGTTCATTTTACTTATAAAGTACAAATCAACAAGTATAGCCTCTAGTGCAGCACTTACTCTTGGTTGTAGGGAAAAAGAATGTTGTTGCGGTGAGCTACCAATGATATCGTCATGTAATCCTTTATGAAGAATGCATCCTGTCGAATGGTTTGCATGGAGACCAAGTGTGGGTCGAGGAAACCAACCGGTGATTTCATTAATCTGGCCTCAGAATCCATGTGTATATATATATGTATATACAAAAGTAAGGAGTTATATATGATATTTATCAGTATTACACGAATGTAGACCGTGATTGTACACACTTACAGTGTATAGCATCGAATGAGTGAGGCATCAAGAGCATTGAGGTTGAAGAGAAAGAACAAGTCCTCAAAGGTCACCATGAAGACATAGTTTTGAACCTCGTGCTGAAGATGATGTGGCCTGAACTTGTCATTGACACCTGAGCATCATTGTCCACTCGTCTTGTTGGACTATTCCATGTACCATGCATGCAATATATGGTCACTTTCCGAGGTAGGGTTGGACGCACAACTACTCTAATGGTTGGGGGGCTGGCTAGCACAGGAGGGTGGGGGCTTCTAACTGATTTCCCCTAAACCTTTCCAGCATGCTCTCCATCTGCCATTGCATCTCATCTCTGATGGCATTAGTGATCTCCTATTGAGGAATTCACGAATCTCCTCTTGTAGCCATGCATCAACTCAACTTTGGCTCTCTTCCTACTCCGATACGCTTGGAGTTCTTTGAGAGTCCCTATTTCCATGGAACATAAAGACCAAACCCTCTCATGCAACCTGGGTGCTCCTTGTTTCCTATGGCCACAGAGAGTATATCTCTCTCCCTGACTACCTGAAATGAGCCTTGGGATGATTGTGCACTTAGCACTTCCTACAAGAGCCTGACATGTTATTTCACTTCCTATAAAGTTTTGGAGTAATTATAAACTAGGTAGTTCGATATCTTACTAGGCACTAGGACACTTCCTCATCTACAGGGTTTTGATAGGAGATAGCTCCTGAAGACAAGGTAGATGACCTCACTCTTATGAAGTTTTGAGCACACTCATCAGGGACCCCAACAAATGGCAGGAATGCATCCAGCAAGATTGCCTACTCGTCCTCCTTCCTCCATTGTGGGATTTTACCTACAAACCCAGCTATGCTGAGTTTGTGGGGGTATGTGTTTTTGCCTGGAGAGCCTTGTGCGCCACACTCTCACTCCTGAAATCATCTGTCGTCTTCTTCACCATAAATTCTTGCCAGCATGATTTTAGGAACGAATACTTATCGAAGGGTATCAGATCCTTCTCTATTATTACTTGATAAGCATGCTCTTGAATTTCTTCTACGCTTTTCATGTCACTAGCAAAGCATGTTGTGCCACGAAGGACTAGTGTTCTTTCAGAATCTCGAACAATCCAAAAATTTCTGTCACCAACTTATTTTTTGATCTTTGGTCGAGTGCTTCCATGAATCGGAGGTGATCTCAACCCATTGCTGTGCAACTATTCTAACCATTCTCCCGACTGAGGATGCTGCTTGGTGAGGATTGAGAGGGGTCCTAGATGCATCGACGTCTATGATGGTAAATCGGTCTGCAGGCCTTTTCGATAGTCCTCTTCCAAGGCACTTGGATTTTTCCAGAGGACGATGCATCAGATGCATGAGACAATGATGACGGAGAACGAGTAGACAACATCTTCACAATACTACCGGCAATAATCCAATACCACCTTTTGATAGAAAATCAAGAAATTAATAGTGCAAGGATTCACTGTTTGAACAAAATATAATAGGTGCACTCATCATGAGGTGATGGCATAACTTATTTTTACTCCATTCCTCATTTTCCCTGTAAGCACTGTTAATGAGGAAGGACTTAGTGTACCCTTTTCTCAACAACACCTCCATATGTGAATTATTTGATCCATTTTCTTGCTAACAACATGTGAGATTTAATAAATCCATAGTTTGAACATGAGTACTATCAGATTCAATGGTTTTTATATAATTGCTGTAGGATCAAATACTACAATCAGAGGGGGTGAATGATTATCGTTGCTTTTTCGAATCTCCTCTCGAATACCTTCACCCGTTGTCAGAACCTTCACTCCTCCTACAATCACCTGCACTCTTCAAGTAAACCACGAACTAGATTGATTCAAGATGATCTTTATTGCTGGATTTTCATAGATTTACAAAGTGCCCTAACAAGCATCCCTAAAAGACCTAGCCAAAAACTAAAGCCAAAACCTTCTCAAAACTCTCTCAAAAACCGTGTGTTAGCCCATAGTCTCTCTCTGCTTTTATAGGCTAACACCCTAGACATGTCCACATCAAACATGGACACGAAATTCTATCTCTTTCGAAAATCAAGGAAGCCAAAACCCTTCTAAACACGAGTTTTCCAATATCTCTAAACTTTCCCGTTACAGATTGCTCCCATAATATTTCCAATCTCATCATGTGACGAAGCCTTCAGGATAGCATCTCCTATATCTTCATCACACACCATCACTTCACATATCAAGACCTCCAGGGCAGCACCTCCTGTAGTCTCTATACGTATCACCACCTTTTATCTCCATGTGTTCCAGTGTGAGCCTGACCATCTCGTGACATCCTCGACCGCTTGGACCTCAGATCTCCCTATCCTAGCCTCGGTCCTCCTCGTCACTGACCATGATCGTCTCCATACCAACCTGCACATACAAAGGCCAAAGAATGTTTTCCTCAGCACAAGTTCTTCACAACTTGATTGACAGTAGTTCACACACTAATACCATACCTTTAACCATCCATCAAGATCAATGAAATCAGCTACGATCACAAATTCTATCATTTTCTAGAAACCAGCCTTAGACTACTTATTATGATCGATTATGCCTTCCATGCATAGGTTGGTTGGTAGTTCATTGAGTACTCAAAAACAGAAGTACTCAGGAATTACTATCACTCCGCTTAGAACACTCGAGAATCACCAGCATCGTAGTACTCTCAATCTACGACTACCAATTAGAACACCTTTGACTACCAATTACTGAGCCCTTCCAACTTTGAGTACCAAGTGCTTCTAATCTATGAGTACCGAGTCTACAGTGTTCCCCCAAGTAGCCCTGCTACAGTGTTCTTCTGAGTAGCCCTGCTACAATGTTCTTTCAAATAGCACTGCTACAGTGATCTTTTGAGTTCCCCTGCTGCAGTGTTCTTCCGAGTAGCCCTGCTACAGTGTTCTTCTGAGTAGCCCTGCTACAGCGTTCTTCTAAGCAGCCCTACTATAGTGTTCTTCCGAGTAGCCCTGCTACAGTGATGTTCTGAGTACCCCTGCTACAGTGTTCTTCCAAGTAGTCCTGCTACAGTGCTCTTTCGATTAGCCCTGCTACAACATTCTTCCGAGTAGCTCTGCTATAGTGTTCTTCTGAGTTCCCTACTACAATGTTCTTCCAAGTTCCCTACTACAATGTTCTTTCGAATTCCCCTGCTACAGTGTTCTTTTGAGTAGCCCTTGCTACAGTACCCCCGAGCACTAATGCTGCTACAGTGTTTTCCCGAGTCTACTTGCTCTTTGACTCCAGGGTCTTCGATTTCAAGGACCCCGACTGAACTTTCTTAGATGCAAAATACAATGCAACCTAAATGTCTATTATCCATCATCACTGTACTCATGATTTCCACGTGGTCTGACAAGCTCCCCCTTTATGAATACATTGATAACACCTCTTCCTCGAATGAGTTGAATGTGAAAAGAAGATTAAAATTTGCAAAAAGAAAGTTTTAAAGCTGCAAAATAAAGACTTTAACAATCACAATAGCAAACTCTTAGCTAAAACTCAAAAGCTTAGACAAAGCACTTGAAAGCTCAGACAAGGAAGCATATTTAGCACTCGAAAGTACTCGAAAGCACTCAGAAAGCACCCAAAAGTTCAAAAATACTAGAAGGGCAATTGAAAGCTCAGATAGACTTCCCCTCAACTTGAGCCAATTACTCCAATTTCTCCCATTTTTCTCCCCACTTTCGTCAATTTCTCCCCTCTTTGGCAATGTAATAATCAAGATCTCCATAGAAAGGAAAAATTCTAAGAAGGAGCAATGAGAGTAAACATGCAGAAGCTTTGTAGATTATCCAAGTCACTTTGTATTAATTTAATATCACTATAACACGACCCACCTTTGCCGACACTTTCTAAAGTGGGCAAAGGGTACCTTTCCCGACAGATAGCCTCCCACCAAATGTTTTGCCGACAGTTTAGAAACAGTCGCGGTAGAAGCAGTCGGCGAAAGTTTTGCAAACGATTAAATCAATCGCGAAGCGATTCACGAGTGTAGCCAAATGGTAGACCTACACCGACAGTTCAAACCTTTGCCGACAGTTAAATCTACGCCGACAGTTAATACCTACGCCGACAGTTACTACCTTTCCCGACAGTTTGTATGTTGGCGAAACCGTTTCAAGGCATTTTATGAAACATGCCCTTATCAAAGAAATAAACTGTTGGCAAAACTACATAATGATATAGATATCAATACAATTTGGATGATTTCACAAATCCACTTTTGTTTATAGAGAAGACATCACATTGAGCAAATCCACATGATTTCATAGAAATAATATATTAGATCTTCCATACATACATCAATTGGATATATAGCAAGTCAAGTGATGATCACGGTACATAGAGCCATGCATATACAGTCCAGATATAGATGAGCTACTAGCGACATATAGCTTGGTGCCACTCCAAAATACTTGAACACCACTTGGTGCATGATGGTTCTTGCCACTCCAGAGAACATGTAACACTATTTGGTCGTTCCACAAAGGTTGCCAACCCAAAATACTTGCAACACCATATAGCTTAAGTACCTAACATGAAAAAAGAGTGAATGTTAGTTGATTTCATGGCAATGGTCCATGAGAGAAGTGACAAAGGCATGCAAGGCATTGTTGTTGAAGGTCGTGTTCCATGTGTTATTGCAAACGAATCTATCCAGTCTGACAAGAGTTGGATTATCTCTTTCATTACTCTAGGTGAATTTGCGGTTTTGTAGATGGACTTCTTTCAGCTCGCAAGCATTTAGGACATCTCGAAATTGGGCCATAAGCCATGCAAAAGTTTTGATGTGGTATGAGTTTTGAGGGCTTGCAAGAGCATGATATCAACCACGGTGTGTGAGGCTGATGGTAAGGGCTGTAATCCCTGCAAGAACAAAGCAAGCTAACTTGACCACAACTGCAACTTAAAAATGCGTGTTTTGATATAGAGTAGACATTTTTAATCCAATGGTTTTTTAAATTTTGTTATTATATATATTCGGTTAGATTTGTAACTTCTATTCTAGTATATATACTATCTAGGGAGTAGATTGTTCCCCCATAATGCTAGTGATTGACTAAATATTACATGTCGTGCATGTGTAATCCCAGCCATTGTGATATAAAAGTAACATGCCTTGAAAAAACCTGGCTTATCCTCGTGCAATTATCACCTTTGATTTACTTAGGTTGTATATAGAATATCGAAGATATAAGATAGATTCTAAGCACGCAAGCCATTAGTTACTCTTATGCCACGACTGCTCTATACTACCTACTAGAGACTATAAACTTCTTTTGAACTATGCATGTTCCCCAGCAACAAAACATAATGGAGCTGAGCCTACTTCAAAGGAAGCACAAAATCGGTAAGAGAAGCTTCCCAAGCAACACCCTTGAGCTGTAGTGAGAAAATGTTGAAGGCTGCCCTCCCAAGCATGTAGAGGTTTCAGATTTTCTATATGTGAGGAAGCAACTGTTGAGACGTCATTGCAGACCTTGAATTGCATGGTCTTTAAAAAATGTCTTCATTTTCCCTCTACAACAAATAATGTGCAGTTAAATATGAATAACTCAAGAAGCCTGATTATGAGCTCTAGGAAGGAAGAATAACTATCAATTAATATATTTGTCTTGCCATGGAAGATCCTAGTACGACAAGCTTAGTACTCATTGCAATATTGGCATAATAAAATTGTCATTTATGTATGAACTTGAAAGCTCATGCAGCTTGGACATAACGCTGAATACTATTTTTCACATTATATATCTTTATTTTTCTGATGAATATACTAATTCATGAAACGTCCTAAAAATTGTTATGCTACTAGAGCTTATCTCTATATGAGTATGCAATTGCTTTGCTTCACAGTTTTCAGTAAGTCCCATTTATGTGTTGCTATCGGCAGAATGCCACCAACCCTACACTGTCTAATTTACAGAGAAGCCCGATCATCTTACTCCATAACAAACAGAAGTAGAAAGTAGCATAAGAAACTAGTTGTTGCATGTATATACATGGAATGAGCAGTGACAACTTACAATAGCTATAGATCTACACACACAGAAGCTGAAATGACAAATCATTGAAAACAAGAACTCATAAGCTAATGCTATAATCTCTACCAACACAGATCACAATTAACACTACTGAAATACTACTAACAGAACACATTGCACAGTTATCACAGAGCATGTATCACACAAACAAAACAGAGCAAAATAACATACTCACTGATCTCACACATCACAGATCACAGATGATAATCCACATTTCATCAACATATTGCAAATGGTAATTGTCAGTTAACAGTGTGAACAGTAATTAAAAATACTGAAGAAATAAAGGGGGAGGAAATTAGACAACCGAGGAGGGGTTGAAGAAGCAGACGGGAGCTGCCGGCGGTGGAGTTGGTGTCGATGAGGAAGAAGCCGTCGGTGGAGAGGAGGATGTGGCGCCGGCGTGGTTGGAGCTGATGAAGTCGAGGAGGAGGTGGGTCGGTGAAGATGAGGCCGTCGATGCATCCAGTCGGTGAAGAGGAAGCAGGGCGGCGGCGTTGAAGGAGATGGAGGAGCTGTGGTTGGCCGTCGGTGTCGGGGCAGAGGATGGGGGAGGAGATCAGCAGAGGAGATGGAGTGGAGAAGTGCGGCTGTAGGGAAATGAGTAGAAGGGTCAATTGAGAAATTACGAGAAAATCACCAGCGGCGGCTCCGCGGATGGGGGCGGCGGCAGATCGGAGGACGGCGGCGGGTGCGGGCGGCGGGTGCGGGCAGCGGCTCGGCGGGTGCGGCGGCGGATTCAAGACGGTGGCGGGTGGGGCGGCGGCTCGGCGGTGGGGGCGCGTGCGGGCGGCGGCAGATCCGAAGACGGTGGCGGGTGGGGGAGGCGCTCGGTGAGTGGGGCAGCGGCGGCGGCTCGGCGGGTGCGGCGCCGCAGATCCAAGACGGTGGTGGGTGGGGCGGTGGCTCGGTGAATGGGGAGGCGGCGGTCGGAGGACGCGCAGTGGGGCGGCCGGGGCAGCGGGGCGGCGGTGGGGCGGCGCGGGGGTGGGGCGGCCGGTGGGGCGGCGCGGCGCGCGCGGAGCGGAGGAGAGTGGGAGACGGGTCATGGGTGTCGGCGCTGAGGACCGAGCGACTAGGGGAGTGAAGAGTTGAATCGGTGGCGGCGGCTGTGCGAGTTGAGGAATTAGGGTTGAGGTTTCACGGAGGCAGTGTTTTAGTGGGCCCAAATTTAGCTCCCGCCTATTCTATTTTGGTCCTTCTGTCTCCCGCGCACATGCACAGTACTTGGCGTCTATTTTGGTGCTAGGTGTACTCCTTTAACGACACTTAGATAGTGGCTTATTTAGGCTACAACGACACTTGTTTTGTCTAGCAACTTTCGCCGACACTTTTTCTGTCAAAAGGAGAAACGCCGACACATAACGTGTAGCCTTATAGTATTATTGCCGACAGTTTATTTGACACTAAAAAGTTATACAATTGCCAACACACAATGTGTAGTTAAAACCCTTGATTTACCAACACATAATTGTAGGGAAAAGTGGGTCATGGTGTAGTGTATTTTAACCAAGCCATCTTTTTAAGTAGAGCACTATAGATCATATAAAGTCATATATCATATAACACTGATAGAATTAGTCTTTAACATGATTAAACAAACATAGATTAATGACAGGCATCTCACTGTGACCAAACCGATCTATAAAGAGCACAATGGGATATCACACTGAAAAGAGTAAGCCTAAAAGTGAAGCAAACTTTAAGCTAGATGAGCTAGCAGTCTCATATAGGACCCTATTGCTCCACACTCAATTCTTAAGAATGTGGCATGCTTGTAGCATACTTCTTTTCATGATACAATCTTTATAACAAACTTCTTTTGAATGGTGGCATGTTTGAAACATATTTCTTTTCATTCAAGCACATTTTGTGCTTTTTCTTTTGTTTAACCTTGGCATGTTTGAAGCATACATCTGTAACATCCTGATTTTCAGAGCCTTTTTGAAGCTTTTAAAATAAAATTCACCATTTGGATTTTTCTGGATTTAATTAAAGCTTAATTGGAAGTTTTATTAATTAAAAAGATTTAATATGATTAAATTAAATATTAATATTTGCTAAATATATTTTATTTGTGTTCCTTGTATTACAAGGAATTTTTCTGTATTTTCTTGGATTTTTTGGAGTTTGTTTGAGCTCAATTTTAAATTTTCAAAAAAAAAGAGGAGAGAGAATGAACAGTACCCACGGGTACTGTTCATGTGTCTTCTCCAGTGCGCTCGATTCGATCTCTCGCTCTGTGCAGTTTCCTTCCTTTTCCTCTTTCTTCATAACTTCCAATCCGGGCATTATTTCAATGTACTCCCAAAAGGAAAGTTGTGCCAAATCACGCAAGAAATCCATCCCAATTGACCTCTTTCCATTTTGTTCATCCATTTGTCTTTTATCTCCTATTTTCCAAATCGGACTCTAAACCGAAATCCGCGAATTGGAGCCGGTTTCTATCTCTTCCAAGCCTATAAATAGGACCCCTCTAAACCCATCCCAAGCCGTGGCAAGTCCCTCAAAGCTCAGGACGCCGTCGGCATCAAGGCCCTTCGGTCCCGAATTTGCTCGTCGCGTCTCGAGCTATCCGGTGAGTTTTTCAGTAATCCTTTCGTGTCACATTGTGCCATTGTGTGCCATCTACCTTCTTGCCAAGTTGATTTGGTTTTGGTGCAGCCAATCTCCCGAAATCGAGTTTTCCCAATCTAGGTCAAGAGCGCTTCCCGACGTCGATTCGTCATCTCCGGTAAGCTTTAGCACTTGCCGTAATTTTTCTTAGACTTGCCTCGTCGCGTTCTACGCCGTGCTCACTTCCTTTTCCCCAAAAAGCCTTCACAAATTTTCGCCTACCCGTGTTCTAGCCCGTGCTCACCCTACTTCTCCATGTTTCATGCCCGGGTTTTATTACTCTCTCCTAACCATGTCGTTGTAGCCGCCCGTGCCGTCATCGTTCTCCGTTTGGCGTGCCGTCGCTTCCTATGTGTGCCTTGGGTCCCTAGCAACCCATTTTGCTAGTTAGATTCACCACCCATGCCTCCTCTCGCCGACGCTAGCCTTCTCTCCAAAAGTGCTGCTCTCGGGTGAACAGTAACTTTTACTATTTTCCAGCATTTTCTCGCCCGGCAAACTTTAGATCGCTTGTTCTCCTTCATCCGAACTCCGATTGATCCGATTCTTTTTCCTAAATTCATATAAAATTGAGCTCTATCTTTTGGTTCTGGTTTTTCAGTTTTTGAAGTTCATTTGAATTTTATTTGTATTTGCTTTGTTTGTTTGTCTTTTGCGCGTAGAATCCGACGTCGTCGAAGAGTTTGTCGAGCCGTAGCAAGAGGAACCAAATAGTGCACAAGAAGGCAAGTCTCCTTTGATCATCTTGAACATATAATTTTGAAATGTTTTAATTATTTTAAATTATGTGCATTGCTATTTACATAAAATGATAATTCAAATCTTAAGGCATTAGTTATATCCAACCTTGTTATGCCCTGACTTGAAGTTGATTGCCATGTACCTTTGCAACCCTAGAAATTCCTTTGACTCATTAATGAGAATAATATATTTAATTTTTGGTATTAGAATGGTAGTACAATGCTTAGCCATGCTATTGAATACCTCATAAATCTTGCAAGTGGGAAATTATGAATTATTGTAATACCCTTGTGTTTATAAAGTTAGTGGCGTTTGGAGCTGCCACTGTTCTTTTAAAATAAAATAAAATGTGGAAGTTGGTTTAGATTAGGGTGGATGGTTGGTTTGAGTTGGTGCAGTAAGCACGAGATCTTGTAAAGTGTATGTTCCACCCTAGTCAATTAAGGACCGACGCTTGTGTTTGTCCAGACTGAGCATTAACCGTACAACCACAAGTCTATATGGGTACGACCTAGCTGACTAACTTATGATAGTCTAGTTTAGGGCCACCAGTGGAAAGTGGGTGCCATAGATGGACTGGTTATCCACAGTGAGGAATAGGGATTTACTGTATTCATATGGCGCAAGAGGGGGCTTCGGTTCGGGCAGTTAGCCTACCTACGGTGAAACCTCAGCGGGTGGTATCTAGCTAGATTAGAGTAAGGTAAATGCTTTGTGATATTTTATCTGGGTCTCATGCCTCTGCAGAGTGTCAAACTATTCGAATAGCCGTGCCCACGGTCAAGGGCGGGCAAGGAATGCATTCACATGGTAGATTTTTGGGTTTGGTTTTAAAATCAAAGTTTTGTATTCCGAGAGTGGAGGGAACTCTTGAAAGGGTATCCTGGCAGTTGGAGCCAGAGAGGGTGGATGAAACCCGCAGTTTAAAACTTGATCAGTTAATCTAGTGTTGGTAGATGGAACCTTCACTAGTGAATTATTGATAGTTTCTGATTAAAACATTTACTTTGTTAAATTAATGCCTTCAAAAATATTTAGCAGTAATTGAAATAAAATATTGCTTTGTGCAAAAGAACCATATAGCCTTCCTTTGTTAAGCCTTGCATCTATTGCATTTTTCCCAAGACTTACGGAATACTTTATGTACTCACATGCTGCACTCAAAAATAATAGTCAGAGGAATACGAAGCTCAAGAGGGAGACTACGACTACTTCTCGGGTGGATTCGACGAAGGATTTCCGGAGTTCTAGGTCGCGCTTCCCCAGTCAATTGCCTGTGGTGTATTGATGGGTCTTCGCCGGATTTGTCTTTTTGCTTCCGCTGTGTTCTGTGTGTGTGAGGTCTTGAAACCTCAGTTGTAATAATGAGACCTTTCGGTTAGTACTCTCAATTATTGTAATAACACGGTGCTGGTGATGTATTCATTTCTGTTTAACTGTGTGCACTAGCTTTGATCTGGGACTAGTGCAGTAATACACAGAGGGTCCGGGTTCGGATATCCGGGGTCCCGACAGAGATGGTATCTGAGCCAATTTGACTGTAGGACATGACCTAGTTAGAATGGTCGTTAAAAGAAGAACTTCAATATTTATTTTATAAAATAAAATTTTAATAATGTGCTATCCTTGTCTTTTCTTGTCTTTCTATCCTTACCTTTGTCATGGCATTCACTCTTATCTATCTTCCTTTTTGGAATGGTAATTGTACCCCCTTCCCTTTGTAATTTCTATAGACGGCTCAGTAAGGTTTGCGTCTAAGAAGCACTTGGAGAAGCGCGTCATCATGAAGGAGTGAGGACTAGTTCTTTAGTTGTAGTGCCCAAGTAAAGTCCTACGATTTTAGAACGCTTATATATTACTTGCTTGTGTGTTAGGTGGACTGTACCAAGTCTTTGTATACTTGTAGTACAGTTATCCCTAAAAACTATTTTGATTTCAAGCTAAGTTTCTTCTAAGTCGTTGTTTGCTTCTCTTTTGTGTGTTTGTTTGGGATGTTGTTTAGTTGTTCCCCTGATCTCTTACCTGTGCTACTTCCCTCTTATCTTTTGCTAACTCCAGTTATCGAAATAGTGCAAGCTCCAATTCTTTCACCGTAGTCCAAGTTTGGAGAATCCTTGGAGACCTAGAGTATATGGAAGACAACAAATTTATGGAAAGTACTTTTGTTGGGAAAGCTGCCATAATCAGTGGATGTCAAGTTAGATAATTTGGAGAATTGTTGCTAGAGTGATATATTTTGGATTTATAATTAACAACATTGAATAATATTTGAGTGGGTTGAGATAAAAGGTATATTTGTGGATACCAATTGATTATAAATAAATCTAAAGAGTGTCATCTTTGTGGATTGACTAGAGAATAAATACAAAGTTGAACTTGTGGGAGCTAATTAGATCATCTAAACTTTGCCTTGGATTTATTATCTAGGATTGAAAGGAGCAACTGGATGTAAAACAAGATTTTGTTGAAGGGATTATTTGTGATCATTGGAGAATTAGTATTAAGAGATTAATCTAGTAAAGGGAGAGATTAAAAGATTAAGAAGTTGAATTATCATAAACAATTCATGATATCAATTTTGAGTTATTTGGTTGAATCATGAAGAGTAGATGAATTTGTGGAGTTAATTGATTATCCGAGTTTGGTGGACCTATTGATGATAAGTGGATACTAGTAGAATTCTAAAAGATAA
The DNA here is from genome assembly GCA_036346575.1 of Dendrocalamus sinicus. NCBI lineage: Eukaryota > Viridiplantae > Streptophyta > Magnoliopsida > Poales > Poaceae > Dendrocalamus > Dendrocalamus sinicus. Next base: position 228,063 of record JAYEVI010000429.1, on the reverse strand, counting down.
TACGCTTAGATATCTTGGTGGGTTAATTTTATCATTGCAGAGTGGACTTTGATATGTCAATTTGAATTGGTGGATTTAATAGATCATTGCTAGATAATTGGATTTTAACTAATGAGATTAACTAGATCATTTAAGGATGTTAAATTGGATAACCTGGAGGATTTAAATTAATCATGGGGGATAGATTGTCCGATAAGAATTAATTGAAGTATTTGAATTCATTCAAATTTGGTGGAACCAAAATGATGATTATCAAGAGATTGATGTTGGTGGATTAATGAATATTAAGTTATTGCGTAGATGATCTTAAAATTGATTGATGATTACTAAAAGGTTGGATTAATTTTATATTATTTGTTCAGAGTTATGGATCTGATGGATTAGATAATGATCATAAAACAATTGGTGGAAATCACAAATTACAATGATATTGGATTCTGGTTAGAAAAATTCTATGGTTTGCCGTTGATTCAAATTAGAGCAGAGAATAAGAGTTTAGGAGAGTATTTGTTGAAATCAATAAGGTGCATTTAGGGTATATGATTTTGGAATCGAGAATTTTGAAGAGTTGAAATAATTATGTCTCTCTCGGATGAACACTTGCGGAAGTTAAGCCCTTTTTGGTGGAATTCTGAATTAATCGATATGATAAGGGCAATTGAAGTTAGCCCAGAGCTTGAAGGCGACTAAAGAGGTACCAATCCGATTTGTTGTTGTTTTCCATATTTCTCAGTTAAAGGAATACTTCAGAGCATCGAACAACAAGATAGAATCATGAAGGAAGCTGAACATCATGCAAGAAGCATGACCATAAAGTTCCACAAAGTGCAGAAGAGCAACCATTCAAAGTCAAGCAACTTGGGAGCGTGAAGAGGACCCAAGAGCCGAGTTTCCCTCTCCTTTCTTTTTCCTAGTCCGTTCGAATCTCGGGGACGGGATTCTTTCTAAGGGGGGTAGGTTTGTAACATCCTGATTTTCAGAGCCTTTTTGAAGCTTTTAAAATAAAATTCACCATTTGGATTTTTTTGGAATTGATTAAAGCTTAATTGGAATTTTTATTAATTAAAAAGATTTAATATGATTAAATTAAATATTAATATTTGCTAAAAATATTTTATTTGTGTTCGTTGTGTTACAAAGAATTTTTCTATATTTTCTTGGATTTTTCGGAGTTTGTTTCAGCTCAATTTTAACTTTCCAAAAAAAAGAGGAGAGAGAATGAACAGTACCCACGGGTATTGTTCATGCGTCTTCTCCAGCGCGCTCGATCGATCTCTCGCTCTGTGCAGTTTCCTTCTTTTTTCTCTCTCTTCATAACTTCCAATCCGGGCATTATTTCAATGTTCTCCCAAAAGGAAAGTTGTGCCAAATCATGCAAGAAATCCATCCCAATTGACCTCTTTCCATTTCGTTCATCCGTTTGCCTTTTATCTCCTATTTTCCAAATCAGACTCTAAACCAAAATCCGCGAATTGGAGCCGGTTTCTACCTCTTCCAAGCCTATAAATAGGACCCCTTGACCCCTCTAAACCCATCCCAAGCCGTGGCAAGTCCCTCAAAGCTCAGGACGCCGTCGGCATCAAGGCCCTTCGGTCTCGAACTTGCTCGTCGCGTCTCGAGCTATCCGGTGAGTTTTTCAGTAATTCTTTCACGTCACATTGTGCCATTGTGTGCCATCTACCTTCTTGCCAAGTTAATTTGGTTTTGGTGCAGCCAATCTCCCGAAATCGAGTTTTCCCCAATCTAGGTCAAGAGCGCTTCCCGACATCGATTCGTCATCTCTGGTAAGCTTTAGCCCTTGCCGTAATTTTTCTCAGACTTGTCTCGTCGCGTTCTACGCCGTGCACACTTCCTTTTCCCCAAAAAGCCTCCACAAATTTTCGTGTCCTCATCTATCCGGTGATGTTTTCCCCAATCCGTTTGCGTCACATTGTGCCAAACCATCCCAGGTAGCTACCCTCCAAATAGTTTTAGATTTCGTTCATCGAGCACGAAGATATTAAGTTTTTCCCTTTCCTTCCCGATGTCGTTCAAACGTCGTTTGCGACATCTCCGGTGGGTCTTTGGCCGAGCCAACAATTTTTTTAGCTTTGCCAAGCCGTGTTCTAGCCCGTGCTCACCCTACTTCTCCATGTTTCATGCCCGGGTTTTATTCCTCTCTCCTAACCATGTCGTTGTAGCCACTCGTGCCATCATCGTTCTCCGTTTGGTGTGCCGTCGCTTCCTATGTGTGCCTTGGGTACCTAGCAACCCATTTTGCTAGTTAGATTCACCACCCATGCCTCCTCTCGCCGACGCTAGCCTTCTCTCCAAAAGTGCTGCTCTCGGGTGAACAGTAACTTTTGCTATTTTCCAGCATTTTCTCGCCCAGCAAACTTTAGATTGCTTGTTCTCCTTCATCCGAACTCCGATTGACCCGATTCTTTTTCCTAAATTCATCTAAAATTGAGATCTATCTTTGGTTCCAGTTTTTCAGTTTTTGAAGTTCATTTGAATTTTATTTGTATTTGCTTTGTTTGTTTGTCTTCTGCGCGTAGAATCCGACTTTGCCAAAGAGTTTGTCGAGCCGTAGCAAGAGGAACCAAAACAGTGCACAAGAATGCAAGTCTCCTTTGATCATCTTGAACATATGATTTTGAAATATTTTAATTATTTTAAATTATGTGCATTGCTATTTACATAAAATGATAATTCAAATCTTAAGGCATTAGTTATGTCCAACCTTGTTGTGCCCTCACTTGAAGTTGATTGCCATGTACCTTTGCAACCCTAGAAATTCCTTTGACTCATTAATGAGAATAATATATTTAATTGTTGGTACTAGAATGGTAGTACAATGCTTAGCCATGCTATTGAATACCTCATAAATCTTGCAAATGGGAAATTATGAATTATTGTAATACCCTTGTGTTTATAAAGTTAGTGGTGTTTGGAGCTGCCACTGTTCTTTTAAAATAAAATAAAATGTGGAAGTTGGTTTAGATTAGGGTGGATGGTTGGTTTGGGTTGGTGCGGTAAGCACGAGATCTTGTAAAGTGTATGTTCCACCCTAGTCAATTAAGGACCGACGCTTGTGTTTGTCCAGACTGAGCATTAACCGTAGAACCACAAGTCTATATGGGTACGACCTAGCTGACTAACTTATGATAGTCTAGTTTAGGTGCCACCAGTGGAAAGTGGGTGCCAGGGATGGACTGGTTGTCCACAGAGAGGGACAGTGATTTACTGTACTCATGGCGCAAGAGGGGGCTTCGGTTCGGGCAGTTAGCCTGCCTGCGGTGAAACCTCAGCGGGTGGTATCTAGCTAGATTAGAGTAAGGTAAAGGCTTTGTGATATTTTATTTGGGTCTCATGCCAAAGGAAGCGTGTTGACTTTTAGGATAATTTATCTCTTGTGGGTAAAGTTGTACAACCTCTGCAGAGTGTCAAACTATTCGAATAGCCGTGCCCATGGTCAAGGGCGGGCAAGGAATGCATTCACATGGTAGATTTTTGGTTTTGGTTTTAAAATCAAAGTTTTGTATTCCGAGTGGAGGAACTCTCGGACGGTATCTGGCAGCTTGGAGCAGAGAGGGTGGATGAAACCCGCAGTTTAAAACTTGATCAGTTAATCTAGTGTTGGTAGATGGAACCTTCACTAGTGAATTATTGATAGTTTCTGATTAAAACATTTACTTTGTTAAATTAATGCCTTCGAAAATATTTAGCAGTAATTGAAATAAAATATTGCTTTGTGCAAAAGAACCATATAGCCTTCCTTTGTTAAGCCTTGCATCTATTGCATTTTTCCCAAGACTTACGGAGTACTTTATGTACTCACATGCTGCACTCAAAAATAATACTCAGAGGAATATGAAGCTCAAGAGGGAGACTACGACTACTTCTCGGGTGGATTCGACGAAGGATTTTCGGAGTTCTAGGTGGCGCTTCCCCAGTCAATTGCCTGTGGTGTATTGATGGGTCTTCGCCGGATTTGTCTTTTTGCTTCCGCTGTGTTCTATGTGTGTGAGGTCTTGAAACCTCAGTTGTAATAATGAGACCTTTCGGTCAGTACTCTCAATTATTGTAATAACGCGATGCTGGTGATGTATTCATTTCAGTTTAACTGTGTGCACTAGCTTTGATCTGGGACTAGTGCAGTAATACACAGAGGGTCCGGGTTCGGATATCCGGGGTCCTGACAACATCTTTTCAATATCCTCTTTCTTTTTTTTTATAACATGCTAACTGGAGTGTCCACAGAAAGATTGCAATATGAAACTACAAGCCTCATAGCCAAGATTTAAAATAAGACTCACAATCAAGCTAATCCTTTTAGATTAGCATCGCAAAGTACTAACTATAATCAATCTAGTCGAAGTGTTAGGCCATGTCATACTTTAGTTCAAATGTAACAAATTAATTACAGCCAATCATGATCAAAGCTACGTAGTATATGAGTAAATATGATAAAGAGAGCTCCACTACTCATTTGATTTCAATGGCTTGGACTTGATTTATTATTTGACAAGTAGGAAAAAGCTTCTAAAACTTTTAAACAACAAACTCCCCCTCAGAATAATTCCATTGGATGCAACACAACCAACTCACTTTGCAAACGAGCAAAATGAGAAGAGTTAAGCAGTTTGGTGAAAATATCAGCAATTTGAGAAGTAGAATCAACGAAATGGAAGACAACATCTCCCTTTTCCACATGGTCTCTAATAAAATGATAGTGAATATTAATGTGTTTTGTTCTTGAATGTTGCACAGGTTTTTTAGCAATACTAATAGCACTAGTATTATAACAGAAAAGTGGAACACTATCCAATTCTAAGCCAAAATCCTTAAGTGTAGCTATCATCCAAAGCAATTGTGAGCAACAAAAAGCAGCACCTACATATTTAGCCTCAGCAATGGAAAGTGCAACAGATAACTATTTCCTAGAAGCCCATGAAACAAGAGATGTGCATAAAAAGTGACAAGTGCCAGAAGTATTCTTCCTATCAATTCTACAATCTCCAAAATCCACATCTGAATAAGCTCTAAGGGTAAGACATGAGGGAGAAGAGTACCATAAGCTAAATTCCAAAGTTAACTAAAGATACCTGAAAATTCATTTTACCGCTTGACGATGTGAAGCATGCGGAAAAGCCTGAAAGCGAGCACACATACAATACAACAGTAGACCCAATTATGCATCTATATTCCTTTTGATCAACAGGCTCTCCATCTTCGTCAGGATCCAATACAACAGTAGACCCCATGGCTGTGCAAATTGGTTTGACTATACCCATATCGAAGCGACAAAGTAGATCCTTGATGTAGTTAGTTTGATGAACAAACGTACCCAACATTGATTGCTTGATCTTAAAGCCTAGAAAGAATGTGAGCTCTTCCATTTATGCTCATCTCAAATTCCCTGCTCATAGTATCTAAAAACTTAGAAACAACAGCATGAGAGGAACCACCAAAGATGATATCATCCACATAAATTTAAACAAGTAAAATACCATTGCCATGCTTGAGAGTAAACAAAGTCTTATTACCTTGCCCATTTGAAAGTCAATTTTTAGCAAATATGATTTAAGCCTATCATACTATGCTCTAAGTACTTGTTTAGACCATATAAAACTTTGGACAATTTGTAGACATGGTAAGGAAACTTAGGATTCTCAAAACTAGGTGGTTATCTAACATAAACTTTCTCCTCAATATAGCCATTAAGAAATACACTTTTCACATCCATTTGATATAATCTAAGACCCTTTGATGCAGCAAATGCCAACAGAATTGTAATGGTTTCTAATCGAGTAACAAGAGTAAATATCTCACCAAACTCAAGACCTTATACCTAGGTGAATCATTGAGCCACAGGTTTAGCCTTATTTCGAACAACAACACTATCCTCACTTTGTTTGTTCTTAAAGACACATCTAGTTGCAATAACTTATGACCATGAGGAGGTGAAACCAAAGTCCAGACATTACTATGCATGGCATTAATCCAAGACTCATCAGATAAAGTGTGACTTATATCTTGGGGTTCAAAAGATGAGACAAAAGTAGAGTGAGCATATGAGGCATTGGAGTTATATCTTCTGTGAAGAACTCTTTCATTTAACTCACCGATCATTTGTTTAGGGGGATGATTTCATTGAATTTGTAGAGGAGCCTAAGAAGTGGTCATAGCAGTGGTCGCTAATGTAGCCGAAGTGGTCATAGTGGCCTCTTCCTCTTGAGTAGTCATAGGAGTGGTCGTAGATGTTGCTAGAGTGTTCGTAGTATGACTTGGGAACCATCTGTTATCATCGTCATAGTCATAGAAGATGTCCTCGAGTGCGTCAGTTACCTATGTACCTACATTATCGGGTCTTGTACCAGGACTAGCATCATCAAAAGTGACCTTGCAGGTTTCAATGATTTTGTTAGTTTTTAAATTGAGTACACTATAGCCATGAGTGAGAAAGATGTGATATGAGGATCTAGATTCAAATTTATCAAGATTGCCATGTTTAAGCATGAATCATCGACATCCAAACACCCTCAAGTGAGAAACATTAAGAGAATGGCCAAACCGAAGCTCATAGGAGGTCTTATGCAGTTATCACGTAGGAATACTCTATTCGAAATGTAACAGGCAGTCAAAATAGCTTCAGCCCAATACTTCCTAGGAGTAGCACGTTCATTTAACATTATTCTATCCATTTCAACCAAAGTTCTATTCTTATGTTCGACCACATCGTTCTGTTGAGGCACTCAAGCTGATGAAAATTAATAGTTTAAATCCTTTTTAGCACAAAAAGAAGCAAATGATGCATTCCTGAATTCAGTTCTATTATCACTTCTAATTGCTCTAAGTGCTCCTGAAAGTTTATTAGTAAGTCTAAGAGCTAGCTCTCGAAAATGACTGAAAGCTTCGTCTTTAGAGGCCATAAAATATACCCCAAGAGTATCTAGAGTAATCGTCAATAATAACAAGAACATAGCTTTTACCTCCAACTGACTGAACTCTAGCATGACCTACTGTGTCCATATGCAACAATTGATCTGGGAATCTGCCATGACAAGAGTGAGTGGAGGATGAGATGAAGAGACTAGCTTACCAAGTCAATAGGGTGAACAAATTATATCCATTGACTTTTCAATCTTAAGACTAGAAATTCTTCTAACCAGATTCATACTACTAAGCTGAGCAAGATGATCAAAGCCAATATGACCTAATCTATGGTGCTAGAAGAACAAATCTAAAGAAATAAGACACCTAAGATTAGAAGAAGCTGAATACAAAAAGACGCCCTTAAAGAAGTGACCAACTCAATTAATTTTGCAAACAAGATCACCAAATGAATCCAAAATACATCAGGAATGCCTTTTAAATTTTACCTCAAGATTATCATCTACCAACTGTGAAATTGAAAGCAAGTTATAGCTCAACTTATTGACAAGAGCGACGTCCTTTAAGATGAACTTGTCATTAATGTGCACAGTCCCTTTAGTAAGAACTCGTCCTTGAGAGTTGTCCACAAAAGTGATCATCTCATCACTGGGGGGCACGAGTGAGGGAGGAGAACCATTGTGAGTCTCCAGTCATGTGGCGAGAGCAACCGGGTTCAATGAACCATATGTTTTCCTTCCACTTGCAACGAGCCTACAAAGCCTGAACACTTATCGGTATCTTAGTACTAGGGTTAGATAATAAGGATTTATATATCCAGTATTGAGATACTCGATGAAATAGGAGCAAAAGTATGTACTAATAAAGATTTAAGTGAAGCATTAACATCTGATATATTTTGACCAGTTAGTCATTGAGAAGGTGGTTCGACCATGGGGCGGTCTGGCCTCCTCAGTAGAGCTGGTTTAACCAACGAGCAGTCGGATCGCATGTACACCACTGGTCAAAAATGGTTTGACTGCCTATGTAAAGCTGGTTTGATCTACGACTGGTCTAAACGAGTAGAAATCGCTGGTCAAAATTCTCTTGAGAAGCTGGTCTGACTGTGGGAAAGAACTAGTAAAAAATCTTGTCTGACCACGGTGATCCGAGCATGAGAAACCGCTTCAAAAACCCTTCCTTATCCTGTCTTTCTTCTCTTTCTTTGCTTTTCAAAAATAGAATTGAACCAAATGACCCTCTCTACCACAATTAGTGCATTTATACTTGACTTGATGAATGGTCTTATCAATCGACTTCTTAGCACCTAATTTGGTAGAGAACTCTTTTACAGTACCAGCAGATCTAAAGTCAATTTGTTTTGGTTTAGATTCTACTTCAAACTTTCCTGGTTCAAGTAATTTAACAACTTTAGGAGGATTGTTCTTAGCATGCTAAAAAAATTAAATCCTAGACCATAATTTTTCACACTTATTTTTGACTTATTTAGGATCATGTTCAAATTCTTCTTGCCAAAGGAGAATCTTTCTAAAGTGCTCTTAACAGATTAATTAACAAGATCCTTAGAAGCACTAAATTGAGCCAATTTCTCTTTATTAGCAAAATTATTAAGTTGTCTAGTCAATACTTCTATTTTAGTGTTAAGCTAGGATAGTTAGAGCAATAAAAAGTCTCATGATAAGCATTTGTTAAATTGATTCCTGAGATGAATTAAGTCTAACTTGTAGCAGATCACACTTAGAACATGCTTTCAAAGAGTTAGACTTAAGCTTTTCAATTTCATCATTAGGTAGATTAGATTTTCCATCACAAGAGTCATGTAGCATTCTACGTTCATCAAATTTATCCATTACATCTCTAAGTTGAACTAGGTTTGTTGCATTAATTGATCTAATAGTTTCTAACTCAGAATGTAAGACCTAACAAGCTTCATAAGAATCATCTTTAGGAATAGACGCTCTAAGTCTATTAATCGCGGAATTCAAGCTTTCGACTACAAAATCATTTTCTTTTAATTTATTTTTAGTCTTTTTCAATTCAATAGCAAGTTTAACTAAACCATCTTCAAGCTCGTCATATGATGGTCTTACCTCATCGGGATCACTGTAGTGATCGTTGTTGTTGCCTATCATGAAGCACATGCCTGTGAAGTCGTCGATACTCTTCTTCTTGCCTTTTGCATCATCACTATTGTGGTTGTCATCGTCACAACTTTTGAAATCTTTGTCACTCAAGTCAAGATGCTTGATGGTTGATAAGACTTTTTCAGCAACCTTGCGATGGAAATTTTCACCCTTGTGTTATTCTGGGATGGTCAACGATGATAATTCTGGTTTTCCTTGACCACTTTCCCTTTGAGTTGGGGTAATCCATCTTGATGTTGCCTGGCTCACCACAGTTAAAGCACATGATTGGACCTAGAGCTCCACCTCGCTTTCTCAGCCTCAGATTTTTTAGAGCCTTGTAATACCATGAGAAGATTAAGACCAAATCTTCTTCAGGGAGCTGCTCGAACTGATCTTCTGAAAAAGAGGACAGAGTAGACAAGGAAACACAAGACAAAGTACTCGACGAAGCAGCTTGCATGGGGTTAGTCACAAATGCGAAAGATGAAGATTTATCAGTCTTAGATGGCAAAGCTTCCATCTCATTGGTTTTCAATCTAGAATACAGATCATCCATGGTTAATGTATCTAGATCAACGGTTTGATTAATAGTCTTGATGACCATCAACCACTTTGAACCTAAACATCTCAAAATTTTAGTTGCATTATCCCCATCAGCAGGAATAACACCAACTCTGTGCAAGTTGCCCAAAAATCTTCTCAAAATGAGCAAAAAGATCGTCTATAGATTCACCAGGCTTCATAGTAAAATCAAAGTACTTTTTTTGATACAGATTCTTGCACACCTTTTTGATTTTAGTGGTTCCATCATGATAATCACAAAGAGTTTTCCATATTAAGTGGGCATAGGCAATATGAGCTACACGATCAAATTCTTTGTGAGAAATCCCTTGAAAAAGTAGGTTACGAGCACGAACATTTAAATCAACATAAATTTTATTTTCTATAGTAACATCCGTAGAAACCACATAAGGTTGAGAAACTCTTGTCCAGACATCCCTACCCTGAGCCTCAATGTAAGGTTGCATACAACATTTCCAAAAAGCAAAATTAGTACCATCTAGCATGGGGGAACGATTTACAAACCTCTCTGATTCCATCACAACTGGCCCTTATACCACTTGTAGGATTGAATACTGCAATCAGAGAGGGTAAATGATTGTCATCGCTTTTTGGAATCTCCTCTCAAATAACTTTGTCCATTGTCGTAACCTTCAATCCACCTATAATCACCAGCACTCTTCAAGGAAACCATGAACCAGATTGATTCAAGATGATCTTTATTGCTAGATTTTTGTAGATTTGCAAAGTGCCCGCAGAAGCACTCCTAAAACCCTAGTCAAAAGCTAAAGCCAAAACCTTCTCAAAACTCTCACAAAAACTATGTGTTAGCCCATAGTTTCTCTCTGCTTTTATAGGCTAATGCCCTAGACATGTCGACATCAAACACGGACATGAAACTCTATCTCTTCCAAAAATCAAGGGACCTGAAACCTTGCAAAGTTGGGTTTTCTAATATTTCTAAACTTTCCCATTATGGACTCCTTCCATAACATCTCCAATCTCATCACGTGGCAAAGCTTCTAGGACAACACCTCTTGTATCTTCATCACGCACCATCACTTCACGTATCGAAGCCTCTAGGGCAGCACCTCCCATAGCCTCTCTACGCATCATCATCTTTGATCTCCACATGCTTCAGTGTGAGCACGACCAACTCATGACATCCTCGATCATCTAGACCTCAAATCTCCCCATCCTAGTTCTGGTCCTCCAGTTACTGACCATGATCGTCTCTACACCAACTTGCATATGCAAAGACCAAAGAACATTTTCCTCTACACAAGTTCTTCATAACTTGACTGACATTAGTCACACACTAATACCACACCTTTAATCATCCATCAAGATCAACCAGATCAGTTGCGACCACAAATTCTATCGTTTTCTAGAAATCAGACTTAGACTACTAGTTACGATTGGTAATGCCTTCCATGCATAGGCCGGTTGCTAGTTCATTGAGTACTCACAAATACAAGTACTTAGGAATTACTACCACATGATCTGACTATTGCTTTTATTTCTGTTTGGACCCAAGAGAACTGAAGCTGGTTTTTAGGGAATTGATGCTTAAGAGCATTAGCTATTCATCTTCAGGATATTGACATGAAAAGGGCATAATTGAAACTTAAGCATAGGCATTCATCCTCGGGACGTGTATTGACAAAACAACAATAGAGCAAAAAAGGGATATTTCGTAACCATCATGATACATTGTTCATTGCCATATCATAAATAGGAAAGAAAAGTTACATACGGCTTGCTTGGGGAAGAGGTGGCATGCATGGGAGGAGGCATCATACTAGGGAGGATGTGGTGGGTTCATGCTTGGGGAGGAGGCAGCAGGCTCGGGGAAGGAGGTGGTTGGCTCGGGGAGGAGGCAGTGGCTCATGATCGGAGGAGTTAGAGGATATTAAGCGTTTGAGTGGGCATGCGGGCAAACCCTAGATTCGAATATAAGTCGATTGGACATCACGGACGGTTCTAAATTACAACCGTCTGTGATAATACACTTCATAGACCATCTGTGATAAAAATCCATCATACTTAGTTATAATTTAGAACCATCCTTGGTAAATATCCATTGCAGATGGTTCTCTTTAGAACCATCATAGACACATTCTCGTATACATAAATGTAAATTCACATATATATGACACATTTTTGTATGCATAAATGCAAATTCATATATATATATATATATGAATGACACATTCTCTTATACATAAATGCAAATTCACATGTATTTGGCACATTTTCATATACATAAATGCAAATCCAGAACATATAACACATAAACATTTTATTCACGATTCTACTTGCTTATTTCCTTTAAAAATTAGCCCTTCATGATGATCGGCACGTATGTAGCTAGTTTCGTCACATTATTCTTCCTCCACCTTATGTGCTTCTGAAAGGAGGCAACTCCGACAATCCTCCTTTTTCATGAAGAACTACATGATACTTCTTATTTGCTTGGTCAGCTACATGGAAAACTTGAACAATTTAGTTAGCAAGTACGAATGGTTCATCTTTGTATCTGACATGTTTGAGGTCCACGGTAGTGACGCATACTTGTTGACCTTCACCTGTGGGAGTTGAACCCAACGCCACTAAAATAAGGAGGTCTTGAAAAGCACGTAGTCAATCTCCCAAATCTCCTCTATGAACCCATAGTAGGACATCCTCAATCCATCAGTACTAAACGTATCTATGCGAACACCGCTGTTCTGGTTAGTGCTCTTTATATCCTAAGCCTGTATATAGAATGTGTACCCATTTATATTGTATCCTTGCCATGTCATAACTATAAATGTTGGCCCTTTTGCCAACAATGTCAGCATATCACTTGATGAGCTCCTAGCAAGTCTTTCTTTCAACCATTCATTGAACCAACTATTGTGCTATTTCATGATCCAAATATCTGACTGCTCTAGATTCTGTTGTCGAAGCACATTGTTGTGCTAGTCAATATATGGGGACACATCAGTCATATGTTGCAAGATTGTGAAATGAGCTTGAGCATATGCATCCATATCTAGAGTGATTGCTTTCCTTCTGATAGTCTTGATACCCTTGAGCCTTCCCCCATGGCGAGATTGAGACACACTATTGGTTCGACCTGAACCATGTAATCGACGCAGAACTCAATGATCTCTTCAGTTGCATAACCTTTGATGATGCTGCCCTTCGACCAAGATTGATTCTGTACATATGACTTGAGAATTCCCATGAATCTCTCGAACTGGTACATGTCATGTAGGAACACAGGCCTACACATCTTTATCTCCCACACAATGTGAATAATTAGATGGAACATGACATTAAAAAATGACGGAGGGAAATACATCTCAAGATGACATAGAGTCATCACCATATCATCCTATAGAGCATCAAATCCTTCAGGATTGATGACCTTCTAAGCAATTATGTTGAAGAAATAACATAGCATCATATTTGTCTCTTGGACCTTGATTGGCAAAATAATTCTAATTGCAATAGGAAGCATCTGTGTTATCAGCACATGACAATCATCAGACTTCATGCCAATTAACTTTAAATCTTCCATTAAAACAAGTTTTTTTATGTTGGCAGAGTAACCAGAGGGAACTTTCATACCATGCAAGCACTAGCACAATTCAGTTCTCTTGGCCTTAGATATAGTGTAACAAGAAGGGGGAAGTGCGTTTGTCCTTTATCAATCTTTGTCAATGCTAACTCACGTCTAATGTCCATATCAACCGAGTCAAGCAGTGCATTGACACTATCCTTTATTTTCTTATGAATGTTCAGTAAGAGACCAATCAAGCTGTCATATACATTCTTCTCTACATATATGACGTCGATGTAGTGGAAAATTTCTAGGTGTTCCTAATAAGGTAAGTCCTAAAATATTAATATCTTCTTCCAGATGTTTCTTCATCTAAATCTTTAATCATATCATTGACTTCTTTTCCACTTAAATGCCTTGGAGTTGAACTATCCTCCTTTTCTCCATCGAATTCTTTCTTCATCTTGCGGTATGGATGAGCCCTCCGAAGGAACCTACGATGATGTATATATATGGTTTTGCGTAAGTGCTTTAGCCACACAATCTTGATATCATCTAAGCAGTGAGTACAGGCTTTGGCCCCTTTTGTACTCTGGCTTGATAGATTAGCAAGGGCAGGAAAATCATTTATGGTGCAGAACAACAAAAAGCATAAATTAAAGTTCTCTTCTTTTTACACATCCTATACCTGTACCCCTTTGATCCATAAGTATTTTTACATCATCCATCAATGGTGCTAGGTACACATCAATATCATTCCCAGGTTGCTTCGGCCCTTAGATAAGCATCAACAGCAAAATATATTTCCGCTTCATACACAACTAAGGAGGAAGGTTGTAGATACAGAAAATCACGGGCGAAGTGATATGTTGGCTTATATTTCCACTTCCAGCTGTATTCAATCCAAACCTGATATTCCTCGGTTCTACACTAATGTCTGCAAATCTCCTATCGATGTTTTTCCATTGGGTAGAACCAGCAAAGTGTCTTAGTATTCCATACTTCTTACGCTCGTCCAAGTACCAATGCAACAATTTTGCCTCCTTTGGGTTCACAAAAAACCACTTTAAATGGGGAATTACAGGAAGATACCATGCCACCTTAGCAGGAGGTCCTTTGTTCACCTCAATTCTCTTGCTGTCATCTGATTGATTCTTATGCTTGTATCGGGATACGTTGCACACTAGACATACATGCATGTTTGCATGCTCTTTATGGTAGAGGATATAAACATTTGGGTATGCATGTATTCTTTTTTACTTCCATTCCCAATGGACAAAGAACCTTCTTGGCTTTGTAGGTGGATTTAGGCAACTCGTTTCCGTCTGGAAGCATATTCACTAAGGTACCTAACAGCGCCATGAAACTCTTATCATACCAACCATTGCCTGCCTTCAATTTTAGTAGTTCAAGCACAGCTAACAACTTTGTGCACTTTGACTTGCAGTACATGAACAAAGGTTTCTCTTAGTCCTCCATCTAGCCCTAGAATTTAACATACTCTCTCTCATCATAGTTCCCTTCTATATCACGAAGCTTCTGATCCAGATTGTTATCGTGCAACCTATCTAAATTGGAACCATAATCGACATCATCCAGCGGCATATCATTGACTTCGTCGGTGATATCATTATTACTACCTTCCTGCGTAATCTACTCTTCACCGTGACTGGTCCAATGTACATACCTCTTTTTGAAACCCCTTCAAATCAAGTATGCTTCGATCTGCGCTCACTTCTTAAACATATTTAGATTCTTGCAGTCAATGTATGGACAGTATATATATTCCTCTTATTCAACATATCCTACTCAGCAGTTCTTGTAAAAGCAGACGTGCCATTAATGTAATCTTCACTCATACGATTCTCAGCGTACATCCAACTTCAGTCCTACGCTACATATATAATGACTTAATGTTAAATATTGAATAATTAATTAGTATATTATTTATGATCTAAAGTAGCTATATGTAGCAATAATATATAATGACGCGTGGCAAGAGCGGGCTGGGCTGGAGAGAAGATGAGCTAGCTAGGGTTTCATCCGAAGGCCTATAGGAAGTTTTAAATAGGTTCTCTAATTCTAGAAATTGAATTGAATTCGATTGAGCTATAGAGAGTAGCAAATAAACCCGAAAATTCCAAAAAAATTCCTTGAAGCACAAGGAACCCAAATAAAATACTTCCAGCAATAATGAGGTTTAGATTAGTCATATTAAATCTTTTTAATTTATAAAAATTCCATTTGAGCTTTAATTAATTCCAGAAAAATCCAAATGAAGAATTTTATTTGAAAAGCTTCAAGAAAACTCTGAAAAAACAGGATGTCACATATCTAATCGTCAAATACCAAATATTGGAAATAAGAGCTAAATAAATACAAAAAGAGATCAAATTCAAATATTTTTGTAGAATATGAAAGGGCATGATTTTAGGAAAAATTAGAACAAAAATTACTTAATTTGGAGTTAATTTGGTTTCAAAAATCTTGAAAATTAAAAAGGTACTGTTCTCAATGGTGACATCGAAGGTGTAACTTTGGAATTACGCTTTCCAACGGAGGAAGTACATTTTTGGTGAACAGAAGGCATATTTGTTAATTTGTAGATTTTTAAAACTTTTTAAATTGTTGGGCCCACAAGTCATAGGCTCATTTGGTTAAAGTGATTTTTAAAAGAAAAATTGATGTGTGGGATTAGTTGGTTGATGACTCAAGAGAGAGGTGGTAGTGTTAGCTGTGTCTAATAGGCAGGGCCCACTTGTCGATGAACCAAAGTGGTGTGCAGCTTAGGCGACACCTATCAGTGGTGAATAGTGGCAAGACATGAGGATGAGAGGTGTGGAAAAGAAAGAGGGTAGTATAGGAAAGCTCTAGGGAGGCTTGGCCGTGGTTGAGCATGGCCGGTGGTGATTGGCGATGGAGCAGTGGCGACAGCGGCAATGGCGGATGGTGAGGTTGGAGAAAAGGTGGTGCGGGGTTAAAATTTAAAGGGGGATGAGCATCTAGGGACAGAAGGGAGTCCATTTTGGATGATGGCATGGTTGGAGAATCACCGAGGTTGCTCATCGATGGTGACCTAAAGCAGCGAAGGTGGGCTCTCGTGGTGGTGTTCTCTGGAAAAGAACCTGAAATTGAGGAGGGGAAGTGTTTAGGGGAGTTTGGAGGTGCTACAGGTGCATTGAATCGAAGAATAGCTCACCATCTCGGTGCATTGGCTCCGAATCAGGTGTGGCTGGAGCTGATGAAGAATGGTCGTTCGTGGTCGAATTTGCTACTTAGGTGTTGGAAAGGGGAGAGGAGGAGAGGTGCGAGATGCTTGAGCTCAGCCTGAGGTTGGCGGAGAGGATGGTCTTCGCGTTGATTTTGGCACCACTGCTGCCACTAGCTAGAAGACAAGGGTGCAACTATGATGGCTTTGTAGAGTGGCAGAGGTATGTGGAGGGCACTAGAGGACAGGGATGAGCATTTTGAGGGCGAGCGTTGCCAGTGAGGTTGTGACAGGTAGGCATGACCTACGATGTGATTCTAAGGCATGGTAGCTTGTCTCTGTGGTGTTCAGTGCTCTGGCATACAAGAGACAGGACGACGCAGTGGCCATGATGACCAAAGCAGGCAACAGTGTGGATTGCATGCCGTCAAGCACCTGGCTACCTGTGTAGTGTTGCAATGGAGGTGAGAGGACGGGCACAGGGAGGAGGGGGATGGATTGTTTAGGCCAATAACCTATAAGAGTATCGGGGGCAATAGTTATTTTGGAAGATTACTTGAGGTAAACTTGGGTCTTCTTTCTATATGACAAAGCCGAAACTTCTGGTATTTTCAAAAGTTTTGCTAAAAAGGCCTAAAATGAATTTGATTTTAAAATAAAAAAATGTAGTGATAATAGTTCTGAGTTCAAGAATACTAAAGCTGAAGATTTTCTAATGAAATTGGAATAAAGTATAAACTTTCCACAATGTACACTCCATAACAAAATGGAATTGTAAAAATAAAAAAATCAAACACTAATTGAAATGGCAAAGACAATGCTTGATGAGTATAATACTTTCGATAATTTTTGGGCGGAAGTAATCAATACCGCTTGTCATACCAAAAATCATCTTATTTGCATCGTCTTTTGAAAAAGACTACTTATGAGCTTGATGAGACATATGATGTTCAATTTGATGAGACTAATGGCTCTCAAGAAGTGTAAGAAATTTGCATGATGTAGGTAATAAAGGCTTGAGGCAAGCTATGAAGAATATGCAAATTGGAGACATCAAGCCAAAGGAAGACATAATTGATTCACCTTTATCCACTCAAGTTTAACCATCTACTTCCACTACAACAAGCCAAATTCAAATTGAAGAAGTGGAAAACAAAAAAGATTATCAAATGAGAGACCACGTGGACATGCCCCATGTTTGTGATGAGTGATTGACGGTTGCTTTTGAAAGTTTGAGTTTGATTTGAGTGTTTTCTGCAAAGTCGTAGCTCTTTTGCCGTGGTCGTAGGTCACCAGGGAAGTTTACGACTGGTTTGGCCGTGGTCGGAAGGCTATTCGACCACGTTGGCTATGGTCGAAGCCTGTTACGACCACGTTGCTCGCGGTCTGTGGTCATAAGTCGAAGCTATGACTACTGCGGTCAGAAGTCGGCGCTCGAGTGAACGACCACGTTGGCCATGGTCGAACGCTGCTACGACCACGTTGGTCGTGGTCGAAAACTATGTTCGCAGTTTACGACCATGTTGTGTCGTTTACGACCACTCTAGTCGTGGTCGAGCGCACTTACGACTACGTTGGTCGTGGTTGGAAGTCGTTAGTCGGAGCTACGACCGCAGCGGTCGAAAGTCGGCGCTCGAAGTTACGACCACGTTGAGTAGTCGTGGCCTTCGACCACGTTATCGCAAGAAGCGGTCGGAAGCTCTTGGGTGATGCCATAGCGCGGTCGGTTGTGGTCGGAAGCCCATTCGATCATGTTATAGAGTTAGGCTGAAAGTCATAGTTTCTGTTGTCTGGTCGTATGGCTTCCAGAAGTAGTGTATGGTCGAGACTAGGCACGGGGGTGCTGAGGTCGTGAGCGGCCGGGAGATGCCAAAGATGACGAGGTCTGTGAGGTGGTTGCAAGCGTGATCGGCAAGGCAGGAGGAAGCTTCCGGGAAGGCAGCGAAGTGGCATTTTGGAGAAATGCGGAAAGCTGCACAGGGAAGCTGTGTCTCTGCCAATGCACAGGAGTTGTTGGCGCTAACGGGTAAAGCACTGGAAGCTTGTTTTCGCTAGTGGGTAAAGCGAGTGGTAAAACCCGATGTTAGGTGGGGGTTTACGGGTTCCCCCTGGTAGCAGAAGGCTATAAATAGAGAGGGTAGAGCTCGGGTGCTGGGTGAGATTCTGATCCTAGAGTTGCTCTGTTCTTCCTTATTTATTTGTGAGTGTGTGGGTTCTCGGGATGGAGCAAGTGTGCTCATGTATCCCCCAGTTGGAGTGGCTGTAGAAACCTCCATTATCAATCATTCATCTCTCTTCCTCTATGTTGAGTCTTTTGTTCTGTGAATTGTTTGATTGTTTGTTTGTGGTTTCTCAGCTTTATCCTTTCCCATGTATGTCTGAGATGATGGTTCTCATTTGTGCTCTGCTTTCTTGATTTGAGCAAGTTCTTTGCTCGAGTTACCTTGCTTTCTTTTGCTCTGAACTGGGGTCCATACTCAAGACCATTTGGTCAGGTTCTTCCCGAGAGCAGAGATTTCGATTGGGTCCTTGTGCAAATGGTCGTGCGCGCTCTCTCTGTCTATGGTCGTTACTATGTTCTTTCTTTTATCAATCGACATTTCACTGTGAAGTCTCGACTGCTCTAAAACTGCTTCAGTCACAGCAGGGAGTCGTTCGACTACATAGTAAGGTATCGACTGCTTTGAGTTTTGACCGACTCCATCCTTCTTGATTAGTCTCAGTTGACTTCCTCTCGGTTTCCAGGTAGCATTCATCTTCTGTCTTCATAGTTTCTGTAGCTATTGGAGAAGAAGTTGGTGAGAATACTTGGGGAGTTTTTGAAGGCATCATTCACCCCCCTCTGTTGCCATTTCAGTCCTACAATTGGTATCAGAGCAGGTTAGCTCTTTTCAATAGATTTTAACTGGTCTCTAGAGCCATGGCGACGGACAAGTACTCGACCAAGCCCTCGGTCTTCGATGGGATCGACTATCCCTTCTGGAAGAGCAGGATGGAGACCTACATCCAGGCTCAGGGCTACGCCATCTGGCGTAAGGTCAAAGTACGATTTGTTGTTCCTTTCGATGAGAACATCAATGCCGGGAACATGGCTGATGTTGAGGCAAACGCTAAGGCAAGGAACATCATTATCCAGGGGTTGAGTCGTAGCGAGTTTGACCGCATCTCTCATCTTTCGTCCGCCTTTGATATTTGGGAGACCCTCGATGCTTACCATGAGGGCACCACCCAAATAAAGACGGTGCGACAGGACCAGTTCAAGCGAGATTACAACAAGTTTGAAATGCTCGCTGGCGAGTCCCTTGATGAGTGTTTTGCGCGTTTTCACAAGATTCTGAGCAACCTCCGAGCGATTGGTCTCGCATACCCCGACTCGGATAACGCTCGACAGCTGCTCGCTGCACTTGACTTGCGGGTTTGGGAGATGAAGGTGACTACCATCAAGGACACCATGGACCTCTCGACTTTGACTCTTGATGTGCTGTACTCGCACTTCAAGACTCACGAGATTGACATTGTCTCTCGCAAGTCGAAGTCACAGTCGATGGCCCTAGTCACTGATCCCAGTTCAGTTTCTGGTCCTTCTTCTGATCCGTTGTGTGGATTCTCTCTTGCTGCTCTCTGTGACATAACTGATGATCAGTTAGAGCAACTTGTGGATGAGCAGTTAGCCCTCCTAGCTCAGAGATTCTCCCATGCTTACAAGAGGAGGGATGGAAAGAGAGAAGGACCCGTGACCTGCTTCGAGTGTGGTGGCCCCAACCACATTTGAGCGAACTGCCCTAAGCTGGGGAAGGGCAACAACGACTACGGCGGTTCGGGCAAGAACGACTACACCGACAAGAACCGCAACAAGAAGCCCTCAGTTCCTACACAAGGCAAGAAGAAGTCCCGCGACTTCGGGAAGGCCAAGAAGCTCTTCCACCGCGTCCTCACCGCCTTCGATGACCTCGATCTCAGCGAGGTGGAGGGGTGGAGCGACGACGATGGAACGAACGAGCAAGAACCCAAGGGCGGCGACGACTTCTCTGGCATGAGCTTCATGGCCCTTGAGGGCGAACTGAGCGACCGCGAGCTGTACTCCGACTCCGACGAGGTATGCCCCACCTACGACCAGCTTAATCATGCATTTCTTAAGCTAGGTGGATTTCATGCTAGAGCTGGGGCTAGGTGTACCGAGTTAGAGAAGGAAGTAGAGAGCTTGTCACAGGAGCTTACTTCACTTAGATCTGCTCCCTCCCGCGACGATTGTGATGTATGTTCTGCTTTGCTGGATGATATGGAGAAACTAAGGACCTTGCATGATAGTGTGTCCACTGAGCTAGACATGATTAAGGTGGAGAATGTTAGTCTTCTTGCTGAGCTTGAGATGAGTATAGTAGTGCCTATTTCATCTGCTGTTGTTGAGACTACATGTTGCACCTCATGTGAGGATAAGGATAATGCTTTTAGAGGTCTTTATACTATGTTGCTCGATCTGCCCAAGACATGTGAAAATTGCAATAATTTGAAGATGAACCTAAAACGGGCAAATCATAAAATTGCAGAACTACAAGCCTTTCTTCTTGAGCCGATTGCTTCTTGTGTGAATTGTCCCAAGCTTACTGTTGAACTTGATTCTGTTTCCAAGCAGTTTCAAGAACTAGTTGATGACAATAATAGATTGGCTCAATCTACTTCTAAGGACCCTGTTAGCTCACCATGCATTAATTGTAATAAACTAAAATCTGACTTGATTGCATTGGATGAGAAATGTGTGAAGCTAACTAAGGACCTTCTAGAGAAGCCACTTTTAGCTTGTGATGTGATTGATGAGAAGGGGGAGAAGCCCCAGGGTAAGGTAGAGACGCCTAGTGATGTGAACCAACCTGCTAGTAGTAGGACTGTCCCTTCCGAGTCGGCTGTACGTGCACAAGCTATTCTCTCCTCTGCTGTTGGTTCTTCTTCTACTCCCTTACCCCCTGCTGTCTCTTCTTCTCCCTGCTCTTCTTGCACCTCTCTCTTTCGGGAGTGTCAGTACCTTATGAACACTCTCAAGAGATTTGTAGGAGGCAAGAATAAGCTTAATCTTATTCTAGACCAATCTAAGATTTGCAGATTTAATCAGGGCCTAGGATATGATTTCTATGAGGACATGAGGAAGCATCCACCTACCGTGCTCAGACCCTTAGCTCTAGGTGTGATCGAGACTGAGCCTAGGACCGAGAAAGTTCAATTTAAGTCAGCGGGCTTTGTCCAAGGGATTTTTGACAGCAAGGTGAGTCCACCTGCTGCTTCGGCCTCTCAGAAGGCGAAGCCTCCTCGTGTTACTTCTACCTCTCAGAAGGTGAAGTACCACTGCACCTTCTGTCAAAAGGATGGACATCTGATCGATCAATGCTTTAGGCGTGCCAAGATCGCACGTAGAGACCGTGTTGAGTCTCTTAGGCATATTCAGGGTCAGCCCCAGACCTTGAGTGCACCTAAGACAAACACGAGGTCAGGGTTTGTTTCAGCTGATGGTTTTGGGCAGCATCAAGGACTTGGTTTTTCCGAGTTTTCTGGTTTTTGTCCTCATGCTCCCCTTGATCGTGAATTCCGCCGTTCTAAGGGTAGATCTCGCTTTCTTCATTGAGATGGCTACCCGCGGCGTGATCGGCCTGTTGCCGGTGCTCCGACTCGCTTTCCCATAGCAGTCGGACCCAGCAACAGCTTCAGGCCTGCTCACAGACCTTCTGCTTCCCTGAGTGACAGAGAGCGTAGGGTAGGTAGAGGTCAGTTGTGCTTGACTACTTCATCTGCTCGACGTGTTATTCAGTATTGGGTGCCAAAATCACTCTTGATTTACCCCAGTACTGAGACTTTACTTTCTTGTTGACTCAGGTTCGCCGGGCAGGGAAGGGAAAGGTTTGGCTAGTAGACTCCGGGTGTTCACGACACATGACCAGAGAATCCCGTTGGTTTTCTTCCCTTGCCCGTGCTCCAGATGATGAGACAATCACCTTCGGAGATGCTTCATCTGGGCGCGTCATCGCCAAAGGTACAGTGCGCGTTAATGATTCTTTTATTTTGAAAGATGTTGCCTTGGTTAGTAAGCTGCAGTATAATTTGCTTTCAGTCTCTCAGCTTACCGATGACGGTTTCGAGGTTAGCTTTAAGAAAAACACTTGCAAAATTCTTGATTCTTTGGGTAGTCTAGTTTGCGGGATTTCTCGTTTTGGGAGGATCTTTCGTGCTGATTTTTCTAAGTCTTCTGGTGATCCTCTCAGGTGTTTAGTCGCTTCTAAGTCCCGCGACCTCTCTTTCTGGCATAGGAGACTTGGTCATATTGGTTTTGACTATTTGACCCGAGTTAGCAGCCACGACCTCCTTCGTGGTCTGCCGAAACTCAAGATGGTCAAAGATCTTGTTTGCGCTCCATGCCGGCACGGCAAGATGGTTGCTGCTTCTCATCCTCCGGTCACAGTGACTATGACCGATGCACCGGGATAGCTGCTCCACATGGATACCATTGGACTAGCTCGAGTGCAGTCAGCAGGAGGGAAGTGGTATGTCCTTGTCGTGGTCGATGACTTCTCGAGGTATTCTTGGGTGTTTTTCTTAGCCTCGAAGGATGAGACGTTTACACATTTCCGAGGTCTTTTCAGTAGGCTTTCTGTTGAGCTCTCGGGTGCCTTACGAGCGATTCGCAGTGACAATGGCACGGAGTTCAAGAATTCCTACTTTGAGAGGTTTTGTGATGAGACGGGTATAGAGCACCAGTTCTCTTCTCCGGACGTCCCACAACAAAATGGCGTCGTGGAGAGGAAGAACCGTACCTTGGTCGAGATGGCCAAGACGATGCTCGATGAGTACTCTACACCGCAGAAGTTTTGGGCTGAGGCTATAGCTACCGCGTGCCATGTTTCCAATCGATTTTTTCTTCGAGCACACTTGCATTGCACTTCTTATGAGTTGAGATACGGGCGAAAGCCCAGTGTCTCTCATTTTCGTGTGTTTGGTTGCAAGTGCTTTATTTTGAAGTCCGGGAACCTAGATAAGTTCGAGTCACGTTCGTGTGATGGGATCTTTCTAGGCTACTCGACTTCTTCACGGGCTTATCGGGTTTGGAACTGCGAGTCTAGTAAGATGGTAGAGACCTGTGAGGTGATCTTCGACGAGGCCAGTCCGGGGACTAGGCCCAATATCTCAGGTTCTTTAGATCAGTCCGAGCCCATCTTCGTAGATGATGAGGACGATGGAGATGAGGGTTGTCTACCCGATCCAGTCCCTCATCCACTCCTCGAGGTGCCATTCTCCACCGCACCTCGGGCGATCAGCCCATGCCTTTTGCTTCTTCTGGAGTTAGTGGCTCTGTTCCTACTTCGTCAGCTCACGAGGTAGAGGCCACTTCTTCTTCTCATCCTGGACCTCCCCGACATATCCAGAAAGCCCATCCTTCTGAGCAGATTATTGGAGACCTTTTCGAGCGTGTGACCGAGCGTGTGACCCGCTCAAAATTTGGCTTATCTCAATTCTATCTCCATTCTGCTTTCATTGCTTCTTTCAAGCCCAAAGATGTTTCTCATGCTCTTTCTGACGAATCTTGGGTCAATGCCATGCATGAGGAGCTTGAAAATTTTGAAAGAAACAAGGTCTGGTCGCTTGTTGAGCTCTCTCGAGGTCACAATGTCATTGGGACTAAGTGGGTGTTCAAGAACAAGCAGAGTGAGGATGGGGTGGTTGTTCGAAACAAGGCTAGACTGGTAGCTCAGGGCTTCTCTCAGGTTGAGGGTCTTGATTTCGAGGAGACCTTTGCCCCTGTAGCTAGACTTGAAGCCATTAGAATCCTGCTTGCCTTTGCAGCTTCTAAGGGTTTCAAGCTTTACTAGATGGACGTCAAGAGTGCCTTCCTTAATGGCTTCATTGAGGAAGAAGTCTATGTCAGACAGCCTCCAGGTTTCGAGAACCCCAAATACCCAAACCATGTCTTCAAGCTTTCCAAAGCACTGTATGGACTTAAGCAGGCCCCTAGAGCTTGGTATGAGAGGCTTAAGTCCTACCTGTTGAGTCATGGGTTTGAGATGGGTAAAGTAGACAAGATCTTGTTCATCCGCCGGCATGGCACTGATCTTCTGCTCGTCCAGATTTACGTAGATGACATCATCTTTGGCGGCTCTTCGCATGCTCTCGTTTCCCAGTTTTCCGATGTCATGAGCTCGGAATTTGAGATGAGCATGATGGGCGAGTTGAGTTCTTCCTTGGCTTCCAAATTAAGCAGACTCGGGAGGGTACCTTCTTGCATCAGGGCAAGTACACTCGAGACCTCCTGAAGTGTTTCGATATGAGTGATGGTAAGCCGGTGTCCACTCCTATGGCTACATCAGCTTCACTCGACCCAGATGAGGACGGCGAGCCAGTTGATCAGAAGGAGTATCGTAGCATGATTGGCTCTCTCTTGTACCTCACTACCTCGAGACCGGACATACACTTTGTTGTGTATCTATGTGCTCGCTTTCAGGCTTCTCCTCGCGTATCTCACCGCCAGGCAGTGAAGCGCATTCTTCGGTACCTTCGAGCTACCATTGACTATGGTATCTGGTACTCTTCCTCATCCTGTCTTTCTTTGAGAGCCTTTTCGGACGCAGACTTTGCTGGTTGTAGGATAGATAGGAAGTGCACCTCTGGCACCTGCCAATTCATTGGCACTTCTCTTGTTTCGTGGTCTTCTAGGAAGAAGTCTGGTGTTGCACAGTCCACCGTAGAGGCCGAGTACGTTGCTGCTACCAGTTGTTGCGGCCAGGTACTTTGGATGGTCTCGACTCTGCGGGACTTTGGGTTTGTTATCGACAGTGTTCCACTCTTTTGTGACAACCCTTCTGTGATTAACATTGCTAAGAACCCAATGCAGCATTCTCGGACCAAGCATATTGATATTCGCTATCACTTCCTTAGAGACCATGTAGAGAAGGGTGACATAGTGCTCTAGTTTGTGGAGAGTGACCACCAGTTGACTGATATCTTTACCAAGCCATTGGATAGTTCGAGGTTTTCAGCTCTGCGGGGAGAGCTTGGGGTGGTCTGTCCTTACAGACTGTTGTGAGGGGGAGCTTTGTGCTTTACTGCTTTATTATATTGATTATGCTCTTACTCCTTTCTGATTGCATTGCATAGGGGTGCATTGGGTTAGTCCTTCTAGCATAGTTTAGAGTGGTTCTCTTGCCTAGCTGCTTAGACTCTTGCTCTTATTCCAGGAATGCTACTTATTAGCTGTCTTCTTCTCTCTAGGTGGAGCTTACTCACTTCTTGTGGGTTCTAGCGAGGGTTGGGCCACCCTCGGGTAGACAGGGTACGTGTTTGCTCCCTAGGTTGTTAGCAGACCAACTGATAGTCCTCGAGTCATATGGGGTAGATGAGAGTCAGTCTGAGCCATAGTTTCCCCTATGCCTTATCTATGCTCTAAGGACTGCCTGTTTCTGATTTTCTTTCCCAGCTTCTCGATTTATTGCTTTGGTTCAGGGGGAGTTCTTTTGGGAGCTTCTAGAGCTTAATATTGATATAACTCAACTTGAACTTAAAGTTGCATCACATGTTGAGGGGGAGCTAGATTTTCTTGCATTTTGACATTTCGCATTGTAATATAACTACATTGAGCCTTGATTATTATCCTGTTATGACATGTTTACAATGCCTTACACCTTGCCATGACTTGTGCTTATTTGCTAGATTTATCATGACTTCATATGTGTAGACTAGCTTTTGCCATGATAAGTTGATTAAAATTGCTCAACTTGAATTAAAACTTGTCATGGTAGCATTCGAGACTAGTCTTTCTCTAGTTATCCTTTTATGATTCATGCCATGTCAAATAGGCTGAGTTGAGTTTTGAATCTTTGTTGAGCATTAGATTGAGCTATGTTAGTTCTTGATGATGCATAAGTTAGTACAATCTTTTATGGATGCTAAAAGATCTCTTTTGTGCGAAAAAACTGATCTCACCAATTCTCTCCTATGAGACTACTTGCCATTGCACTTGGCATGAACTTAGGGGGAGTTGTGGATGACCAAGATTATTGTCTTAAGCTTCTTGCTTGGCATGATCGCATAAGGCTTGAGATCTAGCACATGACTGAAAACAAAAATCTGGTTGGCAACGACCATGAATTTCAAAAGAAAATATGTCTCTTGTGCCTCATTTGCTTAATCTGCAAAAAGAACCAAGTACTTAAACAAATGTTTCACTCTTGAGCTTATAGCACTCTAATGTGACTCAATACTAGCTTCTTGGTTCCGCTTAGCTTATTGACATGGTTTGCATCATCCTTGGATACCTCTAGCTAGACTTTGATCATGGATGACTTGACATGCTCACAAATTGCACTAAATTTCAGATTGTCATCTATTTGGTTTAGTTGGCTTATATATATCTTGTCATGATCTAGATAGCATTCTATTGAGTTATGGCTTGATGTAACACTTAATGGTCATTTTGGATAATTCTCATGGCTCAAAATGCTTAGAATAATCAAACTTCAGCCATTTCATCCATTTTCATGACTTGTTCTCTTCCTTGCATCCTTGATATGTTTATTGCCAAAAGGGGGAGAATAGTGGTAGAAAAAGCCACCATTTCGGGAGCTTTGAGGAAAACTTGTTCTTTCTCTTGCTCCTTGTGTCTTTTGCTCCTTGTGTCGACATGGTCTTTAGCTTCATTTCCTTCCTGTGGACCATGTTTGATTTCTTGCATTTCAAACTCAACTTTGTGCTTTTTCGGTGTTTGTCAATATACTCATCAAGGGGGAGATTGAGAGACCATGTGGCATGCCCCATGTTTGTGATGAGTGTTTTCTGCAAAGTCGTAGCTCTTTTGCCGTGGTCGTAGGTCACCAGGGAAGTTTACGACTGGTTTGGCTGTGGTCGGAAGGCTATTCGACCACGTTGGCTGTGGTCGAAGCCTATTACGACCACGTTGCTCGCGGTCTGTGGTCGTAAGTCGAAGCTACGACTGCTGCGGTCAAAAGTCGGCGCTCGAGTGAACGACCACGTTGGCCATGGTCGAATGCTGCTATGACCACGTTGGTCGTGGTCGAAAACTTGGTTCGCAGTTTACGACCATATTGTGTCGTTTACGACCACTCTGGTCGTGGTCGAGCGCACTTACGACTACGTTGGTCGTGGTTGGAAGTCGTTAGTCGGAGCTACGACCGCAGTGGTTGAAAGTCGGCGCTTGAAGTTACGACCACGTTGAGTAGTCGTGGCCTTCGACCACGTTATCGCAGGAAGCGGTCGGAAGCTCTCGGGTGATGCCACAGCGCGGTCGGTTGTGGTCGGAAGCCCATTCGATCATGTTATAGAGTTAGGCTGAAAGTCGTAGCTTCTGTTGTCTGGTCGTATGGCTTCCAGAAGCGGTCGTATCAGCTGGGAATCAGTCGTAAAGACTTATGAGAGGGTCGTAGACCATGTGCATTAATGTTTAAGTGATTTTGATCGGTCGTAATGTATGTACGACTGTGTGGAGTGTAGTTTGAGCTCTGTTTCTCTGATGCAGATGTTTGTACACATTGTGTTGTGCGGTGCTATGAATGTTTGCTTGTCTGTGATGGTTTGCAGGACTTTGAGACTAGTCGTGGTGAGGCATGTATGGTCGAGACTAGGCACGGGGGTACTGAGGTCGTGAGCGGCCGGGAGATGCCAAAGACGATGAGGTCTGTGAGGTGGTTGCAAGCGTGATCGGCAAGGCAGGAGGAAGCTTCCGGGAAGGCAGCGGAGTGGCATTTTGGAGAAATGCGGAAAGCTACAAAGGGAAGCTGTGTCTCTGCCAATGCACAGGAGTTGTTGGCGCTAACGGGTAAAGCACTGGAAGCTTGTTTTCGCTAGTGGGTAAAGCGAGTGATAAAACTCGGTGTTAGGTGGGGGTTTACGGGTTCACCCCGGTAGCAGAAGGCTATAAATAGAGAGGGTAGAGCTCGGGTGCTGGGTGAGATTCTGATCCCAGAGTTGCTCTGTTCTTCCTTGTTTATTTGTGAGTGTGTGGGTTCTCGGGATGGAGTAAGTGTGCTCATGTATCTCCCAGTTGGAGTGGCTGTAGAAACCTCCATTATCAATCATTCATCTCTCTTCCTCTATGTTGAGTCTTTTGTTCTGTGAATTGTTTGATTGTTTGTTTGTGGTTTCTCTGCTTTATCCTTTCCCATGTATGTCTGAGATGATGGTTCTCATTTGTGCTCTGGCTTTCTTGATCTGAGCAAGTTTTTTGCTCGAGTTACCTTGCTTTCTTCTGCTCTGAATTGGGATCCATACTCAAGACCATTTGGTCAGGTTCTTCCCAAGAGCAGAGATTTCGATCGGGTCCTTGTGCAAATGGTCGTGCGCGCTCTCTCTGTCTATGGTCATTAATATGTTCTTTCTTTTGTCGATCGCCATTTCGCTGTGAAGTCTCGACTGCTCTGAAACTGCTTCGGTCACAGCAGGGAGTCGTTCGACTACATAGTAAGGTATCGACTGCTCTGGGTTTTGACCGACTCCATCCTTCTTGATTAGTCTCAGTTGACTTATCTCGGTTTCCAGCTAGCATTCATCTTCTGTCTTCATAGTTTCTGTAGCTATTGGAGAAGAAGTTGGTGAGAATACTTGGGGAGTTTTTGAAGGCACCATTCAGCTCCCTCTGTTGCCATTTCAGTCCTACATCAACCATCAATCGTACCATCGAAGATTCACAATGTAATTGTGAAGGATCATCCAATTGACCAAATATTTGGTGACGCTAATAAGGGTGTCTAAACTCAATCTATTGTCACTTCTTATTGTGAATATTACTAGTTTGTTTTCTCTTTTGAGCCTAAACATGTAGATGAAGCACTTGAAGATCTAGATTTGGCAAATTCAATGCATGAATAATTAAATGACTTCACCCGGAATGATGTTTGAACTTTGATGGAAATACCCAAGGAACATGCTATAATTGGCACAAAGTGTGTCTTTCGAAATAAGCAAGATGAGAGTGGTGAGAAACATGGCGAGATTTGTTGCTCAAGGCTACACTCAAGTTGAAGATTTGGATTTTGGTGAAACATTCGCTTCCGTCACTAGACTTGAATCCATTCGTATATTGCTTGCTTTTGCATTATGTTTTGATATAAAATTATTTCAAATGAATATCAAAAGTATATTTTTAATGGTAGAATCACCGAACTTATGTTTGTTGAGCAATCGCTCAGTTTTGAGGATCCTAAGAAAACAAACCATGTGTATAAAGTCTCCGAGGTACTATATGGTCTCAAACAAGCTCTAGAGCATAGTATGGTGCCTTATGAATTTTCTACTCTCAAAAGGATTTAAAATTGGGAAGATTGACACAACCTTGTTCATTAAAGTTATTGATGATGATTTCTTTACTTGTCAAATATATGTTGATGATATCATTTTTAGGTCTACTAATTAAGACTTTTGAAAAGATTTTGGTGAGATGATGTCTAAAGAATTTGAGATGTCAATGATCGAGGAACATAGCTACTTCCTTGGACCCCAAATCAAACAATTCAAGGATAGGACGTTCGTGAGCCAAACCAAACATGTGAAGGACTTACTCAGAAGATTTGGCACAGAGGGCGCAAAACCCATTTTGACTTCCATGGCTACTAACAGTCACCTCGACCTTAATGAGGGAGGTAAACCGATTGATTTAAAGCTTCATAGATCCATGATCAGTAGCTTGCTTTATCTTACCACATCTAGGCCCGATACCATGTTTAGTATTTACATGTGTGCACATTTTTCAAGCTTCTCCAGAAGAGTGCCAATTAGTGGCTGTTAAAACAATTCTTAGATATTTAAAGCATTCCTCTAGCATTAGCTATGATATCCCAAATGTGTTAAATTTGATTTAATTAGATATTCGGATTCCGATTATCTTGGTTACAAAGTAGATAGAAAAAGTATCTCGGGTAGTTGTTAATTATTATTAGAAAGATCTTTAGTTTCTTGGTCCTCAAAGAAACAAAAATTTTGTTGCCCTATCTACCACTGAAGTGGAGCAACACTTGGAGAAGCCATCCTATTTATTTTGGCTTCTGGAGAAGCTAAAGACAAAAAACACAAAAAAGCAAAAAAAAAGTTATAGAATTTCCTTTGGAAGCACAGCTGCCATGCCCTTAGGTCACTTCTCACGACCATCATGCTTCCCTCTCTCTCTCTCTATCGTTGATCGCTGCAGTGTCGCCTAGTCATGCTCTTCACCTTTTACCTATTGGGATACAGGTAGGATACACTAGTGTAGCTTAAAATTTTCTACTGTATAAACTAGGAAGCCATGCGAGTAAGATGTCATAGATCGTCACCACAAGACGCGTGGAGTACTTTTGATATTCCATATGCATGCATCAATTCTGTTAATCTCCTGGTGTAACTTGTGGAGTACTTTTTGTACTCATGTTGCTCTATCTAACTCTTTCAAGAGGAAGCTTTCGACGACTTCAGTGAGGATTGCGACTAGGCCACGTCTTACAGTCATTCGCCTTGTGGGAAGGCTGGATGGGCTGCTGCTTTATGTATTTCTTCCGCTGTCTTCTTTTGCTATTATTGTAAACCTTGGCCATCAGGCTCATACTAATTAAATAAAGTTGTCATTACGCATGATATTTGTCTTTGTTATTATTGAGTGCACTAGCTTTTCCTGGGATAGTGCGATTTACATAGAGGGTTCTGGAGTTGTTGCTCCGGGTCTCGACAGCCATGCTGGTCGCTAACCTACTGCGCCGGGGCATGCTGGTCTTCAACTCCGCAGCTTTGACCGCACTTGTCGACAGGCGCATTTTCTCTATCGAGTCCGTTTGTTTTTGTTTCTATATTCTCACGTACGTAACTAATTCTTTTCTCCGTGTACTATTAACAAGTGGAGGCCAGAGATTCACACGTACTACCTTCCCTGTGGGGAGATGACCGTCACGCTGCAGGACGTGACAATGATACTTGGACTTCCCATAAGGGGACAGCCTGTGGTCGGGCCGGCGGTGTCTGAGGGTTGGAGGGCACGTGTGGAAGCCTTCCTGGGCACGCCATTGCCTCCTGTCCTAGAGAATGCCAGGCGAGACCATGTCTCGAGGGTCCACATTAGCTGGTTGCGGGCTACATTTGGTATATGCTCTGAGGACGCGGACAACGCCACGGTGAACTACCACTACCGAGCTTGGGTCCTTCACATGTTCGAGGCCGTGCTTTTCCCGGATGCCACGGGGGACGCAGCTTTGTGGATGTACACCCACTGCCTCCAGGATTGGGTCGACCTGGACAATTCAACTGGGGCTCAGCAGTCCTCTCATTCCTCTACTGCTAGCTGTGCGAGGCCTGCAGACGCAGGGTGGCCATGTCGATGCTCGGTGGATGCGTCTTCCTCCTGCAGGTGTGGATGTGGTCACGCATTCCTGTGGGGCGTCCTCAAGTGTTCCAGGCATAGCCTTGGCATCCACAGGGTGTGGACGACCTCAGCCCTACTGTGGCGTACCTATGGGATAGCATCTTAGTCCCGTTCGCGACCACTCGGCAAGCATACGTGGATTACGCTTAGGTGCCTCAGCTGTTGCAGTCTCGTCATCACATGTCGGTATGCTCTCGAACAAGCACGTCTCACGTTTGCCCGTCGTGGTAGGAATGTAGGGGAAAGTGGTGGGACCCACCAACCCACTAGGTATAGAACCACAGTAGGTCTTCCCGCGCTATGGCTCTGTTGCAGGTCAAGTCAATGCTTGACCGTGATGTGTTAGGCCATGGCATGCAGGGAGGTGATTTCTCAAATGCATGGACCTCTCTCACCTCAATCTGCATAGTATAATATTTGATGGGCTGCACAAGTTTTATAATCGTTTCCTTGCAGCCAAGCACAAGATTAATTAATTGTATGTGCCATACTTTTGTGGGAAGCGGGGCATGACCTGACGAGGTCGTCTACCGGCCTCGGCGGCTTGCCACGGTATTGAGAGCTGCTGTGCGCCTACCATGGTGCTTTGGTAGTGGATCGTGTTTTCGTCTACCGTTTCTACCGTGGTTGTTGGAGAGGGCCAACTTAGCAACATTGCTCGGAAGGGGCCATTTATGTGAAAACATGCGCTTAACGGGATATTTAGGCTGATGCTTCCACTTGAGCCAAACTAACCTGAATTAAATTAGTTGAACTTAATCGAGCACATCTTATTGACAAATGAGGTTATTTTGGTTATACATCTAGGACTAGTTACAGTAAATTCTTGAAGGTTGTTTGATTTGGTTCGATTTAAAACTCTTCTAGTTTTATCGTGTTACTAAGGTTTTGGTCATGAATCTTTAGTTATATTTGCTTGTTGTGACATGTGGGAACTCAATTAGGACCATCTTGGTCATCTGTGATCCACAAGGAAGTCATATATCAAGTTCTTTAGTTTTGTCTGATTTTGATGCCATTTTGTTTGCCTTGATGAAAGGTTGGAACTTTAGATAAGATCTATGCAATCCTTAGATGGATTAGATTTATGAGATTCTCAGCAAGGTGTGTGTGTCAATTTTTAAATTTTTTAGAGATGTATTTTAGAAATCTGCACCATTTTTTGTTTTGACTCAGGCTGATTTCCAATTCCGTGATCAGGGGTGCGGTCTGACCACCCCCATGCCTACGGTATGATTGGAGGCCTGTCAGACTAGCCATCCTCGACTGTCAGACTGCTCGGCTAGTCCAACTGTTTCCTCATAGCGGTCCGACTTGCCTGAGGAATTGAATTCCATTTGCTTACGCGCTTTTCTGAGTTCTATATTGGTGAGTAAATATGATTTTCCTAGCTTTCAGTAGCTAGTGGAGTAAAAGTTTTAGAATACCTTTTAAAATGTTGAATTTGAAGACATCATTTACCCCTCTTTTGATTGCCATATCGGGTCCAACATTTCACACCAATATGGATTTTCTAGGATTTTATCTGCCAATCTTTGAGTTGCAGGATTTATACTCTACCAGCTCTTCACCTTGCACAAATATATAAGATTATAAAACTTTTGTCAGCTGATTATACAATTTTGTTAGGATAGTCGTAACATTTTGCGAGAGCAACACAAAACGATGTTTGTATTCTCAATATTCATCATAACTAAAGATTCTACTTTATCACCAATACAGCTCAGCAATAGGGAAAGTTGGCTGAAAATATTATCAACGTGACAATATAATATGCATGGTTTGTCTTGTGACTTAAAGTTTCTTGAGTAATTAATTTTTTTTAATACACTATTGAGCAGTCCGTGGCTACCTAGTAATTTTAGATTCTGGGACGCTAACACGAACGTAACACACAAAAAGCATTCTATATGTAGTTGCATTGTCCCCTCATTAGCTGGAGAGGTTTGTCAAAAATTTACAAAAATATTGCCCACGTCAATAAGAGAAGAGATAATTAAGTGTAGAGAATGCGAAGTGATACTGTCCACATGCTGCTTTAATTTAATAGAAGAACTAAAGCTAATCACCAGCAGAAATGGACGGCTTTACCGTAAAGTGATCAATCCGAATCGATATGCACTAAGCAAAGCATAACATTGAAAAGTACATTTTACATATTTAAGTTGTATACTCTGCAAGTGCGGCGCTGGCTTGATTATTTATCCGTGCATATGAAAACATACTGTCAACTGCGGGGCCATTTATGTGAAAACATGCGCGATATTTAGGCTAAGGCTTCCACTTGAGCCAAACTAACCTGAATTAAATTAGCTGAACTTAATCGAGCCCATCTTATTGACAAATGAGGTTAATTTGGTTATCCATCTAGAGACTAGTTATAGTAAAATCTTAAAGATTATTTGATTTGCATCAATTTCAATCTCTTCTAGTGTTATCTTGTTAATTAAGGTTTTGACCCCGAATCTTTAGTTATACTTGCTTGTTGTGAAATATGGGAACTCAAATAGGGCTATCTTGGCAATCTTTGACCCATAAGGAAGTCATATATCAAGTTCTTAAGTTTTATCCAGTTTTAATGCTATTTTGTTTGTCTTGATGAATTGTTGGAACTTTAGACAAGATCTATGCAATCCTCAAATGGATTAGATTTATAAGATTCTCAACAAGGTGTATGCAAATATTCAAAAAATTTAAAGATGTATTTTGGAAATTTGCACAATTTTTTGTTTTGACTCAGACTGATTTCTAATTCCATGATCAGGGGTGCGGTCCAACCACCCCTAGGCCTACGGTACGATTGGAGGCCTATCAGACCGGCCATCCTTGACAGTCAGACCGCTTGGCCAGTCCAACGGCTTCCTTATAGCGGGCCAACTTGCCCTGAGGAATTGAGTTCTATTTGCTTACGCGCTTTTGTAAGTACTATATGTTGGTGAGTAAATCTGATTTTCCTAGCTTCCAGTAGCTAATGGAGTGAAAGTTTTAGAATATATTTTAAAGGGTTGATTTTGAAGGCATCATTTATCCCCCTCTGATTACCATATTGGGTCCAACATTTTACACCAATATGGATTTTCTAGGATTTTATCTTCCAATCTTTCAGTTGCAGGATTTATGCTCTACCAGCTCTTCACCTTGCACAAATATGCAAGGTTATAAAACTTTTGTCAGCTGATTACACAATTTTGTTAGGATAGTCGTAACATTTTGTGCGAGCAACACAAAAAGATGTTGTATTCTCAATATTCATCATAACTAAAGATTCTACTTTATCACCAATATAATACAGCTCAGCAATAGGGAAAGTTGGCTGAAAATATTGTTTGTTAGGTCGATGACAAAGTGCCTAAAATGATGAAAAAGTTGATGTAATCAACGTGACATCATAATATGCATGGCTTGTCTTGTGACTTAAAGTTTCTTAAGTAATTAATTTTTTTAATGCACAACTGAGCAGTCCGTGGCTACCTAGTAATTTTAGATTCTTTGACGCTAACACGAACATAACACACAAAAGGCATTCTATATGTAGTTGCATTGTCCCCTCATTAGTTGGAGAGGTTTGTCAAAAATTTACAAAAATACTGCCCACGTCAATAAGAGAAGAGATAAAGTGTAGAGCGCGCGAAGTGATACTTACTGTCCACCTGCTGCTTTAATTTAATAGAAGAACTAAGGCTAATCAGCAGCAGAAATGGACAGCTTTACCGTAAAGTGATCAAACCGAATCGATATGCACTAAGCAAAGCACAAAATCGAAAAGTACATTTTACATATTTAATTTGTATACTCTGCAAGCGCGGCACTGGCTTGATTATTTATCCGCGCATATGAAAACAGTGTCAATTGATCTGATGCGGGGTTCAATTTTCACAACGTAGGATTGATAATAATAACTTAAACCTATATAAATTGACAAACCGATGACACCAACCGCTGTTAGGACAACAACCTACGGTAAAAGAATTTACCTAACCACACGCTCGTGATCCTATCTACACGACCACACAAGTAGATCTATTGCCGTTCATGCAAATCACAAGGAAGCACAAGAACAACAGAAGTATTCTTAAGAAAATCGCCTAATTTCCAAAGGCGGTGTGTAGCATAAACCCGAGAATAAGCAATATTAGCTATCTTAAAAATAACATGGTCTTCCAAAGGTTACGTATTACAAGGCTTATATAGTCCTGGGCATAGTCCGCAGGACCCCCTAATGATGTACAACTCAATCTTTTATCGTATTAGATTCGAACTCCTATAAAAAGAAAACTAAAATCAATAGCCATCGCTTTGTTTTGGTTGTAGCAGTTGATCCCTGATGAATCTGAAGAGGAATCCCTTTCTATTGCGTAGTCCTTGGAATAACCTTTCCATCGAGTCCAGGAACACATCAATCGGACTCCGTACGTGAAAGTTATGACCACGGAATTCCTCTGGAATCATGCTGAAAGAAACAAAGTCACGTATGTTGTTATGACCACGTTGATGAATGTTACAACCACGTTGAGGTTAATTTCAACTACAATCATGCCTTCTTTATGACCATACCTCCTCTGCTGATGTTGACTTCGACCACTTGTACGACCATGAGTAGTAGTTGTACCTTTCGTAGTCATTTGAGCATTCAAAGAGGATTGGACGGTCCAGACAGCCGAAGCCGTTCAGACTAGTCCAAACATTCCGATGCAATTGATCAGTTCTGAGTGAGTCTATGGTCGTAGAAGTCATAGTCGTAGCAGCGCAGTGGTCATAAGTCGTAGGCAGTGACATGGTTGAAGATATGGTTGATGAAGCCGTGATCGTAGACACTGTGGTTGTAGGCACCGTGGTCAGAGATACTGTGGTCGAATGGTGTAGATAACACCAGAGTGTTTGGACTAGTCCAAACATCCCAAAGATGATCTGATGGTCTGAAGATGATCGAATGAGGTCGACTGCATCCATAGTCATTTGGCCTGATCCAGAAGTCATTTTTGAAGCCGATTGGACTTGTTCCAATGTCCGGAGGAAATACTGTGAGCTCAAGCGGTCTTGTGGTCAATCCGTGTGGCAATGAAGACTCGGACGTGTCTTTCCTTGCTTGGGCCCCATGTGTTTCTTGTCCATTATCTTTTCCTCCATGGTTTAAACCTGAGAATGCACAAAACATTTGTATGAGGTAGTAACCAATTCTCACGTAAATTAAAACCAAATGCAATTAGGAGCGAATTCACCTATTGATTAATCTTTTTAGCTCGTACTCATGTAATTGGGTCCAGTTGGTAGCTTAGGGTGTATACCTGGAGCTTTAGGCAGACGAGAAAAAGGTATCTTTGGGATGTACTCATCATGATCAAAATGCAAACTTTTGCAGCTTGCATTTGCCTTCACAGAGCTAGTCTGGCTAGATCAGTACAGGGTTCTCAATTTCGTCCGAAATTTCGTATTTCGGATGAAATTTCGCCCCTTTCGTCCCCCAGCAAAATACCTACTATTCGGTTAAAATTCGGCCGAATTTGGTACTATTTAAAATTTGGTCAAATTTTATTCAAAATTTGGTTAAATTTCGTCAAAAATTTGAATTTTTTCATCCGAAATTTGGATGAAATAAACGAAATTTCGCTATTTCGTTGGTTTCGCCTGCGGACGAAAAAAATGCCCCTGAAAGATTAAACCCTGGATCAGTACAACATCATCAACACCACATGACTGCTCCCTCAAAAACGTAGATGCATCTGACATTAATACCGTTGCTTGCAGTGGCCCTCGCGGGTGTGGTAGCCCTGCCGAATAGCAACAGTCTTCAAAAGCGCCGATCACACTCCCAGGCTAGTACCGACTACCAGAGTTGCTGCGCGCCTACCATGGTGCTTTGGTAGTGGATCTTGTTTTTGTCTACCGTTTCTACCGTGGTTGTCGGAGAGGGCCAACTTATCAACAATGCTCGGAAGGGGCCATTTATGTTAAAACATGCGCTTAAGGGGATATTTAGGCTAAGGCTTCCACTTGAGCCAAACTAACCTAAATTAAATTAGCTGAACTTAATCGAGCCCATCTTATTGACAAATGAGGTTATTTTGGTTATTCATCTAGAGACTAGTTATAATAAAATCTTGAAGGTTGTTTGATTTAGTTCGATTCGAAACTCTTCTAGTGTTATCTTGTTACTAAGGTTTTTGCCCGGAATCTTTAGTTATATTTGTTTGTTGTGATATGTGGGAACTCAATTAGGGCTATCTTGGCCATCTTTGACCCATAAGGAAGTCATATATCAAGTTCTTAAGTTTTGTCCGGTTTTAATGCCATTTTGTTTGTCTTGATGAAAGGTTGGAACTTTAAACAAGATCTATGCAATCCTCAGATGGATTAGATTTATAAGATTCTCAGCAAGGTGTATGCAAAATTACAAATTTTTTAGAGATGTATTTTGGAAATTTGCACAATTTTTTGTTTTGACTCAAACTAATTTCCAATTCCGTGATCAGGGGTGCGGTCCAACCACCCCCAGACCTACGGTATGATTGGAGGCCTGTCAGACCGGCCATCCTCGACTGTCAGACCACTCGGCCAGTCCAACTGCTTCCTTATAGCGGTCCGACTTGCCCTGAGGAATTGAATTCTATTTGCTTACACGCTTTTGTAAGTACTATGTTGGTGAGTAAATACGATTTTCCTAGTTTCTTGTAGTTAGTGGAGTGAAAGTTTTAGAATACCTTAAAAGGTTGAATTTGAAGGCATCATTTCATCCCCCTCTGATTGACATATCGGGTCCAACATTTTACACCAATATGGATTTTCTAGGATTTTATCTTCCAATCTTTCAGTTGCTGGATTTATACTCTACCAACTCTTCACCTTGCACAAATATGTAAGGTTATAAAACTTTTGTCAGCTGATTATACAATTTTGTTAGGATAGTCGTAACATTTTGTGAGAGCAACACAAAAAGATGTTGTATTCTCAATATTCATCTCATAACTAAAGATTGTACTTTATCACCAATACAGCTCAGCAATAGGGAAAGTTGGCTGAAAATATTGTTTGTTAGGTCGATGACAAAGTGCCTAAAATGATGAAAAAGTTGATGTAATCAACGTGACATTATAATATGCACGGCTTGTCTTGTGACTTAAAGTTTCTTAAGTAATTAATTTTTTTAATACACAATTAAGCAGTCCGTGGCTACCTAGTAATTTTAGATTCTGGGACGCTAGCACACTACTACAGAAAGCCTAATACTAGATGGCCAATCACAGACGGTTTGACAAAACTGTCTGTGACCGACACTAACACAGACGGTTTTAATTTGGACACCGTTTGTGTTGGTGACGTCAGAGAACATGAGTATCCCAGACGGTTCTTTCCGATGAACCGTCTGTGATACTTTAGTATCACACATGGTTTGTATTAAAAACTGTCTGTGATAATCTGGAATTATCACAGACGGTTTTTTATTAAAAACCGTCTGTGATGCGGTTCTGTGATAATCAGCTTATCACAACGGTTTTTAATACAAAACCGTCTATGATAATCTCAAGATTATCACAGACAGTTTTTAATAAAAAACCGTCTGTGATAATAACTCTAGGCATTTGTTGCGCTGCTCAGAACCGTATCTATCTTCATTTCGATCCAGATCTAGCCGGTGCTACGCTCTTTCGCTCAGGAGGCACACTAGGCGATTTTAGGCCAATTAATTTGGTGGGAGGAGGCAGAGATTGAGCTTTGAAGATTCATACTTTCCTGATTGCTCTTGATATGGTTACTAATGAAATTTATTTTTCTTTGCATTACAATTTAGATCTATGTAATTGGTGAGTGTTATTGAAGATGGTTTGCAAAATTGTTGGTTATATAATAGCTGTTGTGTTTATAATATGAATTAAGCTAGCAAAGCCTGAATGCATGTGGTATATATGTAGTAATAATTAATTAATTAATTTTTAACACTAAGTTGTTATATATATACATAACGTAGGACTGAAGCTGGATGTATGCCGCGAACCGTGTGAGTGAAGAGTACTTTAATGGCGTGTCTGCTTTTACAAGAGCTGCCGAGGAGGATATGCTGAATAAGGGGGTGGAATATATGTATTGTCCATATACTGACTGCGAGAATTTAAAGATGTTTAAGAACCGAGGGCAAATTGAAGCGTATTTGATTCGGAGGGGTTTCAAAAAGGGTTATACGTGTTGGACCAGTCATGGTGAAGTCAACGATCATACATTGCCGGATGACACCGCCGGTGAAGTGAATGATATGCCGCTGGATGACATTGTCGGTGAAGTGAATGACATGCCGCCGGATGATGTCGATTGTTGTTCGAATTCGGATAGGTTGCACGATGACAATCTGGATCAGATGCTTCGCGATGTAGAAGAGAATTATGATGAGAGAGAGTATGTTAAATTCCGGGGCTTGATGGAGGACTTAGAGAAACCTTTGTTCACGTGCTGCAGGTCAAAGTACACGAGGTTGTCGGCCGTGCTTGAACTGTTGAAATTGAAGGCAAGCAACGGTTGGTCCGACAAGAGTTTCACAGCGCTGCTAGGTCTTTTAGCGAACATGCTTCCGAAGGGAAATGAGTTGCCTAAAACCATGCATAAAGCCAAGAAGGTTCTTTGTCCATTGGGAATGGAAGTAGAAAGAATACATGCATGTCCGAACGACTGTATCCTCTACCGTAAAGAGTATGCAAACATGCATATATGTCCGATGTGCAACGCATCTTGATACAAACGTAACAATCAATCAAATGACGGCGAGGGAACAGAGGCGAAGAAAGGACCTCCTGCTAAGGTGGCATGGTATTTTCTTATAATTCCCCATTTGAAAAGGTTTTTTGCAAATCCAAAGGAGGCAAAACTGCTGCGTTGGCACTCGGAGGAGCGCAAGAAGGATGGAATGCTAAGACACCTTGCTGATTCCGCCGATGGAGAAACATCAATAGGAGTTTTGCGGACTTGGTGCAGAACCAAGGAATACAAGGTTTGGACCGAGTACGAGATGGAATGAATCTTTTCAGAGCATGAGCAAATGACATAGCACATGGCCCGTGACTCTCTGCATCTATAACCTTCCTCCTTGGTTGTGTATGAAGCGAAAGTATATTTTGCTGTCGATACTTATCCAAGGGCCAAAGCAACCTGGGAATGATATCGATGTGTACCTAGCACCGTTGGTGGAAGATCTAAAAGTACTGTGGAACAAAGGGGTACAGGTATGGGATGCATACAAACGAGAGAACTTCACTTTGCGCTACTTATTGTTCTACACCATAAATGATTATCCTGCCCTTACTTACCTATCGGGCCAGAGTACAAAAGGTGCCAAAGCTTATACCTACTGTTTAGATGGTACCGAGAGTGTGTAGCTAAAACACTCACGTAAAACCGTCTACTGTGGACGACATCCTGGTAATAATTATTATTACTGACATCCTGTGGTCTATTGATATATCATAGACGGTTTTTAGTTAAAAACCGTTTATGATTATCACATATCACAGACGGTTTTTACTTAAAAACCGTTTGTGACTATCAGCTGTCACAGACGGTTTTTAGTTACAAACCGTCTGTATATTTACACCACAGACGGTTTGAAAACCATCTGTGATAACCTTTGATTCACTGACCCATAAATTCAGACGGTTCAGAAAACCGTTTGTGATAATGTTTTTGAACCGTCTGTAATACGGTTTTCTGCAGTAGTGACACGAATGTAACACAGAAAATGCATCTATATGTAGTTGCATTGTCATCTCAGTAGCTGGAGAGGTTTGTCAAAAATTTACAAAAATATTGCCCACATCAATAAAAGAGGAGATAATTAAGTGTAGAGAGTGCGAAGTGATACTTACTGTCCACCTGCTGCTTTAATTTAATAGAAGAACTAAAGCTAATCAGCAGCAGAAATGGACAGCTTTACCGTAAAGTGATCAAACTGAATCAATATGCATATTTAATTTGTATACTCTGCACGTGCGGCACATGCTTGATTATTTATCCGTGCATACGAAACATAGTGTCAACTCATCTGATGCGAGCCCGATCTTACGACGTAGGATTGATAATGATAATTTAGATTTATATAACCTGACGAACCGATGGCACTAATCGTTATTAGAACAGCAACCTGCGGTAAAAGAATTTACCCAACCATACGCTCGTGATCCTATCTACACGACCACACAAGTAGATGTATCACCGTTCCTACAAATCACAAAGAAACACAAGAACAATAGAGGTATTCTTAAGAAAATCGCCTAATTCCCAAAGGCAGGGCGTAGCACAAAACCGAGAATAAACAATATTAGCTATCTTGAAAATAACGTGGCGTCCCAAAGGTTACATATTACAAGGCTTATATAGCCTTGGGCACAGTCCGCAGGACCCCCTAACCATGCACAACTCAATCTTTTATCGTATTAGATTTGAACTCCTACAGAAAGAAAACTAAAATCAACAGCCATCATATTGTTTTGGTTGTAGCAGTTGATCCCTAATGAATCTGAAGAAGAATCCCTTTCTATTGCGTAGTCCTTCATCGCATCTAGGAACACCTCAATCGGACTCTGTACGTAAAAGTTATTGCCTTTTAATGGAAAGGAAGTCCTTCGGAACTATGCTGAAACAAACAAGTCACATATGTTGTTACGACCATGTTGATGAATGTTATAACCACATTGAGGTTGATTTCGACTACGATCATGCCTTCTTTATGACCACACCTCATCTGTTGATGTTGGCTTTGACCACTTGTACGACCACGAGTAGTAGTCGTACCCTTCGTAGTCATTTGAGCGTTCAAAGAGGATCGGACGGTCCGGACAGCCAAAGCTGTTCAGACTGGTCCGAACATTCCAATGCGATCAAACAGTTCCGAGTGAGTCTACGGTCATAGAAGTCATAATTGTAGCGGCTTAGTGGTCGTAAGTCGTAGGTGGTGACATGGTAGAAGATATGGTTGATGAAGCCGTTGTCGTAGACACTGTGGTCGTAGGCACTGTAGTCGGAGACACTGTGGTCGAATGGTGCGGATAACACCAGAGTGTTCAGACTGGTCCAACGTCCTGAAGCTAATCTGATGGTCTGAAGATGATCGAATGGGGTCAACTGCATCCATGTCGTTTGGCCTAATCTAGAAGTCGTTTTTGATGCCGATTGGACTTGTTCAAACGTCCGGATGAAATATTGTGAGATCAAGTGGTCTTGTGGTCAATTCGACGTGGCAATGAAGGCTCAGACATGTCTTTCCTTGCTTGGGCCCCATGTGTATCTTGTCCATTAGCTTTTCCTCCATGGTTTCAATTCCAAATGCTTCACAACGTTTAAACTTGAGAATGCACAAAACAATTGTATGAGGTAGTAACTAATTCTCACGTAAATTAAAACCAAATACAATTAAGAGTGAATTCACCTATTAATTAATCTTTTTAGCTCGTATTCGTGTAATCGGTCTAGTTGGCAGCTCAGGGCGTATATCTAGAGCATTAGGCAGATGAGAAGAAGGTATCTTTGGGATGTACTCATCATGATCAAAACATAAACTTTTGCAACTTGCATTTGCATTTACAAAGCTAGTCTAGCTAGATCAGTACAACATCATCAACACCACATGACTGCTCCCTCACAAACGCAGCTGCATCTGGCATTAATATTGCTACTTGTAGTGGCCCTCGCGGGTGTGATAGCCCCGCTGATCAGCAACAGCCTTCACAGGCACCGATCACACTCCCAGGCTACCCTGGCAAGGGTGGAGACATCGGCATACTACCCTTCCCTGTGGCATGAAAGATGGCCTATAATGACACATTCGATCCTCCTCGACCCTTCCTTGCGACCGCATGCGACATACCGCTCGGCCATTGTGCCACCAGCACGTGGCTGTGGCCACACAGCCACTGCGCTGCCATGCGCCATTCAGCAGTTGCACCACCTGCATGAGGCCACATAGCCATGCACCGTTCGGCCGCCGTGCCTCCCGCATGAGGCCACGCCACTGTGCGCCATTCAGCAGCCGGCCTTCTCGCATGAGGCCACGCCACTGTGCGCCATTCAGCAGCCGGCCTTCTCGCATGAGGTCATGCCGCCATGATCCATTCAGCCGCTGCACCTCCCGCATGAGGTCACGCCACCATGCTGCATTCAGTAGCTGCACCTCCTGCGTGAGGCTACGCCGCCATGCTTCATTCCACCACTGTGCTATCATGCGCCATTCGGCTGCACCGATGTCACCCTGCACGGCCTCCACACTGCGCCACCCCCTGCAAAGGGTCCTCGCTGGTGCTGCCCCGCACGGACTCCGCAATACAGTGCACCCCTTACGAGGTCCCCACCAATGCTACCCCACATGGCCTCTACGCTACGCCATGCCACCTGAGTAGCCAGAGCCGCACTACACTACCCCGCATGGCCTCCGCACCGTGCCGTGCCGTCAGAGCCCCTGTAAGCCGCACGCCTCCCCATGTGCACCCCGTATGGTATAAGTGGGTATTTGTTTGAAAGAGAAATAAGAAAAATAAAGTTGTAAGATATAAAGTAAGGCTTATTGCATAAGGTTTCACTCAACATCTAGAAGTTGATTATGAAGAAACCTATTCCCTGGTCATGGGTGGTATTACCTTTAGATATTTAATCTCAATGGCAGTAAAT
The DNA here is from genome assembly GCA_036346575.1 of Dendrocalamus sinicus. NCBI lineage: Eukaryota > Viridiplantae > Streptophyta > Magnoliopsida > Poales > Poaceae > Dendrocalamus > Dendrocalamus sinicus. The sequence goes on along the minus strand of JAYEVI010000429.1, from coordinate 183,733 downwards.
CTAAATTTAGAAATGAAATTGATGGATGTGATAACGGTATACCTTTATAGAAACTTGGATTTGGACATTTATATGAAGGTGCCTGAAGACATTCCTATCCCAAACTAAGACAGAGTAAATAGAAACCTGTACAATGTGAAACTCAAAAAATCATGTATAGACTTAAGCAATCAGGCAGGATGTGGTATAAACTCAAAAAATCTGCATACACTCAGAAAGTGTTAGAAAGGTTTGGCTTTGAAAAGATGTATCCATCAAAAGTACTGATGATCGGCCAATCTTTATAACAAAACAAGTATCTATACCGACCTAGAGAAGAGGGGAAGGAGGTTCTAAGACTGGAATTCTCATACTTAAGTGCAATAGGAGCACTTATGTATTTAGCAAACTACACTAGACCGGATATCACATTTGCCATAAACTTATTAGCAAGGTATTGTGTAGAACCAACCAAGAGGCGTTGGCAGGGAATAAAGGACATCTTCGGATACCTCTAAGGATGCAAAGATCTTAGATTATTCTACAGAAAGAACCAATATCTGAATATGGCTGGCTATGTAGATGTCGAGTACCTGTCGGAACCGCATGTGGCTAGGTCATAAACAGGCTTTGTATTCCTATGTGGTGTTACTACAATTTCATTGAAATCGTCTAAGCAAAGACTTGTATCAACTTCGACAAACCACTTGGGAATCATAACACTGACGAGAATGTACTTGGCTTCGATGAATGATTCACCACATCCAGTAGTCATCTGTGTTGAATATCATGCAAGATCCCACAATTATCTATGAAGATAATGCAGCTTGTGTTGGACAAGTGCAGATGGGTTACCTGAAGAGTCATCTTACAAAGCAGATCAACCCCAAGTTCTTCTATGCTCATGAATTGCATAAGATGGATGAAATTAAGATACTTCATACTAAGTTAATTGAAAATCTTGTAGATTTATTCACCAAGTCACTTCCAGCATCTAATTTTGAGAGATGTGTACGTGAAATTAGAATGATGAGATTTAGAGAAATGCAAAATTCAGGGCAAGATTCTTCTCAAGCTCACTATGAAAACTTGATCATGAGGATCAAGTACACAAAGAATAAATCCTGTAGATTAAATAAAATTGGGTGAATTGTATTATTTTCCCTTAATGGGTTTTTATGAAGTTTCTCGGCCAAGGTTTTTAATGTAGCAATTAGTGCAACACAACATAACATATATCATATCCTCTTTCTCCAAATTTTTCCCACTAGGTTTTTATGGAGTTTTGATGAGGCATGAACACGTCAAATGAGTGCCCAAGGGGGAGTGTTCGGAAACCTAGGTTTGGGCCTGCAGGCATGGCCCATTTGTGGGCACTCTCCACATAGTCTACAAATAAGGGGTCCCAACGATTAGATCTTGTACCTTTGGAAAAGAGAAAGCAACAAAGAAAGACAAGAGTTCTCCCCTATCTCTGTGTTCAATTTTGTATTTTTCTTGTATTACTCTATGATTGATCGATCTATTTTATCTAAAAAATCGATCGGACTAGACTCGCTAGTGATAGTTCCTCGACATAGGACAACATCTCCATTCCTCCTGCCGGAAATCAGCAGCGTGCTCATGGCCATTGGGTAGAGAGTCCAAGCTGAGATGGACTTTGCAACTGCATGCTAGTCAGTTAACAGCAGGGGAGAATACCAATGGGTCGTACTCAAGACAGGGGTGCTGCCACCATAGGGAAAACTTTTTCAAAAATATGTTTTTGCCTCCATGATAAATTCGAAATTCAGAAATCTTGAAAAATCTCGTTCAAATTTTTAAAATTTTAAATATGATAGTTTTAGTATAAATGGAAAAATAAAAGATAGTGCTGATTTTAGGGTTTGAACTCAAGACCTAATACTTACCAATCACCATTCTTACCACTAAGCAAACTATGTACTCGTTTCTTTGTAGTGATTAAGGAATTTAATTAAACTATAAATTTTGAACCGAAATTCAATTTTGCAATTTTTTTAGACTCTGCCAAAAACGCCAAAATTCAGTGAAATTTAGCTAAAATTGTGTTCCCTATCCAGCCTAGCATACCGCGGGATCAATTTGGGAGTACAGTGAGAATCAAGCGAAAAGCATCCCATATTGGGAGACCCAACCATGCTTGTACGACATGGTGGTGCACAAATTGTGGTGCAACTTCTCCATGAAAGATCTCGACGGTGAGGGCTTCTTATCGAGAAATGTGGCAAGGGGCATCCCCATCGTGGTACCCTTTGCATCGAAAAATTCTATTGTATCACGGTGATACAATTTAGTTTGTGTATCGAGCTGATTAGAGGACGTCATGTGGCGAAGAACACTGTAGTAAATACTGTAGCACATAAAAACATTATAGCAAAAACTTTTTTGGGAATATTTTGATATGATAAAGCGCTGCTACAGTGTTCAGCTACAGAAGTAAACAGTGTTTGCTATAGTGCATAGTGCTACATGTCACTCTCTAATTGGCTCGTCACACAAGCTACATTGTATCACCGTGACACAATAGAAATTCTCCTTCGCCATCAAGAACGATTCTTGCCATGCAGCTAGCCAATTGGTACCGGGGATCACAAGGATGTTATTACATGTTGATTTTCCTTATAGGTTAATTTTCAAGTTTTATATTCAAAATTTGCCAAACTACTGTTGAAAATTTCTCTAAAAATTATCCTTTGGGATACATACTTTTTTAACATGTAAATATACATTCTCTAAAGAAAGAAGCTCAAGAAAACTTCAATTAGCCATAAAAATAAGGATAAAGCTAAAGAGATGACAAAATAAAGAAATGGAGAAATTTTCTCTATAAAAAGAAGCTAAAGAGAACATAAATTAGCCATATCAAAATGAGGATGAAGCTAAAGAGATGAAATAATATAAATGCTTAACAATGTTCCCTTTATAACAAATAGTGCATATTTACATAAAAAAAGTTTCATTACTGTAGAAAAACCCATCACAGACGGTTCAAAAACATCATCACAGATAGTTTCATAAGCCGTCTAAGTTTATGGATTAGTAATAACATGAGGTCATCACAGACGACTTTCAAACTATCTGTGACGCACACTATCACAAACGGTTTCTACTAAAAATCGTTTGTGATAGTTGACAATCATAGATGGTTTTGAATACAAATCATGTGTGACATATGAAATATCACGGACGGTTTCAACTACAAACCGTCTATCACATTAAACTATCACATATGGTTTTTAGTATTTGCTAAAGTGTTCTTCGCCACATGACGTCCTCTAATTAGCTCGTTACACAAACTAGATTATATCACCGTGACACAGTAGAATTTTTCGATGCGAATGGTACCACGATGGGGATGCCCCTTGCCACATTTCTCCATATGAAGCCCTCACTGTCGATATCTTTCATGGAGAAGTTGTACCACAATTTGTGCACCACCATGCCGTACGAGCATGGTTGGGTGCTCCCAATATGGGATGCTTTTTCGCTTGATTCTCACTGTACTCCCAAATTGATCCTACGGTATGCTAGGCTGGCCAGGGAACACAATTTTAGCTGAATTTCACCGAATTTTGGTGTTTTTGGTGGGGTCTAAAAAATTGCAAAATTGAATTTCGGTTCAAAATTTAGAGTTTAACTAAATTCCTTAATCACTACAAAGTAAGGAGTACATAGTTAGCTTAGTGGTAGGAATGGTGATTGGTGAGCATTAGGTCTTGAGTTCAAACCCTAAAATCAACACTTTCTTTTATTTTTCCATTTCTACTAAAACTATCATATTTGAAATTTTAAAAATGTGAATGAGATTTTTCAAGATTTCTGAATTTTGAATTTATCATGGAGGAAAAAAATATATTTCTGAAAAAAGTTTTCCCTACGGCTGCCAGCACCCCTGTCCTGAGTACAACCCATCGGTATTCTCCCCCTGCTGTTAACTGACTGGCATGTAGTTGCAAAGTCCATCTCAGCTTGGACTTTCTGCCCAATGGCCTTGAGCACGTTGCTCATTTCTGGCAGGAGGAATGGAGATGTTGTTCTATGTCGAGGAACTGTCACTGATGAATCTAGTTCGATCAATTTTTTCTAGATAAAATAGATCGATCAATCACAGAGTAATATAAAAAAATACAAAATTGAACACACAGATAGGGGAGAACTCTTGTCTTTCTTTATTGCTTTCTCTTTTTCAAAGGTACAAGATCTAATCATTAGGACCCCTTATTTGTAGACTATGTGGAGAGTGCCCACCAATGGGCCATGCCTACAGGCCCAGACCCAGGTTTTCCAACACTCCCCCTTGGGCGCTCATTTGACATGTTCATGCCTCATCAAAACTCCATAAAAACCCAGTGGAAAATTTTGGAGAAAGAGTACATGATATATGTTATGTTGTGTTGCACTAATTATCTCATTAAAAACCTTGGCCGAGAAACTTTAGAAAAACTCATTAAGGGAAAATAGTACAATTTAGCCAATCTTATTTAATCTACAGGATTTATTCTTTGTGTACTTGATTTTTCATGATCAAGTTTTAATAGTGAGCTCGAGAAAAAATCTCGCCCTAAATAGGGATGCAAATGGATCGAATACGGACGGATACTACCTCTATCATATTTTTTCATATTTTTTGGATGCGGATACGAATACAGATACCTCAGATATGAATACAAATATGAATAATATCAAATACAGATACAGAGCGAATACAAATCGAAATGAATACAGTCACAAATATTTATTGGAACATAAAAACCCCTTAAACTATACATCCAAAATCAATGAAAACACATAAATGGTTTATCTTGTCAAAACATTAATGAAATCTAAACAAGCATAAGTATTTTTATCCACAATAGTCATACCATTGTACAGATTTTAAATATTCAAATGGAAGTTAATTTTTCTAAAGTCCTAAATAGTTCTTAATGGATTTCTATCATTTACATGTGACTAATTTATTAATTAAGAATTTAAATTTGCATCATAATGATTTAAATGGCAGTACATCGGCAGGAACAACAAAGCGAGTTTTGACCTTTCGCCAAATCGCATAGCCCTGAGCCTGTATGTAGGTCTCTATCCGACTCTTCCAAAAGGGATAGTCGATCTCATCGAAGATCGGGGGCTTGGTGGAATACTTGTCAGTTGCCATGGCTCACAGACCGGTTAAGATCTATCAAGAAAGAGCTAACCGGCTCTAATACAAATTGTAGGATCAGAAACGGCAACACGAGAAAGAAGCAAAGAAGAATAGACCAAAACAAGAAAATCAGCAGCCAACATCCAGGAGGCCGGTCAGATCGCAGGCGTGAGGCCTGTCTAACCGCAGCCTGGCCACCGGTCTGACCGCCGCTTTAAGGCCGGTCAGACCGCCCATGCCCACCCGGTCTAACCGCTACGGTTGGCGATCTGACCGCCATGGGAAATCCGGTCTGACCACCAAGGAGGGTCCGGTCTGACCAGCCCTAGTTCAAGCTGAGGATGAATGCACCTGACTGAAACTCGCCTGAACAGAAAATACTGGATTCAGCTGAAAATAGGGAAATTGCCAAGAGTTTGCTGCTCCATTGAGATCAAATGAGCAGGGCCTTAACCTAAACAGTAAATACATCTCTAGGAGGAGAAATTTCAGTCAAGAAACACAAGAAGATTGAAAATACCGAAATTTCCCTAAGAAGTCAGCAGAGGTGACAAAAACCCAAATCTATTGAGAAACTTGAGTTCTTTCTCCATGAATCCTTGCATTCAGCAGGGAAATGATTTCAGAGGAGAAAATCACACCTCAAACTCAGCTTTGCATCTAGGAGATCAAAGGAACGAGAGTCCCCTGCCATCAAACCCTAGAGGGACAAGAACAGAGGAAATGATGCCCATGAATAAAAATGAGAGATTCTTTGATTCTACCATTTGGCACTTGGGATTTTAACTAACCAAATGGTCTTGAGACAAATTCCCATCATAGAGCAAGAAATCAAAAGCTAGTCTCTCAAGAATCACTCAAAATCAAAAAGAAGCAGTGAGACATCTGAAACTAAAAAACCAACAGAGAGTGACAAGCAAGAGCGAAATTCATAAATGGATTCATTCCCATGAATTCTTACAAGAGATGGAAGATTACAACGGCCCCATACACAATTGAAAAAGTGGTTTAATCCATCTCACTACATGGTTCTCTCAAGAACACACACGCACACTAAGAGCAACCACTCTGCTACCTACTTGCTTCTCCAGAATGCATTACTGCCCACTCCTTTTAACTCCAAGCTCACACCCACAAGGAGAAAATGAAGAAGTGGCAACCATATCTCACTTCCCACCTCTCACAGATATGAGGCAAAAAGTCAAAGCACCCAATTTTGGAGGGAAAAACCAGCCACCTCCTCCCTGGGTATAGTCCCGGTCCGCTTCGCTGCACACGACCGCACCCCGCATCCTGACTATCTGGACCTCCGACTCCACTTGAATCTAGTCCCGGTCCACCTCGCCGCTGCCCGTCGTGTCCACCCGACTCCGACCGACTGGACCTCCAACTCCACCTGAGTCTAGTCCTGGTCTATTCCGTCGCACACGACCGCAACCTACATCTAACCATCTGGACCTCTGACTCCTCCCTGAGCCTAGTCTGGTCTACTCATCGTTGCCCGTCGTGCCCATCACCGGTAACTCCAGCTCCGGTTCCTTGTCTCCCGACTCGCAACCACCTTAGCAGCCTCAATCATTTTCGGCATCACCGACCGTCTGGACCTCAACACCTCCTGTGCCTAGTCCCGGTCCTCCTCGCCTCACCATGACCTAGCTCCAAAGTCCTGCAGTCACACAGACAAGCAAACCGTCACATAGAACCGCACGAAACAGCATAAACAACAATAACACTAATGAAAGGTACTCAACCCTGGAATACCCAAAACAAACTCAAACTCTCTAACACAACCATCAATTATTCATAACAAACATGGGGATACTTTTAAACAAACAAACACAGAAAAAGCGTAAAGTTGAGTTTGTTTAAAAGTCATACATGGTCTAAAAGAAAAGCAAAGAGATGCAAGACCATATCGACGAAGAGCAAAAGAAAGAGCAAGTTTTCCTCAAAAGCTCCCAAAGCTCCCAAAAAGTGGCTTTTTCTCTAATATTCTCCCCCTTTTGGCAATAGAATCATCAAGAAACTTGGACGAAAATAAATCATGATATGGATGAAATGGCTGAATTTTATTCAATCTAAGCAATTAAAGTCATGAAGATTATCCAAAATGACCATTGAGTATTACACCAAGCCATAACTCATATGAATGCTATGAAGATCATGATAAAATATGCATAATCAAGCCAAGCCACATAGTAACAATCTGAATTTTAGATGAATTTCTTAGCACGTCAAGCCATTCAAGATTATAGTCTAGCTAAAGGTATCCAAGGATGATGCAAGCCATGTCAATAATCTAAGTGGAACAGAGAAGCTAGTATTGAGTCAATTTAGAGTACTACAAGTTCAAGAATGAACCATTTGTTCAAGCACTTTAGTCATTTTGTAATCAAGCAAATTTAGCACAAAATTTTATTTTTCTTTGAAACTCATGGTCGTTTCTAACCAAAATTTTAGTCATGTGCTAGATAGATCTCGAGCCTTATGCGACCACTCCAAGCAAGAAGCTTAAGGAGATGATCTTGGTCATCCAAAACTCCCCCTGAGTTCATGCCTAGTGCAATGGCAAGCAGTCTCAGGAGAAAGATTTGGTGAGATCAATTTTTTCGCACAAAAGAGATCATTTTGCTTTCTTAAAAAGTAGTACTAACTCATGCTTCATCAAGAAACTAGTATAGCTCAATCTAAAAGCTCAATATAGATTCAAAACCCAACTCAGCCTATTTGACATGGCATGAATCATAAAAGGATAACTAAAGACAGACTAGTCTCAAGAGCTAACATGATATTTTTAATTCAAGTTGTGCAATGTTAATCAATCTATCATGGCAAAGGCTTGATGACACATGTAAAGTCATGATAAATCTAGCAATTAAGCATAAATTATGGTAAGATGTAAAGCATTGTAAACATGTCATAAAAGGATAATAGTTAAGGCTCCATGTAGTTATATTTCAATGCAGAATGCTAAAATGCAAGAAAATACAGCTCCCCCTCAACATGTGATGCACTGTTAGTTCAAGTTGAGTTATGTCAGTATTAAGCTCCAGAAGCTCCCAAATGAACTTCCCCTGAACCAAAACTAAAAATTGAGAAGTTGGCAAAGAAATCAGAAAAGGCAGTCCTTAAAGCATAGTGTAACACCCCAGGACCCACATTACCCTGTGATGCCACTAAAACCACTCCACAACTAACCAAATTACAAGATAAAATAATCTGGCAACAATTCCTATAACAAGATAAGATAAGCGGAAGCATAATCAACTAAGGGAAACAGGATAGTGACAACAATTCAATATTTAAAACAACCTCCAACATTTTAACCTAAAATATAGTTTACAAATCTAACATTATTAAGTTAATGTAAACAAAGCTAGGCAAAGGTCTAGAATCCCTTTGTCTTTATTACAGCATAAATCTATGATCTAAGTGCATTAAGGTGGTGCCGCTCTACCCTTCTCATGCATGCTCAATAATCACCTGTAAGGGGGGAAACAAGGGTGAGATAAAATCTCAGCAAGCAAACTGTTTAACAGGCTAATTAAACTACAATAGTTTAATCATCAATATTTAATTTCCACAATGACCACGTTTATATCCTCAACCTCAAATCACCACCAACAACGGTAAAACCATAGCAAATAAATCTTGTTTGACTACTTTAAAACGTCAACCGCTATCACTACCAAAGACAATAAAGCATATGTATGTCTTACTTCACTACTTTATTGTTTCTCACATCCACAACTGCTATCAACAATTACTACAAGAGAAAAGAATCTCATGCCACAATCACAACCCCCACCAAACCACAAGGGACGAACCCCATTCCATGACCACATCCACATTCCTCATACCACAAGTAGCTCACATGAGCCAATTCTACATTACAACTATAAATTTGTACATTCCACATTATAACTATGAAGTTGTACATTCCACATTACAACTATGAAGTTGTATTTGCCTGCAAAATAACTTCACCACAATACATTGCATAGGTATGCAAATGATCTGTCCACAATGCAATGCATATGAATGCGTATGCTCCACAGCACCCTTACCCAACAAGGTAAGAGTGTGCATCGTATTACGGCAATATACGATGTTGTACCGGTACTGTCGCGGCTAAGTGCGGCAACATCCACATATGCAAATGTCATGATATGATAATCATAAACCACATGAATTCCAATCACAAAGGAGCATCAACATGCTCACAACATATCCACAACCACATATCCACCACATATTTGTTTTCATATTCCGCATTAGCACACTAAACAAATTTCCACAGGATTACGAGCAATTTATCCAAACATATCAATTGATCAATAATTGCTACCATCACAACCACAAGCATTCACTAAGAATACTACCACTTTAGACCACAATATACTCGTAAAGTTCTCTACCCCACAACTATATTGATTCATCAAGATCAATTCCGCATATCCACAATTAAACCATCAAGATCATAAACAATTGAATTTTTAAAAATACTACCATCTGGACCACATTAAGGAAGCATGTAACAATGACATAGCACCTCAATTTAAGATAATTAATTAATGTGAATGTAAAATAATTAACGAGTTAAATAGTAGCACATCCGCTACGTTTACTTGCCTCTACCGTTGAAGCGAAGCAAATCACGTGCGTTTAGGAGAAAAATCACCTGTCCAAAAGGTACCTCTCAGCATAAAACAACAGCAAGGAAAACGCATCTTAAGAAGTAAAGATGTCGCTAGAACCCCGAACCCACACATCAACCTCTATGCTTAACGATTCTTCAATCTACCCACTGCAGCAGCGCTGCTTAATATTTTTGTATCTTTAACAATACTAAGCCAATTACAGCAAATGATATATATCTGGATTCCTCACATAAATTTCTTTATTTTTCATGTAGATCACATATTTTTATTTTGATCCTAGAAGGTATAACTTAATGCGCAAAACAGAGGACATTCTCTGTTCTGACAATCTGGACAGCAAGATTCTAATGCGTGCCAACCACAGTAAAAGGATCTAAAAAATATGATTTTTATATAGAAGTTAGATTGCTGAATTCCCAACATTTTTTTCAATTGGGACCAAAATCATAAAAACCATCTTCTACCCCTAAATCACACTTGAACAGCAATCTGTCCCAATCTGTACCCCTGACAGACAGCGGTGTTCCAGACCCTGCTATGCCCAGATCCCGCGGCCAAAAATTCTGAAAAAAATATAGGAGATGGGTCTCGAAGTCCTCTACAATTTTTCTTTTGTGAAGCTCTGCAGGAAAAATCCTTTCATAGGTCTAAACTGCACAAACAGACGCGCTGTGTGAATTGATCTATAGACAGACAGCAGGAAATCCCTAATCGGGGAATCTAATTGCTAACCCCCCAACAAATCTTACGCTAAGAACCCTAAATTTATCAATAACAGAGGAATTTGAGATGAGGGAGAGTTACCTAGAGGATCCCTTGGGATCACCCCTCTTCTTCTCCTCCTCCTCCTCTTCTTCTTCCTTCTCTTCTCTTCCCTTTCTTCTTCTTCCTTCTCTTTCTCCTTTGCACCCATGGATAGCAGTTTTGTGGGGGAGGTGGGGGCACCAACCAGGGAGGGGGTGCGGCCAAGAGGGTGGGAAAGGGGGGTGGCGGCTAGAGGGAGGAGGGGGAAGTGGCTAGGGTTTTTAGGGAGGGGGAGGGGAGGGTGCGACCACCCCTTGGGCCTTCGGCCCAAGTCGGTTGGCCCACTCTCCAGGCATCCCACTCAGAGTTTTTTATTTTTTATTTTATTCATTTTACGCTATTCCACAATTTTTATTTTCCCTTCCCGCGATTTACCGAAAAACCGGCAACTCTGCGATTACGTTAAAAACCTACGCCCTAACGACGATCAGGATATTACACATACACAAGATATAGAGGATACTATGGCTTAGACTGACTCTCATCTACCCCATATGACACTAGGACTATCAACTGCTCTTCTAACACACTAAGGAGCAAACACGTTCCCTGTCTACCCAAGGGTGGCCCAACCCTTCCTAGAACTTATAAGAAGTGAGTGAGCTCAACCTAGTGCGAAGAGAGACAGCTAATAAATAGCATCTTAGAACCACAAGATGAGAGGAAGAAATCTAAGCAACTAAACAAGAGAACCACTCAAATCTATGCTAGGAGGACTAACCCAATGCACCCATATGCAATGCAACAAAATGAGAACAGGAGCATAAAATACAGGATGAAACAATAAAGCACAAAGCTCCCCCTCACTATAGTCCATAAGGACAAACCACCCCAAGCTCTCCCCGCAAGGCTAAAAACCTGGAACTATCCAAAGGCTTGGTAAAGATATCAGCCAACTAGTGGTCACTCTCAACAAACTGGAGTACTATGTCACCCTTCTACACATGGTCTCTAAGGAAGTGATATCGGATATCAATATGCTTGGTCCGAGAGTGCTGCACTGGGTTCTTAGCAATGTTAATAGCAGAAGTGTTATCACAAAAGAGTGGAACACTGTCTATAACTAACCCAAAGTCCCGTAGGGTCGAAACCATCCAAAGTACTGGCCGCTGAATCAAGGCGGCAGAACGCACTCGCCTTTGCAAAGCAATGCAACACCGATCGCTTCCTAGAAGACCAAGAGACAAGAGAAGTGCCAATGAATTGGCAGGTGCCAGAAGTGCTTTTCCTATCTATCCTACAGCCAGCAAAGTTTACGTCCGAGTAGGCTCTAAGGGAAAGACAGGAAGAGGAAGAGTACCAGATACCATAGTCAATGGTAGCTCAAAGGTACCGAAAGATGCGCTTCACCACCTGGCGGTGAGATACACGAGCAAAAGCCTGAAATTGAGCATATAGACACACAGAGAAGTGTATGTCCGGTCTCAAGGCAGTGAGGTACAAGAGGGAACCAATCATGCTTCTGTACTCCTTTTGACCAACTGGCTCGCCATCCTCATCTGGGTCAAGTGAAGCAGTGGATGCCATTGGAGTCGACATTGGCTTCCCATCACTCATGTCAAAGCGTCTCAGGAGGTCACGAGTGTACTTGCCCTGATGCAAGAAAGTACCCTCCCGAGTCTGCTTGATCTAGAAGCCAAGGAAGAAGGTCAACTCACCCATCATGCTCATCTCAAACTCGGTGCTCATGACATCCGAGAACTGTGAAACAAGAGCATGAGAAGAGCCTCCAAGGATGTATCATCCACATAAATCTGGACGAGTAGAAGGTCATTACCATGCCTGCGAATGAACAAGGTTTTGTCTACCTTACCCATCTCAAACCCATGACTCAACAAATAGGACTTAAGCCTCTCATACCAAGCTCTAGGGGCCTGCTTAAGTCCATACAAGGCTTTGGAAAGCTTGTAGACATGGTTTGGGTATTTAGGGTTCTCGAAACCTGGAGGCTGTCTAACATAGACCTCTTCCTCAATAAACCCATTGATGAAGGCATTCTTGACATCCATCTGGTAAAGTTTGAAGCCCTAAGACACTGCGAATGCAAGTAGAATCCTAATGGCCACTAGCCTAGCTACAAGGGCAAAGGTCTTCTTAAAATCTAGACCCTCAACCTGGGAGAAACCCTGAGCTACCAATCTAGCCTTGTTTCGAACAACTACCCCATCCTCACTCTGCTTGTTTTTGAACACCCATTTGGTACCAATGACGTTATGACCTCTAGGGGGCTCAACAAGCGACCAGACCTTGTTTCTTTCAAAGTTTTACAATTCCTCATGTATGGCATTGACCCAAGACTTATTAGAAAGTGCATGACTAACATCCTTGGGCTCAAATATGGAAATGAAGGTAGAATGGAGATAGAAATGTGACATGCCAGACTTTGAGCGTGTGACGCACTCAAAGAGGTCTCCAATCATCTGCTCTGAAGGATGGTCTTTTTGGATATTTCGGGGAGGTCCTGGATGAGATGGAGAAGTGGCCTCTACCTCATGAGCTGAGGAGATAGGAATAGAGCCACTAACTCCAGAAGATGTGGAAGGCATGGGCTGATCTCCTCGAGGTGCGGTGGAAGAAGCAGGCACCTCAAGGGGAGGAGGAACTGGATCGGGTAGACAACCCTCATTTCCATCCTCCTCATCATCCACAAAGATAGGCTCGGACTGCTCTAAAGAACTTGAGATATCGGGCCTAGTCCCCAGACTGGCCTCATCGAAGGTCACTTCACAGGTCTCTACCATTTTACTAGACTCGCAGTTCCAGACCCTATAAGCCCGCGAAGAAGTCGAATAACCTAGAAAGATACCATCACAAGATCATGACTCGAACTTATCTAGGTTCCCGGACTTCAAGATAAAACACTTACAAGCAAACACACGAAAATGAGATACACTGGGCTTTCGCCCATATCTCAACTCATAAGTGGTGCGATGCTAGTGTGCCCTCAGAGAGACTCTGTTGGAAACATGGCACACGGTGGCTATAGCCTCAGCCCAAAACTTCCTCGATGTAGAGTATTCATCGAGCATCGTCCTGGCCATCTCGACCAAGGTACGGTTCTTCCATTCCACGACGCCATTTTGCTGGGGGACGTATGGAGAAGAGAACTGGTGCTCTACACCTGTCTCCTCTCAAGTAGGAATTCTTGAACTCCGTGCCATTGTCACTGCGGATCGCTCGTAAGGCACCTGGAGCTCAATAGAAAGCCTACTAAACAAACCCTGAAAATGGGTAAATGTCTCATCCTTCGAGGCTAAGAAAAACACCCAAGAGTACCTCGAGAAGTCATCGACCACAACAAGAACATACCACTTCCCTCCTGCTGACTGCACTCGAGCTGGGCCAACTGTGTCCATGTGCAGTAGCTGTCCTAGTGCATTGGTCATAGTCACTGTGACCGGAGGATGAGAAGCGGCAACCATCTTGCCATGCCGGCAAGGAACACAAACAAGATCTTTGACCATCTTGAGTTTAGGCAGACCACGAATGAGATCGTGGCCACTAACTTGAGTCAAATGGTCAAATCCAATATGACCAAGTCTTCTATGCCAGAAAGTAAGGTCACGGGACTCAGAAGCAACTAAACACCTGAGAGGATCACCAGAAGACTCAACAAAATCAGCACGAAAGATCCTCCCATATCTAGAAATCCCGCAAACCAGACTCCCCGAAGAATCAAGAATTATGCAAGCATTTTTCTTAAAGCTCACCTCGAAACCGTAATCAGTAAGCTGGGAAACAGAAAGCAAATTTTACTGCAGCTTACTTACTAAGGCAACATCTTTTAAAATGAATGAATCATTAACGCGCACAGTACCTTTCACGATGACGTGCCTAGACGAAGCATCTCCAAAGGTGATAGTCTCATCACCTGAAGCTTGGGCTAGGGAAGAGAACCAATGGGAGTCTTCGGTCATGTGTCGAGAACAGCCGGAGTCTACAAGCCAAACCTCTCCCTTCCCTGCCCGGCGAACCTGAGTCAACAAGAGAGTAAAGGCTCAGTACTGGGATAAATCAAAAGAGATTTTCGAACCCAATACTGAGTCACACATCGAGCAGAAGAAGTAGTCACACACGACTGACCTCTAACTACCCTACGCTCTCCATCACTCAAAAAGCCAGAAGGTCTACGAGCAGACCTGAAGCTGTTGCTAGATTCGACTAGTATGGGAGAGCGAGTTGGAGCACCAACAACATGTTGATCTTGCCGCGGGTAGCCATCTCGACGGGGGAAACGAGATCTACCCTCAGAAGGGTGGAAGTCACAACCAAAGGCATATCGAGGATGAAAATCAGAAAACTCAAAAAAACTAAGTCCTCGATGCTGTCCAACCCATCAGCATAAGCAACTCTAGACCTCGTGTTTGTCTTAGGTGCACTCAAGGTCTAGGGCTGACCCTGAATACGCCTTAGAGCCTGAACACGGTCTCTCCGCGCGATCTTGGCGCATTTGAAGCATCTCTCGATCAAGTGTCCATCCTTCTGACAGAAGGTACAATGATACTTCACCTTCTGAGAGGTGGAAGTAGCAATGTAGCATGATGGGGCTTCGCCTTCTGAGAGGTCGAAGCAACAGGTGGAACCACCTTACTGTCAGAGATCCCTTGGACAAAGCCCACGGATTTGAATTGAACTTTCTTAATTCTGGGCTTGACCTCGATCACACCTGCTGCTATGGGTCTAAGAATAGCAGGTGGATGCTTCCTAACATCCTCAGAAAAATCGTATCCTAGACCTTGATTGAATTTGCAAATCTTGGACTGGTCTAGAATAAGATTTAGCTTTTTGCCTCGAACAAATCTCTCAAGAATGTTCATAAGATACTGACACTCCTGAAGGTGAGAGGTGCAAGAAGAGCAGGGGGAAGAAGAGACAGCAGAAGGTAAGGGAGTAGAAGAAGTACCAACAGCAGAAGAACGAATGGCATGTGCACGCACAGCCGCCTTAGAAGGGACAGTCCTACTGCTAGCCATTTGGTTCTCGTCGCTAAGCGTCTCTACCATACCCTCAGGCTTCTTCCCCACAACAGCACACACATCACAACAAGATCGTGGCTTCTCTAGTAAGTCCTTAGTTAGCTTCACACATTTGTCATCCAAAGCAATGAGTTCAAGTTTTAGTTTTGCACAACTATTGCATAGTGAGCTAACAGGGTCCTTAGTCGCAAACTGAGCCAATCTATTGGTGTGGTCAATCATTTCTTGAAACTATTTTGAGATAGATTCAAGTTCAACAGTTAATTTTGGACAATTGGTGCAAGACACAATAGGCTCAAGCAAAGAAGCATGCAATTCAGCAATTTTATGATCTGCCTTCTTTAAGTTCATTTTCAAGTTAATGTAGCTTTCACATGATTCAGGCAGATCGAGAAGCATGGTATAAAGACCTATAAAAGCATTGTCCTTATCCTCACATGCGGTGCAAGAAGTAGTCTCAATAGTAGATGAAAGAGCAGCTACCCTACTCATCTCTAATTCAGCAAGCAGACTAACATTCTCCACCTTAAGCAAATCTAGCTCAAAAGACACACTATCATGAGAGGTCCTTAGCTTCTCCATATCACCAAGCAAAGAGGAGCATACATCACATTTGTCACGGGAGGGAGCAAATATAAGTGAAGTAAGCTCCCGTGACAATCTTTCTACTTACTTCTCCAACTCACTACACCTAGCTCTAGATCTAGCATGAAATCTTCCTAGCTTAAGAAAAGCATCATTAAGCTGGTCATAGGAGGGCCATGAAGCACATACCGGTGAAGTCGTCACCATCCTTGGGTTCTTGATCATCCTTCCCATCGCCGTCACTCCACCCCTCCACCTCACTGAGATCGAGGTCGTCAAAGGAGGTAAGGACGCGGTGGAAGAGCTTCTTGGCTTTGCCAAGGTTGCGAAACTTCTTCTCTTTGCTTGGGGCTTCTTGTTGCGGTTCTTGTTGGTGCAGTCGTTCTTGCTCGAACCACCGTAGTCATTCTTACCCTCCAGCTTGGGGCAGTTTGCTCGAATGTGGTTGGGGCCACCACACTCAAAGCAAATCACACAACCTCCTCTCTTTCTCTCCCTAACCCTCTTGTATGCATGAGAAAATTTTCTGGCTAAAAGAGCTAGTTGGTTTTTTGGAAGCTGCTCTAGATGATCATCATCAATCTCACACAGAGCAGCAAGAGAGAAACTAGAAACCACATCAGAAGGAGATCCAGAAGTAGAAGTGGGATCAGTGACCAAAGCCATCGACTGCGATTTCAACTTGTAAGAGACAATGTCAATCTCGTGAGTCTTGAGGCGTGAATATAACGCATCAAGAGTCAAAGTTGAAAGATCTGTCGTGTCCTTGATGGTGGTCACTTTCATCTCACAAACTCGCAAATCCAAGGCCGAAAGCATTTGGCGAGCGTTGTCTGAGTCAGGGTATGTGAGACCGACCGCTCGGGGTTTGCTCAAAATCTTATGAAACCTTGCAAAGCACTCATCAAGGGACTCGCCAGCGAGCATTTCAAACTTGTTGTAATCTCGCTTGAACTGGTCCTGTCGTACCATCTTGATTTGGGTGGTGCCCTCATGGTAAGCATCGAGGGTCACCCAAATGTCGAAGGCCGATGAAAGATGAGAAATGTGATCAAACTCATTTCAGCTCAAACCTTGGATGATGATGTTCCTTGCCTTAGCATTCGCCTCAACATCGGGCATGTTTGCCACATTGATGTTCTCATCGGTAGGAACAACAAAGCGAGTTTTGACCTTTCGCCAAATCGCATAGCCCTGAGCCTGTATGTAGGTCTCCATTCGTCTCTTCCAAAAGGGATAGTCGATCCCATCGAAGATCAGGGGCTTGGTGGAATACTTGTCAGTTGCCATGGCTCACAGACTGGTTAAGATCTATCAAGAAAGAGCTAACCGGCTCTGATACCAATTGTAGGATCAGAAACAGCAACAGAGCGGGGGTGAATGGTGCCTTTTAAAATTTGCCCCCAATTATCCACATGTGTCTCTTATCTCTGATAGCTACAAAAGCTATGAAGAATATGAGTCATGCTCTCTGGAAATTCAAACTGGACAAACACGAGAAAGAAGCAAAGAAGAACACACCAAAACAAGAAAATCAGCAACCAAAATCCAGGAGGCCGGTCAGATCGCAGGCATGAGGCTGGTCTGACCGTAGCCTGGCCAACGGTCTGACCGCCATGGGAAATCCGGTCTGACCACCAAGGAGGGTCCGGTCTGACCAGCCCTAGTTCAGGCTGAGGATGAATGCACCCGACTGAAACTCGCCTGAACAGAAAATACTGGATTCAGTTGAAAACAGGGAAATTGCCAAGAGTTTGCTGCTCCATTGAGATCAAATGAGCAGGGCCTTAACCTAAACAGTAAATAGACCTCTGGGAGGAGAAATTTCAGTCAAGAAACACAAGAAGACTGAAAATACTGAAATTTCCCTAAGAAGTTAGTAGAGGTGACAAAAACCCAAGTCTCTTGAGAAACTTGAGTTCTTTCTCCATGAATCTTTGCATTCAATAGGGAAATGATTTCAGAGGAGAAAAACACACCCCAAACTCAGCTTTGTATCTAAGAGATCAAAGGAACAAGAGTCCCCTGCCATCAAACCCTAGAGGGACAAGAACAGAGGAAATGATGCCCATGAATAAAAATGAGAGATTCTTTGATTCTACCATTTGTCTCTTGGGATTTTAACTAACCAAATGGTCTTGAGACAAATTCCCATCATAGAGCAAGAAATCAAAAGCTAGTCTCTCAAGAATCACCCAAAATAAAAAAGAAGCAGTGAGACAGCTGAAACTAAAAAACCAATAGAGAGTGACAAATTCCCATGAATTCTTACAAGAGATGGAAGATTACAACGGCCCCATACGCAATTGAAAAAGTGGTTTAATCCATCTCACTACATGGTTCTCTGAAGAACACACACGCACACTGAGAGCAACCACTCTGCTACCTACTTGCTTCTCCAGAATGCATTGCTGCCTACTCCTTTTAACTCCAAGCTCACACCAACAAGGAGAAAATCAAGAAGTGGCAGCCATATCTCACTTCCCACCTCTCACACATATGAGGCAAAAAGTCAAAGCACCCAATTTTGGAGGGAAAAACCAGCCACCTCCAACCAGGCTTGAGTCAATTGACCGAATTGTTCATCAAGCACCTTCCCGGAAGATTCCCGCAACTGGTACCTTTACCGTCTAGACCTCGACTCCTCCCTGAGTTTAGTCCTGGTCCGCTTCGCTGCACATGACCGCACCCGGCATCCTGACCGTCTGGACCTCCGACTCCACCTGAGTCTAGTCCCGGTCCACTTCGCCGCTGCCCGTCGTGTCCACCCGACTCCGACCCCACCTGAGTCTTGTCCTGGTCTATTCCATCCCACACTAGAAATATTTTGCTGAACAAGGTTTGAGTGACAATCATGAGGTTGTGTTATTTCTTTAACGCAATTGCTTAGAAGGTCATTAATCCCGATGGACTAGATGCTCTGTAGACCGAGATGGTGACGACTCTATGTCATCTTGAGATGTATTTCTCTCCATTATTTTTCAATATCATGGTCCATCTCATTGTCCACTTTGTGAAAGAGATAAAGATATTTTGGGTCTTATAGAGGAGATTTGGGAGCTTGACTATGTAATTTTCAAGATTCCTCTATTTCGATGCCATTCGATCCAACTCCCATGGGGTCTAAAGGTCGACAAGTATGGCATCACTACTGTGGACCTCGAACATGTAGGATATAAAGGTGAACCATTTGTACTCGTAGGGTAAGTTGTTCAAGTTTTTTATGTAACCGACTCGACAAACAAGAAGCGCCATGTAGTTCTTTATGCAAAAAGAAGAATTGTAGGAGTTGAGAATGTTGTGGATGAGGAAGAATACAATCAATTTGATGAGTTGCCTCCATTTAGAGACAACATCAGGCTCGAGGAAGAACAAGGCAATGAAGTAAGCTATATGTGTGTCGATCATCGTGAATGGCTTTATTTAAAATGAAATAGCCAAGTGTAATCAATGATCCCACACAGAGAGCACCTATTTAGAAATTATTACAATGTAATCATAATAAAGAAACTCGACATATAATTATGGAGCTATTCCATTGTAATTGATTCAGTAACTAAGAAATAATTACATTTATGATTATGCTTCCTTTTTCATAGGGCATGGATAGCATGCATTTCTTGAGGCTAGTTGAAAAATATGGAACTCTCACAGGCAGTAGAGCGGAACAAACAATCTATGATAATACTACCATAGACAGATCCATTATGGAACCATTTGTGATATACCACATATCGCAGACTGTTCTATAATGGAACTGTCTGTGATATACCACATATCACAGATGGTTCTATAATGGAACTGTCTGTGGTAGCATTATCACAGACGATTCCATAATGGAACCGTCTATGATAGTTTCTTTTATAAATATGCCCTGCTAGCTTTTGCACTCACTCATGCACTCCATCTCCATCACCCATGCTAGGTTTTGCTCACTCGCAATGCCACCTCTCCCTCACGACACTGCCTCTCCTTCCCGATGCATCCTCGCCCTCTCGACACCAGCTGCCTCTCCCTCCTGACACCGCCTATCCTCCCAATGCCGCCTCTCCCTCCTGACGCCAGGTATGCCTCCCTCTTGATACCACCTCTCCCGACGCCGGCTGCCCCTTCCTCCCAATGCTGACCGCCTCTCCCTCCCGACGCCACCTCTCCTCTCAACGTCGCCTCTCTTCCCTAAGGTATGAATCCCAAATCCCACTATGGATTCAGATATTAGCACGATGATGATACTGGTCTAATACTGAAATTGGATATTCAAACTTGAGCTCTAAATTTGTTGGACCGAAATGGCAACAGAGGGGGGGTGAATGTCGCTCTCTAAAATTCGTCCCCCACAAATACCCACGAGGCAATCTCCTTCGATAGCTATGAAGAAAAGCTATGAAGTGATTGAAACAAGTTCTCTGGAAGAAATGCTAACCAAGGAGAAAAACACAGAGAAGAACAAGAGGGAAAACCAAGAAGAACCACTTGGATGACAAACCACAAAAATACAGCACCGTGCGGCACCACCGCGCGTCCCCGTCTCACGCCGCCGGCGCGTCTCGGTACTTCCTCGGCCCGAACGATTGCACGGTGAGCCCTACCTTAACTCCCTGATGCTCATGTGCACGCCGCCCTCACCCCTCTTTTTCCTGACCGCCGGCGCCTCCATCCCACTCCACCGCCGACCGCCTGGCCGCCTCGCTGCCGCTCCGACCCGGGCGCCACTTCCCAAAGCCCCCTTGACTACCCAGCGATCCGTTTTGATGGTCGCCGCACCTCCCCGGGCGCCCCTCACCGGCGGCACTGCTGCCTGCCTCGCGCCGCCCCTCCTGCTCTGCTTTGGCCGCCGCCTCCACCGCTTGCCCAGTCGTGGAAGGTATTTTCCTCACGCCCCTCTATTGAATCAGTAAGTGGGCAATAGCCCAGTGGTCGACCGAGTGGGTGCTAACATCATTGGTTGTGGGCGAATTCCCCTGCGCATTATATTTTCATTTTTGTTTTGCTGTTGTTAGCCCATTTCAGTTAAGAGAAATTAGGGAATAGATTAGAGAAGTAAGTAAAATCTAATAGGGAGGAAAATGAGATTAATTGGGATTTAAATTTTGGTTAGTTCACATGTGAGTAACTCAAGTAGCTAGGGCCTAGTTATTAGTTAAAGGTATTAATAAAGATGGTTTTGGCTAAGCTTCCGAATTTAATAAGAATCCCAATTAAAAGTACATCCAAATTAAACCTAAATGGGGGGCTGAGATAATTAATTTGGAATCACCAAAAATATAATCAAGTTAAAATTTGAGAAAGAGCATTGGATGTATGCTAAAGCCATAAGAACAAAGCCCTAAGTTAAAGGATCGTCCTTAAGTATAAACAAATATATGTCATACCATTTGTCATGTAGTCATAAAGTAAAATCTTAACAGTAGGTTTAATTAAATTAGGCCGCTTCATAAAATTTAGGGCGTGACCATAATCATTTAAAATAGAAAGTTCTAATATAAACCCCCCATTAGCACGCCACAAATAAATAAATCTCCATGGTGAGTTTAGTGGAAAAAAATTGGTATAGCAAGCTCGGTCCTATGTAAATAAAAGTGTGATTAAAATATGCAAGATGCTGATTCAAAGGATAAAACAACAATGACAGTTGGTCCTCCGAATAATTCCAAATAAAAGGGTCATGCTAGTGTAAAGATACGTAAAATAATAACGACTGTTAATCAAAAGGGTGTCCTTAAGTAGAAAGGTCATGTTAGAAAAAAAATATATACGTGGCAATAGTAGTTATCACTAGCATGCTCTCGACAAATGAATTTTAGTGTTAGATTTTGCTAAGTAGCAAATCATGAAACATATCCTTATAAAACAAGCCTAGTAATAACTAAGGATACATAAAATGATGAGCCATAAAATGCTATAAAACTGGACTCTAATATTTATTTGGTAAACTAAAAATCATATACATCTCTATCTATAACGTATGCCCTGAAGATTAATGCTCGACAAAATAATACCCAGCTAGACTAGTACCCCGATTCATAGGTCCAAAGAAATAATAAAAGCGATTATTAATAGCAAGATCAAGTCATCGTATTCTACCATCGGCCTTGTAACAAATCACACGAATCACCCACTAAGTCAAAACAAAACTAAAATTGAGTTTATTCGGATTTATTTGGATCTTTTGAGTTACTTGCGTTTATTTGGATTCAGTCGTCTATCGCGTAATTAGAAACCGGAGTCCTGAAGATTTCACGGATTGAGCATGGTCAGAGCAAAGCGAAGATAAGGAATAGAAGCTTAAGAGAAAGCATCGCGAGAGCTCAAGACCGCGGTAAACCGCGCCAGGCGAGTCAATACTTTGATCATGTTGAACCTACATTTTCTGCAAATTACTTTTGTTTAGATTATCAAATTGCATGCTGTATTTTATATGCAAATACATGTTAATTTAAGATTCTAGTTACATGCCTATTGTTTACCTTGAATAATATTACACCTCCGTTGGAATATTTGAATGTGTGAACCTTGTCGCCCTAGCAAAAGCATAATAGTAACCTTTCAAAAATAAGTCTCTAAATATATGCCATGCTTAGTATTGTTTAGATACTCATGGGCGCGAGAGCACCCAAGCATCCCTTTTAATCCTGAAAAAAATTGGTTGGGCAGTCATGGTGGTAATGACTAGTGTATGTTGGATATGGCTATTTTATATTCCCAAAAACCTTGAATTGCTTATTTATCTGGGCGGATGGTTCGGGGGTATGGTGCAGGTGTGCACGAGAGTGTGGTTTGTGGTAGAACCGCCCAGATACCCTAAGGACTGAATCTTGTCATGACCTCCTGTGTAAAACAAGTACAACCACAAGTCTGTAAAGTACAACTTGGCTTAGTAGATTTACCGGACCCCAAAAGTCATCGTCATAGGTGGAGGAGGTGAGGTAGTGCAAGTGGCAGTCAGTGTGACGGCTTGAATGGGGCATCCGCGGAGGGTGAAGTTCTGCTGTGGCGTGCTAGCAGTGTGGGTAGCCAGCTGCTAGGCGTTCAGAAGGAGAACATCCCGCACAACCTATGAGACCTGTCGCAAGCGGGCCAAGCTCATTGGAGTGAGATGATGGAAGGGGCGAGGAACTTTGAATGGTTACTGTGATGGTTTGCTCAACCGCACGGCTAAGGAATCGTGTGGGGGCAACGAGTGAACTGTCTCTTGTGGGTAAAGTGTGCAAACTCTGCAGAGTCAAAACTATTCGAATAGCCGTACCCACGGTCAAGGGCGGACATGGGAACTTAACCAGATATAGTTCTATTTCCAAAACTTTATGCGTGGGAATGGAAAAGTGGAGGGCAGTGGAAAGTCCTGATTTGAATTGTCCTGGGTGTCGTCCCAGTGGTAAGTTAAGCGGCTATAACGCTGAAAGATGCTATATGGTGCAGATGCCAAGTAACGGTGGATGGAATCTAGATCGCTATTATTATTGCATTTTCTTGAACATTATGCTTTTGTTCAAAATTGCTAGGTCTCAGGAAATTTTTATGTATTATATTTTTAAGTAATGGTAACATTTCTCACAAATAAAATGTCAGAAAGAATAAATAGAGTCGTAAGAAAGGAAGATGGTTATTTATGGTAATCACATAAAGAAGTCGGTGGATTCGTGATTGATCATAAGAGGGATAATGATAGTGTGGAGTCTAGGATAAATAAATTGGTGGAGCGTAAATGAATATATAGGCTAGATCGAATTAAATGATTTTTTGAAGAATTAGGGAGTACAAAGGTATTTGCTGGATTATGACACTGATAATTTAAAATTCTTGGGAGATATTGGCGATAATGGATTTAATAGGATTGGATTATACTCTAGATGGATGAATTGAATTTCTGAGAATATTGGAGGAATCATAACAAGTAGTGGATTATAATCTTGATAAAGTGTATTCTCGGTGGATGTATACTAGTAAGTCATAGACTTGATCATTGATATTCTTGGTGGATGTATACTAGTGAGTCATAGACTTGATCATTGATATTCTTGGTGGATGTATACTAGTGAATTAATTAGAGACAGACAATTGAAAAGAAGATTGATTATTGGGAGAACAAATTATGGTATTGGATCAATAACAAAAGGATTGAATTATTAGGAAGTCCCGATGCGAATGATTTCGGTGGATTTAAAAGCAATGATGTTGGATAGTCATTAGAATTTAGAAATGAAAAGTTGATGATTAGCAACCACAAGATTGGATTGTTAGGAATTTAGAATATAAAAAATATTGATGGATCTAAATAAAAGATGACCCTAGCTGTTGGAGTTTAGACAGTAATTGATCGGTGGAATATATACATTATGATACTCGTTATATGGGGATTTAGGCGGCAATTGATTGGAGGATTGTATAATTGATGATATTCGCTGTTTGGAGTTTTAGACAGCACTCAGTATAGAAAGAGTATGTTCGGTGGATTAATTAAATGATGTCACTCGCTATTTGGAGTCTTAGACAGTAATCAGTAAAGTAAGTGTGCCTTTGGTGGATTAAGTCAATTATGGCATTTGCCGTGTGCAGTTTTAGGAAGTAACAATAACACTATGATTAAATAATAACAAAACTACTAAAAGCGATTTTTGGCAAATAAAATAACCCAAGCCTCTCCTTTGTTAAGCCATGCCTACTATTTATTTGCATTCTGTGTATTGGCTCGCGGAGCACGAGGTTGGAGTGCTCACACTCGCTTTTGCGACAAAATTCAGCATCAGGAATCAAATCACCTCGCCTCAGCAACAAGATTGGACAAGCTGGCAGAGAAGATGAAGATGTCAAGGGCTAGGTCGCGCACCTCCAGTTGGTTGCCTGTGGGCATGTCCTGAAGGTCCCACCTGTGTGTTTCGTTCTTCCGCTGCTGCAATTTCATGGTTTCGGCCTAATCGGCCCATGAGTAAGTCTACTATTATATTTACGCTTCCGCATGATATGTACTTTGATATTCAGAACTGCAATCTGTGAGCACTATCTACTGATCCAGGGAATAGTGCGGTGGAATCACAGAAGAATCCGGATTGTAAAATCTGGGTCCCTACAAGGCCGAAGCTGCACGTGGAATCACCTTGCTATCAAAAATCCCTTGGACAAAGCCCGTAGACTTAAATTGGACTTTCTCGGTCCTGGGCTCAGTCTCGATCACACCTGGTGCTATGGGTCTGAGCACGGCAGGTGGATGCTTCCTCATGTCCTCATAGAAATCATATCCTAGACCCTGATGGAACTTGCAGATCTTGGATTAGTCTAGAATAAGATTGAGCTTCTTCTTGCCTCCTACAAATCTCTTGAGGGTGTTCATAAGGTACTGACACTCCCGAAAGAGAGAGGTGCAAGAAGAGTAGGGGGAAGAAGAGACAGCAGAAGGTAAGGGAGCAGAAGAAGAACCAATAGTAGAGGAAAGAATGGCTTGTGCACGCACATCAGACTCTGAGGGGACAGTCCTACTACTGGCCAGTTGGTTCACGTTGCTAAGCGTCTCCACCTTACCCTTGGGCTCCTTCCCCACCTCAGCAATCACATCACAATGAGTTGGTGGCTTCACTAGTAGATCCTTAGTTAGCTTCACATGTTTTTCATTCAAAGCAACGAGTTCAAGTTTTAGTTTATCACAACTAATACATGGTGAGCTAACAAGATCCTTAGTCGCAAACTGAGCCATTTTCTTATTAGTGTCAATCATTTCTTGAAACTGTTTGGAGATAGATTCAAGTTCTGCAGTAAGCTTGGGACAGTTCAAACATGAAGCAATAGGCTCAAGTAATGAAGTTGGAGTTCAGCAATTTAATGATCTGCCCATTTTAGGTTCATCTTCAGATTATTGCAATTTTCACAAGACTCGGGCAGATCCAGAAGCATGGTATAAAGACCTCTAACTGTGTTGTCCTTATCCTCACATGAGGTGCAAGCAATAGTCTCAACAGTAGTAGATGAAATAGAAGCAACCCTACTCATCTCTAGTTCAGTTAAGAGACTAAGATTCTCCACCTTAACAATATCAAGCTCGGAGGACAAACTATCATGCGAGGTTCTTAATTTCTCCATATCACCCAACAGAGCAGAGCATGTATCACAATCATCATGGGAGGGAGCAGATGTAAGTGAAGTAAGCTCCCGTGATAGTCTATCTACTTCCTTCTCTAACTCGGTACACCTAGCCCTAGCTCTAGCATGAAATCCACCTAGTTTAAGAAAAACATGATTAAGCTGGTCGTAGGTGGGGGATACCTCGTCCGAGTCGGAGTACAGCTCGCTGTCGCTCAGTTCGCCCTCAAGGGCCATGAAGCACATGCCGGAAAAGTCGTCGCCGCCCTTGAGTTCTTGGTCACCCGTCTCCTCGTCGTCGCTCCATCCCTCCACCTCGCTGAGGTCGAGATCGTCGAAGGCGGTGAGGACGCGGTGGAATAGCTTCTTGGCCTTCCCAAAGTCGCGAAACTTCTTCTTGCCTTGTGCGGGAACTGTGGGCTTCTTGTTGCGGTTCTTGTTGATGTAGTCGTTCTTGCCCGAATCGCGTAGTCACCTTTGCCCTTCCCACTTGGGCGGTTGCCCGAATGTGGTTGGGGCCACCACACTCGAAGCAAATCACGGGTCCTCCTCTCTTTCCATCCCTCCTCCTCTTGTAAGAATGGGAGAATCTCCGAGCTAGGAGGGCTAACTGCTCATCCGCAAGCTGCTCTAACTGATCATCAGTTATGTCACAGAGAGCAGCAAGGGAGAAACCACAGAGAGAATTAGAAGAAGAACTGGAAGCCAAATTGGGATCGGTGACTAAGGCCATCGACTACGACTTCGACTTGCGAGAGACAATGTCAATCTCGTGAGTCTTGAGGCGCGAATACAGCGCATCAAGAGTCAAAGTCGAGAGGTCCGTGGTATCCTTGATGGTAGTCACTTTCATCTCCCAAACTCGAAGATCGAGTGCAGCGAGCATCTGGCGAGCGTTATCCAAGTCGGGGTATGTGAGATCGACCACTCGGAGGTTGCTCAGAATCTTATGAAAACGTGCAAAGCACTCATCGAGGGACTCACCAGCGAGCATTTCAAACTTGTTGTAATCTCGCTGATTGGTCCTGTCTTGATTGTCTTAATTTGGGTGGTGCCCTCATGGTAAGCACTGAGGGTCTCCCAAATGTCGAAAGCCGACGTGAGGTGCGAAATGCGGTCAAACTCGCTACGACTCAAACCTTGAATGATTATGATCCTTGCCTTTGCATTCGCCTCAACATCAGGCATATTCGCCACATTGATGTTCTCATCGGTAGGAACCAGATAGCGGACCTTGACCTTCCTCCAGATGGCATATCCTTGAGCCTGGATGTATGTCTCCATCCGGCTTTTCCAGAAAGGAAAATCAATGCAATCAAAGATCGGAGGCTTGGTAGAGTACTTGTCTGTTGCCATGGCTCTAGAGACCGGTTAAGATCTATCGAGAAGAGCAAACCGGCCCTGATACCAATTGTTGGACTGAAATGGCGACAGAGGGGGGGGGGTGAATGTCGCTCTCTAAAATTCATCCCCCACAAATACCCACGAGGCAATCTCCTTCAATAGCTATGAAGAAAAGCTATGAAGTGATTGAAACAAGTTCTCTGGAAGAAATGCTAACCAAGGAGAAAAACACAGAGAAGAACAAGAGGGAAAACCAAGAAGAACCACTTGGATGACAAACCACAAAAATACAGCAAAAAGAACTGGAGCTGTAAGGGGGCGGTCTGACCGCAGTTCACAGGCCGGTCAGACCGCTCCAATCAAGGCGGTCAGACCGCCATTAATAGCCCGGTCAGACTGCAGGCACATGAGTAGTCTGACTGCCCATTCTCTTCCGGTCAGACCGGCCATCGATTTCAGGCAGCAGCAGAGGCTGATTTTCAGACTAAAAACCCAAGGACTTCACTCCACAAGAAAATTGAGATTACTCTCTGGAATTTTCAGTCCAGAACTGTGATATAACCTCTTAAATACCAAGGGGAGCACAAGGAACTAAATAAAGCCAACTCTAAGCCAAGGATTTCAGATTTGCTCCAAATGATTGAAAAGAACAGAGAGCTGGACAAAAAACCAAATTCCCACTCAAACCTTGAATCTTTGGTCATGAAACCTTGCAGATATATTAGCAATAGCCATGGGACTCTCCAGACCCAAATTCATGCCATCACACGAAGGGAATCAAGAACTTGCACAAAACCCTAGAAATGGAGAGTGAAGAACAAGGACAACTCAAAAAAAATCCAAAATACTCAAGATTCACATGTCCTTTGTACATGAGATTTTGCAATTGAGTTAGCAATAATATATGAGCATCCCAGCAAGAATCTCAGGCCATTTCCTCAAGGGAATCAAGTAACACTCCAAAACCCTAAAAATGCAAAAAGAAGAACAGAGGAGAACAAAGACCCAAATCTGAGATTAAACTTGCTTTGCTCTTGGGAAACTCGATCAAATGACCTTGAGGCACTATCCCATCATAGAGCAACCCATTTTGGGCCTTCCCAACAAGAAACAACAAGAAAATGAAAAACTCACAAATCCACACAGAGAGCATCGAAGGAAAAAGAATAGAGAGACTGAGGAACTGAAACTAACACCATCTCATATTGATAAAGAGGAAAGGAGACACATGATTGATACAAGAGGAATGATTACAAGACTCTCAATCCATCTCCAACCTCTCCCAACTCAAGAACACAAGCTCTCTCTACATGCTTCTTGGAAGAACACTCAAGAACACATCGAAGAGGGACAAGCCTCACAACAGAACTCTGCCTCTCCTACCAACAAAAGCCTAAAGCCAAAGCAAACCCCGAAAGCCCATTTTGACTAAAGGAAACCCTAGAAACCCTTGGAGTGCATGAGTGGGCATGCAGCCACCAACCTCTATTTATAGCCCTTGGCTAACAGGCCTCCAACCCGTCACACCTGCTAAACCCGAACAGAGCCCGCTCCCGCTTTTGCAGCCTCGCGAAATTACCATTTCGCCCCTCCTGCACCTTCTGGGAAGCTTCCGCGCTCCTTGTCGTCCAAGCCTCGCAACCACCTCGAGTCTCCGCCATCTTCGACACATCTCGACCGTTCTGACCTCGACACCACCCGTGTCTAGTCCGGTCACCTCGTGTCTCGCCACGATTCCGCCTCGACGTCCTACGGCCAACACAGACAAGAAACACATCAAATAGCACCGCTCGATACATTTAAGCATAAATGCATTAATGAAATAGCCCAAACCTGACAAGTCGACATAATACGCATTCTAACCACTTTGACCAGGTTTGACCAAGTCCGACCAAGCCGGATTGCACCATGCAACGTCAAGGACCGAACCAACCAAATCAAACTCGACTTTCCTAAACCGATGTCAATTACTCATCACACACGGGATGACCTCCACTTGGTCTCTCAAAATTGTTACTATTACTGCCATTTGTTAATCTTGTTGTCTGTCACTTTTGGAATAGTTGGCTAATTTGTTTTGTGATCTTTAGTACTTCATGATATATGCTTCACTTGTTAGCTAATTCGTTTTGCTATCAAATTTGTTGAATCTATGATTGTATTGTTGGGGGTATATTAAGTTGAAGTACTGTCCTATGATCACTAGTTTTGCCTTCTTGCTGGCCGAAAGTTTAATTATCGAATTTAA
This sequence comes from Dendrocalamus sinicus, assembly GCA_036346575.1. Taxonomy (NCBI): domain Eukaryota; kingdom Viridiplantae; phylum Streptophyta; class Magnoliopsida; order Poales; family Poaceae; genus Dendrocalamus; species Dendrocalamus sinicus. Next base: position 153,904 of record JAYEVI010000429.1, on the reverse strand, counting down.
GCATGGTAGATAAGTAATTTTTTATTTAAGAGCTCAAGGTTTGAATCTCATTTGGTATATCCAATTAGTAAAGAGTATAGACTATAGTAGTGGGATGGCCAAGATTAATTCTTGTGTAACCTTACATCTGAGAGCACTGAACTAAAATTTGAGCTTTATGTTAATTTTAATTGATTCCCTGTTCTTGAGAATGCTCTTTATGCTCATTTCAGTAGTCATCATGCTTGCAACTTTATGTTTATGCTTTTAATGACATGGTAGAATTATTTGATTATATGCAATTTTTGTCATTTATATACTACTGCAAATGTGCTTTGATAATATTTAAATATGCTAGAAATAATTGTAAATATATACATTACTACAAGATGAGGAGGATTTCATGTTATTGCACAAGATCTATTTGGAATGGCATGTTACTGTTCTAAAGAGATATTTGAGCAATAATATATGCCACATAGACCTTCAAAGAACATGAAGCAAATTACACACCTCAGTGTGTTAGGTTCTATGAAGTAAGTTATGGCCGCTATCCCAATGCGCAGCAGAATGAAGAGAAAGAGACCGGGGCCATAACCAACTTCATAAAACTTGAGACACTAGTGTGTCATTAGCTTCATAGAAATTTTTTATGCTCATAGCTCACTATAATTAGTTTTGCTTGTAAGAGAGATGACATCTGCAACATCATCATCGTCATCATCTGGATCTAACACTCTGAAGACCGGGATAACCAAGCATGGCAGAGGAGTATCAAAAGGCTAGAGGGCCAAATGAACATCACAGTGGTCTCTCTAGATGGGGTCCATCTACAACCAAGAAAGTAGTGGCAGCATTCTAGACTACCTGCAAGATAATTGGAAGGCAACGGGTCCTCATCACCATAGCAAGATGGAACGATTTGACAAAAGTTCAAAAAAATCAGTTATGGAAGGAAATAATAAAGTCGTTCGAGATCCAGTAGAAGTCCAGAGACTCGTGCAAGGGCAGGCACTCCTCGTGATGGAAAAAGCATGGAAGAACTTCAAGAGCATGCTTGTCACATAGTACGTGGCCAAGGATCGCACGCCCTTCACGAGATATCCTTTTGTGTCGCTGAAAACATAGGAGGCCTTTATGCATATGAAGACGACAACCGATTTGAACAACAAAGTGCGGCGCACAAGGCTCTCCAGGCACAAAACACTTACCATCATAGACTCGACATCACTGGATATGCGGGTAAAATCCCACAATGGAGGATGCAGGACGAGGCCACAATCCGATCGAAGGCCTCACCGCCATTTGCTGGGATCGCAAATGAGCGTGCCTGAAACTGGTTAAGAGGTCATCAACCATGTCTTTAGGTGTTTCCTCTTTCAAAAACCCCACAAACGAGAAAGTGTCCCAACGCCTGGTAAGATATGTTAAACTACATAGTTGTTAATAGCCCTTGAACTTCATGGGGTCTAAAATAATATGATTGCCTCTTACAGCAAGAATTAACTACCGAATCTTCCTAAGGCTCCTTTGAAGAAGACAGGGAAAGGGATGTACTATCACAGGCCCTAGGAAACAAAGAGCACCTAGGTCACACACGAAGCCTGGGAGTTTACATACCTTGGAGTCGCGGATTCCCAAATGACTCGAAGGCATATAGGAGTAGGAAGAGATTTAAGGCATATCGTGATGAACACAAAAAACAGAAGCTTTGTGCACAATTTGAGGAACAGCTATCTACCTCACTTCAAGAGAAGACTGCATCACTTTAAGAAGAGATAGATTCATTGAGGAAAGAACTGAGACAAGTACACAACCAATCGCAACTCACTCCCGTTAATGCGGTACCCAGTCCTCCCCAACATCAGAATAGCTAGGCATCCATGCCAATTACTGAATATAGTGATGTGCACTTACCTATCGACGACATCAAGCTAATGTACCTCTCTAGAATACTACATAAATAGACCTGGTGGATGCCTTAGCTCATCGTATATCATTATGTAGGAGCTCACACCATGCATCCTCAGAGTCAAACTTGTTAGCTCCATTCCCATTGACGCTAGGTGGGGAATGGCGTATCCATGGCTGTTAGGGACACTGGTGCATGGTGCCCAACTAGAGACCCATTTTGTGAAAGTCAAAGTGGACATGATTAATGATATTTTCAGGACCACCCTCTTGAGAAGCCCCCAAACGAAGAGATTATGACATTAGGGGATGTCGTCCACATATTCATCTAATGGCCCAAGAGGGGACATCACCCTCGACCCATCCGTACCATGATCTCCACATCCAGTGGCCAAAGAGGGACATCATCCTGGACCTATCACATCAGCTCTCGTGGTTCCACCTTAAGCTCTGCTTCAGAAGCCTGTTACATCGGCTCCCGTGGAGACGACGCCGAAAATGTATCGCAAGTGAGGCGCTAAGGCCCAACCGAAGAAGATTATGGTGCATCCCAGGCAATGGAAGTTCATTTTCAGAGTGTAATTGGTCTTCGAGTCACAATTACCCAGCCTTGGACTGATTTGCAGGACTTTGCATACTTGGTAGATGCAGAGTGGCAAGTACGTTTGCCCCGTCATGGTAGGAATGCCAAGAGCGGCAAGTGGTGGGACCCACCAACCTTCTAGGTATAGGACCGTAGGGAGAATCAGTACTACGGCCCCACAGCATGTCAAGTTAGTGGTTGGATAGTGATGTGTTAGGGCATCTTCAATAGTCACATGTCAACTGCCGGTTAGCTTGCTATACAACCCTATATCTGATCTGGAGGACAGAGAATCATGAGAGAGAAGAGATGTTGTTGCTTTCTCATGCAACTATCGTGTCACAAAAACTGACACACATGGGACGGCACGAGCTCACAGTTAGAGAGCTGTCATTACCCACGTGGTTTGCGGGGCCCACGTAGTGGCACAAGCAAGTGCTTTGAAGATGATGAAGACCACACATGGTGGAGCCGACGGCCATTGCGACCGTAGAAGGTCACGATGACGATGAACACGAGAGCAACCTCGTGCACCACTACACCAGCCAAGATGGTGCAGTCGACCTGGATTTCAGTGAGATAGAGAGAGGAGGGAGGTGGCGTGGTCCTTGGCGGGTGCACCATAGTCGCCTATGAGGTGGATCCGGCGAAAAAGACTCAGATTTGGTCAACTCTAGATGTTGGTGGGCCGGATCTTGCTGGATTGACGGTGGCAAGCTCGGAGGCTGCGGCAGTGATGAAGGACAATGCAGGCAGTGGCGGGGGGTGAAGGGAGAGGTTGGGGGCCAGAGTGGAGGGAGAGAGCGGTGACGGGGGTTGGAGGAGAAGGCAGCAGGGAGGGGAGAGCGTTGGCCAGAGGGAAACTGGTGGGAGGATGGGTAGCAATGGGAGAATAGGCTAGACAGTTCACATGGGTCCCATTTTAAATAAAAAGTTATAGAAAGATGATGTTGTGGAGTATGCTAGTGACAATCTATTAGAGATGTTGTTTCTAAAAATAACATGGCACATGTTAGACATAAGGTTGTCTCTAAGTATTGTACATGCCCTTAGCATGGACCTCTCTCACCTCAATCTGCATAGTATAATATTTGGTGGGCTCCACAAGTTTTATAATTGATTCCTTGCCACGCAGGCACGAGATTAATTAAGGCCTACATTCCATACTTCTGTTGGAGTCCAGGCATGACCTGCCGAGGTCATCTACTGGCCTCGGCAACTTGCCGCAGTATCAAGAGTTGCTACGTGTCTACCATTGTGCATTGGTAGTAGATAATATTTTCATCTACTATATTGCTTTCGTGGTTGGAGAAGAGGCCAACTTTGATATGTTGCTCGGATGGGGCCGTTTATGTGAAAACATGTGCTCAAGGGGATATTTAGGCTAAGGCTTCCACTTAAGTAGATCTAACCTTAAATTAAATTAGCTGAACTTAATCGAGCCCATCTTATTGACAAATTAGGTTATTTCGGCTATCATCTAAGGATTAGTTATAGTAAAATCTTGAAGGTTATTTGGCTTGGTTTGATTTGGAGCTCTTCCAATATTGCGGCCCGTTCATGTTGGCTTTGACTTTTGGCTTTGGCTTCTAGAAGCCAATGCCAATAGGAATGCACCAATTTCTATAAGTCACTTCTATCAGCCACTACTTGTACTTTGACATGTTCTAACACACTTTGTATTTTATTATGTTACAATTCTATAAGTTGCATGGCGGTCCGAATGTTGTACTGCTTTTTGTTGCACCGTTTTTCTTACATAATGCATTACTATCCATCAGCCACTACTATTCATCAGACGCTTCTATTAGCCATTACTATTCATCAACCACATCTATTAGCCACTACTATTCATCAGCCACACCTAAAAGCCATTAGCAAAAGCCAATACAAATAGGCCCTTATCTTGTTACTAAGGTTTTGATCTCGAATCCATGCGACTATGCTTGTCTTGAGGACAGATTGGAACTTTAGCCAAGATCCAGGCGATTCTTAGATGGACTAGGTTCCTAAGATTCTCAGAAGGTGTGTGCAAATTTTTAAATTTTTTAGAGATGTATTTTGGAAATTTGCACAATTTTTGGTTTTGGCTCGTGCTGATTTCCACTTCTGGGATCAGGGGTGTGGTCCGACCGCCCCCAGGCCTACGATACAACTAGAGACCGGCCATCCCTAACTATCAGACCGCTCGACCGGTGCAACTGCTTCCTCATAGCGGTCAGACTGGCCATGAGGAATTAAACTCCATTTGCTTTCGCACTTTTATGAGTGTCGTGTTGGTGAGCAAACCTAATTTTCCTAGTTTTCAGCAGCTAGTGAGGTAAAAGTTTTGGAATGCCTTTTGGAAGGTTGAATTTGAAGGCATCATTTACTCCCTCTAACTGCCATATCAGGTCCAACATTTTACATCGATATGGATTTTCTAGGATTTGATATTCCAATCTTTCACTTGTAGGATTTATACTCTGACTAGCTCTTCACCTTGCACAAATATGTATGGTTATAAAACTTTTGTCAGCTGATTATACAAATTTGCCTCCTCACTTAATCTTGCCTCCTCTACAGTGCATCACCAGTTCCTCACCGTCTCCCTCAGCTCTAGTTGCCACCGTTGCCCAAGCAATTCCTCCTCTCCGGTGAGCCAAAAGCCTTGCCATGGCCATTCTTAGCACCCCCTCTCCTTGCTTTTAGCTGAGCTCTACTGTAGAAGGCTATCACCATGCACACTGTTGCCATCATCGTAGCTTGCCGTCGTCCAGTCTCCTCCGGCCTTCTCCACCATTGCCATCCCCACTGCTGTGACTGAGGCAAGCTGTTGAAAATTTAGCACTACTATCGGCCCGAAGTAATGTTGTTGCAGTCATCATTGAAGCTCTACACAGCGCTGTCGCTACGCTTCACTGCCAGCCTAACTCCAGTGAGCTCAGGCCTCACTACCACCACCTAAACAACAGCCGTGAGCTCCTGTATCACTTGCGCCCCTCCACTGCTCCCTCATCGCCAGTGAGCTCACCTGTTACAAAGGTTAAATTAACGCTAATGGCATGTTCAAATCTAATGTAGGTATGATGTGTGGGCCCAAGTTAATTAGTTAGTTGGAATTATATTTAAAACCAGGTTTAAAATCTCAGAGTATAACATGTAGGACCCACATACATGTGTTAAATATGTGAGTATGACATGTAGGACCCACATGTAAGTGAAGAAATTGCCACTAATGACAAATTAGAACATAATAAGTCTATGACAAGTGGGTCTAGCTAAAAATACTTAAGGACTTTTAATTGAACCAAAAACTAAAATATGAATCACTAACATATGGAACCCACCTGGTGAATTAATAAATAAAACAAGATTGACACCATGTGAGACTGACTGCATGACGTACATGTAAGAAATTTCATAAAAATAAATAAAATAGGAAAACATATCTTTATAATTTTGATTTATCTGTTAGAAAACATATTTTCAAAGATTACGCCTTCGACATTATCACTTTTATTATTTTTCAGAATTTATAAATCGAATGAAATTCAAATGGCCATAACTTTTGCATATGAACTCCCATTAAGTGATTTTTGTCTCTAATTTTTTCTAAAATCATGCTCTATACAAATATGCAAAAAAAAGATTTAAATTTAGTTTCCATTTGAATTTATTTATCTCTTATTTGTGCTCATTTGGTTTTATAGAATAGATACCACCGTGCGAGACAATTTTGAGAACGCTTCCAAACCATTCTCTAAGCAACCAAAGTAACGCAAACACCCCTTTGTTCATGTTGATCCTAATATTTTAATTATTATATATTATTTGAAAATTTTATTATGCATGCATTTATGTTTCATTAAAAGTTGCTATATTTGTGGGTATAGTCTGCTTGTATGTATTGATCCTCCTTGTGACATCGATATGCTCAATGTTGTAGCCTTTAGGACATGGTTTACATAGTAGCTAATGTCAGGTTAGGTATATCACATTGAGTATATGGTCTAGATGCTAAGCCACACGCTAGTTTTTACTATGTTCGATCATTCAGAAAAACTCGCATGTGGATATGATTGAAATATTGGACTAGAGGAGGAACCTCTATTAGTTTGGTATGAAGTAAAATGAAAACCTAGATTTAGACGTGGGAGAGTAATATGATAAATTGTAAAATGTGGTAGGGTATCTCACTCTGATAGTATGGTATGAAATAAAATGAAAAACCTAAATTTAGACATGGGTGAGTTATATGGTAAACTGTAAAATGTGAGAGGGTACCTCGCATATAGATAGGGGTAGATTCTCGACCAGGTCAATTAAGAACCGAACACTATTGCAGCAAATCTAAGTCTAACCGTCCAACCACATGTGCTATATGGACTCTGGTATCAGCTGACTAATTGCTCTAGAACTAGCCATGTTTTTTGATATGCCAAGGTAGTGAGGGCATTCTAGGAAGGTTTGCTCATAGGGGCTCCCTTCATCAAGGTGTTGGGACCAAATCTTACTACTACAATGGTGATTGTTTCACCAAAGGGAGGGTATCCACTAAGGTGAGGGTTTTTCATTCACCAGATTAGTGCAAGGATAGGACTAGGTGATGTAAAGCCTTTATGATAATCACTCATCACATGCGTACGGAAGCGTGTAGTGGTCGATGGTGTATTTGATTATCTTATGTGGGTAAACTTGTACAACCTCTCGACAATGTTAAAAACTATTTAAATAGCCATGCTCATAGTCATGAGAATGCTTGGATGTAGCCACACTAGGTATAGCTTTTATTTTGACAAAACGGTTTCATTGGAAATGATGGGATGACATGTATTTGTCGCATGTGCCATGCCCGTGGTCGGGATTTGTTCTATGTTCGCAGCTGAGGAGAGCTATGAATTTCTATTATTTAATCATGATAAAGTTACATAAATGTTATTTCATTGCATTTCAGTTGCTCTTTACAATTCTGTTGTAAATTAATACTTATCGGTATTACAAATATAAACTTGCTTCATTCTAAAAATAACTTGTCCCATAGAGCCTTATTCATTATTACTCTTATATTTATATATATGTTACAATATACTACAAGCCTTGCTGAGTATGAAATGTACTCAACCTTGCTTAAATTGTTGTTCAAATAATGAGAAACATAGTATGCCTGACAATGCGTATTTTACTCCTTGTACCAGAGAATACGACGATGGGTCTTTATAGGGTCTAATCCTTATCGGTTGCCTATGGGCTGTAGTGATACACTGCTAGACTCTTTTGGTTATTTACTTGTCTTTCGCTGTGATTTACTATTGATACATATATTTATTTGGCCAGTCGGCTTATATTGTAAACTTTATATACATCATTTATGTATTTATCTCTTTTGTTGTAACTTAATTACATGTGACGTGTATAGATTGATCTCAATATTGTGATTATGTGTACTAGCCACTGATTATATGACTAGTACAGAACACATACGAGGATTTCGGGTATTCAACGCCCATGGTCCCACATCAGACGATGATCAACAACATTATCCTCCCCAGATGCTGCTCAACGCGAATTAGTGATTGCCTGCCCATTTTTCCAAACTAATGGATGGAAACAACAGTGACAACATCCAATCAATAGCCCCAGCTGTAGTGCTTGCCGTTGAGCCACCCATCGCCGCAAACCACCGCCACTTGCTCCCAATTGTAGCTCTTCTCCTTGTTGTCTCTGATCTCTCTCTTATCTCTGATCTCTCTCTCTCACTGTAAGAAATATGTCCATATGAATGAGGCGTATTCTGTATAATTCCAAATCATGCATAGTTCAGTACCATATTGCTAAAGCAAAGTGAAGGAGACCAATTGATAAGGTGGAGTCCTTGCCACTCCCTAAATCATGTGACACATGGATGGGGATGGCTTTGGCTAATCACACACGTGCGCATGCACGTGCATGTATTTGTGTATTTTCATGTGAAAATCGCGTCCCTTGTGACTTGCGTGATTGTGTCATGACGTGGCGCATCACTTGGCATGCCAAGTCCACCTTATTTTACTAAACCATGCATTATTCTCTCTCTATGTTTAAATGGGATTCAAACATTTGAATTTGAGGATTTATTGGGTTTTGATGATAGGAATTGTTACCAGTGGGTAAAGGCTAGCTAAATGTGTCAGTTACCAGTGGGTAAATGATTGCTTAATCATGTCAATTCATAGTCTGCATCTATAAATATGCCTGCAGACATCCAGAGTACAATGCTAAGAATCACTGCCTTCATTTCTTCCTCCTACAAACCTGTGCTATTGTGTTGCGCCATCTGAACCTTGTCGACTCTTCTCCCAATGTTCACCGTGAAGAAGGGGAGTATTATCTCTGAGTTGTTACTGCCATGATGACCTGCATGAAGGCAGCAATAAAGTTTCTAGGTAGCGCATGTCTGCGCGACTGCTTGCTTCGTTGTGACATCTATGTTCTGCACTGCATCGAGTTTACGCATTTATGTTCTTCATACACAACTGTAAGTCATTCATGTGACAACTCAACTTGTTTAAAATCTATTTCTACATATATATTTTGAAGTACAATGATTTGTCCATTGTTAGTATTGATTTATGCATCATTAGTTATTTGTGATATTTGCCTTCTAGTAAAATTTGGAATTAAAATATTACCCACATTTCTAACATTCTAGAAACCTTACTATGAACTTTGTTGCAATACAACAATGGCTGGTGCTTCTGATGCTATGAAACCTAGGAGGTTTTCTAGTCAGAACTTCTGTAGATGGCAAACTAAAGCTAAGTTTTGGCTCAAGTCACTAGGACAGCTATACAATAATTAAGCAGCTCATGTAGCTCAAAAATATGAACAACACTGATCTTGGCTGCATTTTGGCCATTCTAGAAGATCAGCTCTACGATGTATATATGGACTAGAAGTCCACCACAGAGTTGTGGGATGGACTAAAGCATAGATAGGGAGAGTCAAAGGCTGGTCACTGGTTCTACATGTCTAAGAAATTCTTTAACTTTAGCATAGCTGAGGCTAAGTCCATAGTTGAATAAACTCATGATCTCCAGCTACTGGTTGGTGAGATTGCGCACCTGGGCTATGTGTTACCTCCTAAGTTTGTGTCTACGAGTATTGTTGCGAAAGTTTCTGCTAGTTGGCAGGATTTTGCAATTTGCTTGAAACAAAAGAGAGAAGAGATTTCTATTGACGATCTTAGTGCTGCCCTCGATGTGGATGAAAAAGCTAGAACAAAAGAGGCATTCACTACTTCTAGTGAGAACAATGCAAATATCATAGTAAAAAAGGCAACTAGAAAGAAGTACAAATTCAACAAACTGAACAAGATAACTACCTTTAAGAAGAACAAAACTGAGAAAAAAGATTTGACGGACATCACCTGCTTTATGTGCGGAAAAGACGGTCACATGGCATAGGACTATCGCTTCCACAAGAGCAGAGATGGTGAAACAGCCAAAGAAGAAGATTGTCAACATGATCATAGGTAAGGCCTAGACTTTACGAGGGTATGATAATTCATCTATTGTCTTTTTAGCATGTCATTCCATTGATTAGTGAGTTGATACTGGTGCTAATATTCTTATATGTTCTGATATTTTCTTTTTTTCTTCTAACTAGGCAGCAGGGGCTTCCTCCGTTTTAATGGGAAATGAGTCACATACTTATGTTCTTAGTATTGGCATAGTGATCTAAAACTTACTTTACAGAAGGTTGTCTACTTGAAGATCATGCAGCATGATGCTATAATAAATAAGAACCTCATTAGTGGTTCTCTCCTATGCAAGGATGGTTATAAGCTAGTCTTTGAGTCAAATAAAATTGTAATGTTTAAGTTCAAAAACTTTGTTGGTAATGGCTATGAGAGTGGAGACTTGTTCCGCCTAAGTACTTTAGAGTCTTGTTGTAATGTGAATGTTGCAACTGTTTTAAATAAATATGAGGCAAATATTCGGCATTCTTGTTTTTGTCATACTGGTTTTGATAGTATTGCTAGAATGTTCCAATTACATTTAATTCCAAAATGTGAAATTGTCAAAGGATCAAAGTGCTAGTTATGTGTGCAAGCAAAGTAGCCTCGAAAACCTTTTTAATGATTAGTGGATAAAAAGAACTTAGCACCATTAGGTCTTGTTCATTCAGATTTGTGTGAAATAAATTAATTGTTGACAAAAGGAGGCAAAAGATATTTTCTAACTTTTATTGATGATGCAACATGCTACTGATATGTATATTTGCTAAAAACTAAGGATGGAGTTTTAAACTACTTTAAGACTTATAAGGCCAAGGTTGAGAACTAATTAGAAAAGAAAATAAAAAGGTTGAGGTCTAATCATCTAGGAGAGTACATCTCTCATGAATTCTCCGAATTCTGTTTTGAGCATAGAATAGTCCATGAATTTGCACCACCATATTCACCCAAATCAAACAGGGTAGCTGAGAGGAAAAACTAAATACTAACAGACTTAGTTAATGCCATGTTAGAGAGTGTCGATATGCCTAAGGTATGGTGGGGGAAGCTATATTAACAACAACTTTCGTTCTAAATAGAGTAATCACTAAAAAAATGAGATTACTCCATATGAGGGACGGAAGGGGAGAAATCGTAATGTAAATTTTCTACGAACTTAGGGGTGTTTGGTAAAAGTCAATATACCATTGTAGCAAAAGATAAAGCTTGGACCTAAAACAATCAATTATATTTTTCTAGGGTATGCTCATAATAGCATGACCTATAGATTTTTAGTAGTTAAATTAGAAACTCCTAAGATTATTGCTAAACACAGTAATAGAGTCTACAGATGCTTTATTCTTTGAGGGTATTTTTTCCACGAGAACTGCAGACAGTACATTACGAACTGAGAATGTTCAAACCGAAAATATTGAAAATGAGAATAATAAAACTTCTGAACTTCCCACCATGTCTGAACCAATATGTGATATCCTAGAGAAGGATAACAATCTAGTCGTAGAGGCTCCTCACAGGAGCAAGAGATAAAGGGTTGAGACAACTTTTGGTGACAACGTTGTTGTATACCTCATGGATAATGCACCAAAGACTCTTTTAGAGGCTTATGCATCTTCTGATACTGAGTGTCAGACCCAGATTTCATAATCCAGAATCTTTTATGATTCCACCGCACTATTCTCTAGATCAGTAGATAGTGCTCATAGATACAGTACTGAACATCAAAAGTACATATCGTATGGAAGCGTAATTATAATAGTAGACTTACACATGGGCCGATCAAGTTGAAATCAATAAAATGCAGTAGAGGAAAAGAAACACATAGGTGGGACCCGAAAGACAGGCCCACAAGCAGCCAACTGGAGTTCACAACCTAGTTTTTGGCCTCTTCATCTTCTTTACCAATTGCATCCCAAGATGTAGTGATCTGACTGTCCTGATTCTAGATTAATTAAGTGAGCGAGGGTAAGCACAAACCAACATACTCTACAAGCCAATACACAGGATGCAAATAGGTAACATGCATGGCTTATCAAGGGATCGCTTGGGTTGTGTGTATTTTCCATAAATTGCTTTTAAAATACGATACATAGAAAATTCCTGAGACCTAGTAGTTTGAACTAAAACATGATATTTGGGTAAAAAGAATGCAGTAATAGTAGTAGCACAGATTCCATCCACCGTTACATGGCTCCTGCACCATATGCTAACCTTTCAGCGTTATAACCGCTTACCTGATCATTGGGCGACACCCAGGGCAACACAAATCAAGGTTTTTCACTGCCTACCACTTTTTAATCCCACCCACAAAGTTTTGAAATAGAACTATATCTGGTTAAGTTCCCATGTCTGCCCTTGACCATGGGCATGGCTATTCAAATAGTTATTACTCTGCAGAGTTTGTACACTTTACCCACAAGAGACAATCCGCTCGTTGCTTCACATGATTCCTTAGTCATGCAATTAAGTAGACCCATATGGGCTGCTCCTACTTACGGTGGGTCCCATAAGTTGTGCGGGATGTTCTACCCCCAGCAACTAGCCCAGCTGGACTACCCACACTGACTAGCTCGCCGCGGCAAACTTCATCCTCAACGAATGTACCATTCAAGCTATCATGAAGTCAACTACTTGCGCTACCCCTCTCCCCTACCGATGAGATGACTTCAGGGTCTAGTAATTCTACTATGCCTAGTTGTACTTTATAGACTTGTGGTTGTACTTGTTCTACATAGGAGGTCATGACAAGATTCAATCCTTAGGGTTATCTGGGCGGTTCTAACACTAACCACACTCTGGTGCACCATTGTACCAGCCTCCCCATACCATCTGCCTAGATATTTAAATAAATTGCGGGGTTTTGGGAGCATAAAAAATAACCATATCAAACATACCAGCCGTTTCCCACCCATGACTTCCCAAATTAGTTTATCATGATTGAAAGTGATGCTTGGGGCATTTTGGCTCCCTTGAGTATCTAAATAGTTCTAAGCATGGCGCATAATTATAGACTTATTTTCAAAATATTACCATTATAAATTTCTCTAGGGTGACAAGGCTCAAATGCTCAAATGTTCCAAAAGGGAGTCGTACTAACAACTTAAATAATGGGCATGTATCTAGAATCTTAAAACAATCATAGATTTGTATATAAAATAATGGCATGCAATTTGATAATTTAAATAAAAATAATTTGCAGAAAATATAGGTTCAACATGATCAAAGTATTGACTCACCTTGCATGGTTATACCGTGGTCTTGAGCTCACTCAAAGCTTTCTCATTTGATGGTCTTGGGCTCATGGTCTTCATCTCCATCTGGATCTTGAGTTCACTTGATCCATTGATTCTTCAGGACTACAATTTCTAATTAAGGTTCATGACAAGAGGAATATTCACGAGAATATCCCAATTCGGGTTCAAAGATAGCTAGGCATAGCTAACTATATAATACCATGACTTGATCTTTTTAATTTAATACCCCTTTTTATTATTTTATATTTATTAAGGAAGTTCCATGAGTCAGGTTAGATCTATGGGCACATGTTTGAGTTTAATGGAGTATTAAGTATGTGTTCGTTAAGCGTTAACAATCTGCTCTTTTACCTATAAAATCCTAACCCATCACTGTTCTGGACTTTTCTTCACAACTTGGCATGTGCGTGATTAAACAATAATTGTAATTTTGGTTATACCCCACTCTACACCAATGTTTTAACTAAAACTATATTTCATCTTCTTGCATTTGACTCTAGGCATGCTAATCATATTTTAAGGTCCTTTAAAGAATCACTGTTATTTATAATTTTTGTTGGCCTTGTTATTTTTAACTAATTACTTGGATTGTTTAAGTATTATTTGAACAAGTGGTCCTTATGATCTTTGAGCCATAGAAATTACATAATTATCTTTACATAGCTTAACCTATTCTGCAAGAAAGATCATTAGCTAATGTGGATACTTTTATTTATTCAGCCTGGGCATGTTAATTGATTTCTTTAGTCTAGTTGGCCATTATTCAAGCTAGGTGACCTTAGTTATTAGTTACAGCTTCAAAAACTATATTGTAATATTCTTTTCTTTTAAGCATGTACCAAATTTGAATGTAGTGACATATCAGCTATTTGCCTTATCCCTAACTCATTCGCCCTTCTATCTAGGATTCTTACGATACTCAAATACATACGTCAACAGTGTCTTTTATTAGCACTTGGATTTAAAATAACTTTCAATAGCGTACTAATCGTGTTTGAGACTTTCTTACTTATATGCATGGCAATTCTTAATTTAAATGATGTATTTTTTGTATAATATTAGTGGCTTGCTAGTTAAATTATTTTATCTTAATTATTTATCCATTAATCGAAAAAGAACTCTCTTGGTTTTTTGAGATATAGAAATGGCAATTACATTGTATATGGTTGAATCTTGTATCACTTAATACTATATTTCCTCTATCAGGCAATTCATTATTATTTTTAGGCATATTCCATGTAATTAATCATCATTTCATGTGAACACTGCCAAAACAAAATTTTATAATCACAACTCACTAGAACTTATTGGCTACCATTAAACCTCATTAGCCATTTATCCACTTAATTATTGTATATTATATTTCTATATCCTTGTGTGTGTATATATATATATATATATTTAAATCCTAGTTAATTATTTTGGTTTTCTTAATTTATTTCTATTTGAAAATGGCCATAAGAAATTAGATGAAAAGGTGGGTAATGAGGGACTCGATGCCAGGACCAAGTACTCAAGGGTGCTCAGCTAACCAACTGACCGACTGCTACTTTGTGACTTAGGGAGCAAAACAAGGGCGAAGGCAGCAGGGGAAGGCTCGACTAGAAATAGAGGAGGCAGGTGGCATGGCCGGGCGGTGGGGGAGGCTAGAGGGGTGGTGGGGGAGGCAAAAATGGGTTGCCTGTGTGGTGGAGAGGCCGAAGGGGACAAAAGTTGAAGCCTAGGGGCTTTACGGTGGGCTGGCAACTGCCCTAGGAGGGCGGCGGTGGAGGCCAAACGGGGTGGCGTCGCTGTGGTGAGGGAAGGTGAGAATGGAGGTGAGCACGAGCTGGAGCAAGGTAGGAGGAGACTCACCATGTAGTGGGCGAAGCGGGAGAGGGGCCGATGAGGTTCATCGGCAGGCACGGGTGGTGGCGCGGGTAGTTCGATGGTGCCAGTTAGGTGGGGCGAGGGGGTGCTCTGAGCAACGGTTTGGGAAGGTAAAGGAGGTCTTGGTGATGCTCAGGAAGAAGGGAATTGAGCTGAGGCGGTTTGGAGGAGGAACAACGGAGATAGGAGCACTATCTTTTGGAGAGGGAGAAGGTGGTAGTGCAGTGAACTTGTGTGGTCTGAGACCAAAATTGATGGAGGATACCTACAATTGGGAGCATGGAATGCAATGTGACACGAGAGCTCTTGAAGGAAACACAATGGAACGGTCGGAACATCATGGAGCATCCATGGCTGGCGCACAGCTAGAGCCAAGATCAACTTGATGGAGAAGAGGAGGAGGCCAAGAAGGGTGCAGAGCTGCTAGTGGTGGGCAAAGGAGCCATTTATAGTGGTAGAGGCACTACTATTGCGGCACTACAATCGGTGACCGATGTGCAGTGCATAGAGTTGCAGCGATGTGAGCTCGGCATGGCACCTGTGGATGGAGGGGCAAGGTGTGGGCATTGCCAGGGCATAGAGGGGGTGTGGTGAGGGGATGTGCTGCTATGATGTTGGCACTAGATGGCTCGGGCGTGTGCATGATGTGGTGGCAGGTCTCAACTACAGCGCACGATTGCACGGCCTGAGCACGGCGGCATGGCGCCAGGAGAAAGGAGGGGGCCTGTGCGCATGGCTTGCGTAGGAAGCAGGGAGAGATAGAGGAGAGGAGAGGTCTTGCGTGTGTGAGCCGACGTGGAGACACGACGGATGTAGGTACGCATGCGCTGTGGCTAACGGAGGCAGCGTGGTGTAGACGCCAGGAAAGACACAGGGGGAAGAAAGAAGAACATGAGGGAGGAAAAGAAAGAAAGAGAAAGGAGAGAGAAGAAATGTGGGCCCGCATGGAAGGGAGAGAAATAAGAATAAAGAGAGGAATAGAGCATTGCTGAAATTTCAAAAATGGGATTTTAACCTTTTCATATTAGAATCCATATTCTTGAATCTTCACTTTGAACCAGATTTTGTTTTATGGACTTAGATTTGCATTTAGTTTCTTGAATTTAATTTCACAATTACCTTCCTTTGGATTTTTCATTTCTTTTATTAATACAATTATTATTTTTACTTGGAAATTATTTCCTACTGTCAACTTGCATATCGTAAAACTCCAGTGATTCCAAATAAATGTTCTAAAGAAATTTGAATGCCAACAAAATGCGAGAAAAAGGTTTAAATTTCTCAAAATTTTGACTACCCACAATTTGGGATGTTACACTGAGTATTGGAAAGAGGTAGTCCGTAGCGAGATGGACTCTATCATGACTGATGCGACTTGGGAGATCACTAATTGTCATATCAAGTCCAAACCTGTAGGATGTAAATGGGTCCTTAAAAAGAAACTAAGAGCTGATGGTACTATTAAGAAGTACAAGACAATACTTATGGCTAAGGGTTACATCTAGAAAGAGGGAGAAGATTTCTTTGATACCTATTATTCGGTCGCCGGACTAACCACGATCAGAGTGCTCCTTGCGTTAGCATCTTCCTATTGTCTACATATCCATCAAATAGAAGTGAAGACAACCTTCCTTAATGGAGAGTTGAAGGAAGAAATATATATGGATCAACCAGATGGTTTTGTGATTTTGGACAGGAAAATAAGGTATGCAGATTATTAAAATCCTTGTATGGCCTAAAGCAAGCACCTAAACAATGACGCGAGAAGTTTGATAAAATTTTGATATCTACTGGCTTTGTTATGAATGAAGCTGATAAATATGTATATTACCATTATGGTGGGCGTCAAGGAGTAATCTTGTGTTTGTATGTGGATGACATACTTATATTTGGATCAAACAAGGTTAAATCTTTTTTATCTCGATGATTTGATATGAAAGACTTAGGAAATGCATATGTCATTTTGAATATTAAATTAATTAAGAATGAGGATGAGAACACTTTGAACCAATTCCATTATGCTGAGAAAATATTGAGCCGGTTCAGTTTTGAAGATTGCAAAGTTTCTCCAATTCCCTATGATACAAGCATTAAGTTTCGAAAGAACTAGGGGCTAGGAAAAGATCAATTGAGATATTCATAAATTATTGGGCCACTTATATATTTAGTTGTTGCCACAAGACCAAACATTTCATTTGCTGTGAAAAAATTAAGCCAGTTTATTTCTAACCCAGGAGATAACCACTAGGAGGCACTTGAAAGAATATTACGCTACTTGAGAGGCATAACATATTATGGAATTCATTATAATAGATACCCTTCAATATTAGAAGGATACCCTTCAGTATCTCTGATGCGGATGAAATCAAAGCTATAAGTGGCTATGTGTTTACTCTAGCTATATTGTAGTTTCATGGAGGTCTTGCAAACAGACTATATTAACAAGGTCAACCATGAAACCAGAACTTGTAGCACTTGATACAGCCACTATTGAGGCTAAATGGCTGAGAGAACTTCTGTTGGACCTGCCATTGGTTGAGAACCAAATACTAGTAATCCTTATGTACTGTGATAACCAAACAGTGTAGGCCAAAGTCACAAGTACAAAGGATAATATGAAGTACTCCAGAAATGTGAAGCTTAGGCTTAAATCTATCAGAAAACTGGGAAACTCTAGAGTGATTGCTGTGAACTATATTCACACTGAGAAAAATCTAACAGAACATTTTACAAAGGGGTTAGTACAGAAAGCGATTTTCGTCGCATCTATGGACATGGGAATGAGGCCCATTTGAGTTATATCACAATGGTAACCCATATCTTCTTGATCAAAGATGCCGTGACTTAGGTAATAGGAAAAGCAAGTTGATGTTGTAACAAAAGAGTATATATGCATTGTACAATGTCTAATAAACAAAGTACTCTTGACTATATGAAAGGTTGGTATAAAGTTTTAATGTATTCTATTATCCAAATGAGAAAAAGGTATTAGCCTACATGATACCTAGAAAAAAATACACCTATATGAGATTAACTATATGGTTACAATTCACGAGAATAGGGTATTCTCTAGAAAGCTCATGAGCAGATCAGGGAGCATGATCATATAACACTCCATTTAGGCATGGTTTATTGGCAGTCTAGTGTCAGTCGAGATTTCAAGTGGAATCTGACCACGAAAAGCTGTGAATTTAAGGCATAGTCTATTCATCAGTTGTGAGAAGATGAATTTTGTTATTATAGATGTAAGTTTAACCTAAATGAGACTTACACTAAAAGATTGGTATATTAATAGTACTTCAGCATAATATCTTTGACATCTTTTTGCTACCTACTTTGGAATTGGTGCGGGGTTATTGGAAATAAATTCATATGAGTCAGACCCATTTTTTATAATTTCAAAGCATGCATGGTTTAGTACCATATTGGTAATGTAAAATGGAGCAGACCAATTTATCAGGGAGAATCCTTGCCACTTCTTGAATCATGTGAGACATGGATGGGGTTGGCATAGGGACGGCTTTGGCTAATCACACACTCACTCATGCATGCGTGCGTATTCGCATATTTTCGCATGAAAATCGCTTGACTTATGAGTTGCGATGTGCTACCATGCCGTGACGTGGTGCGCCACTTAGCAGACCAAGTCCACCTTATTTTTTCTTAACTGTGCATCATTCTCTCTAGTTGTTTTAGTGAGATTCAAATGTTTGAATTATTACCAGTGGGTAAATGGCTAACTAAATGTGTTAGTTATCAGTGGGAAATTAATTGCTTAATCATGTTAGTTTACAGTCTCTCTCTCTCTCTCTCTCTCTATATATATATATATATATATATATATATATATATATATATATATATATATATATATATATATATATATATATATATATACACACATATATATATATATAGTGCTAAGAATCACTACTGCATTTCTTCCTCCTACAAACCTATGCTATTGTATTGTGCCGTCTGACCTCATCGACTCTTCTTCCCAACATGCACCGTGAAGAAGGGAAGCGGTATCTCTGAGTCGTTGCTGCCGTGAATGCCTACACGGGGGAGCGACAATATGATTTCTGGGCAGCACACATCTGCGTGACCGCTTGCTTCGCTGCGACATCTACGCTCTGCACTGCATCGAGTTTGCGGTGCTTCCTATTCTTTCTCATACCCAACTGTAAGTTGTTCGTGTGACTGATCAACTTGTTTAAATTATGTTTCTATATATATTTTTTGAAGTCCAATAATGTGCCTGTTGTTAGCATTGATTTATATATCATTAGTTATTTAAGATATTTGCCTCCTAATAAAATCTAGAATAAAAATATTACCCACATTTCTAACACTCACCAGACTGCACACAGTGAGGTGAGGTACTGAGCTGTCCCAAGTATAATCGGTTGGGTTTGAACAAAGCCCCCAATAAAATCAGCTGGCCCGTTAAGCCTCGCCCGTTAAATCGAACGCCCAGGAAAACCAACTGAAATTTATTACTTTTCCAGGAGACTGTGCATTAGCAATTCCATTTACAAAATATGACTTCCCCGGTCAGTCCTTCCTTTAATAAACAGTCAATTTGTCACGTTCCATCTCTCAAATTTTCTTTAGGAAAAACAAAAAAAAGGACTTTGCAACGCCTAGCTTGCCCTAGTCAGAAATGAACCACAAGTTATCTAGAAAACGATTAGTATTAGTATATAGTCCATATAGCTGTCATTCACATGCCGTATGCTGAAGGCACTCAAAACAGTCAAATATACAATCAAATCCGTTTAAATTTAGTTGAAAAGTGTGGCGCCATATACTAACTGGGCAATATAGTATAATAGAGCCTTGCAAATTGCAATACACAATTACATATAGCCAGTGGGCTGGAAGGAACACGATTATTCAAACAGTGATTGGTGGTTAGAACCTTATACTAGTGCTTGGTGGTTAGAACCTCTCCTATATAAAACAAAACGAACCGCAAGTCATCTTGAAAACGATTAGTACTAGTATATGTTGAGGAAGCGTCGCTGGCGACCAGTCCGATCGATTCCTCTGCTTAGAACAAGAACGAATCAATCACAGAATCATAGAAGAATAGATTGAACACAGAGAGGTAGAGAGAACTCCTGGTCTTTCTTTATTGCTTTGAATTGCATCAGGTGTACATAATAAACAGGTATAAGTCCCTATTTATAGCCTACGGTGGGGTGCCCATATTGGGCCAGGACTCCTGGTCCTGGGCCCAGGTTTCTCAACACTCCCCCTTGGGCACTCACCCGACATACTCATGCCTCGTTAAAACTCCATAAAAACCCAGTGGGAAAATTTTGGAGAAAGAGTACATGATATATGTGATGCTGCGATGCACGAATTGCCTCATTAAAAACCTTGGTCGAGAAACTTCATGGAAAACTCATCAAGGGAAAAAGAGTACAATTCACCCAATTTCATTTGGTCTTCAGGACTTTATTCTTTGGGTACTTAATCTTCATGATTAAGATTTATTAGCGGGCTTGTGAGAATTCTCCTCCTGAATTCTGCACTTCTCTAAGTCTCATCATTCGAATTCCACGCACGCACCTTTCAAAGCTAGATGCGGGGAGTGACTTAGTGAATAAATCTGCGAGATTTTCACATGACTTAGTATGCAGTACTTTAATGTCGTCCATCTTTTGCAATTCATGTGCATAGAAGAACTTGGGGTTGATATGCTTTGTGAGATGACTCTTCACATAACCCGTTTGCACTTGTGCTACGCAAGCTGTATTATCTTCATAGATAATTGTGGGGGTTTGCACAATGTTCATCCCACATGACTGCTGGATGTGGTGAACCATTCGGCGGAGGCAAGCGCATTCACGTGCGGCTTCATATAGTGCTATGATTTCTTAGTGGTTCGTCGAAGTAGCTACCTGGCTTTGCTTGGACGATTTCCAGGAAATTGCAATTCCACCACACAGGAATACATAGCCTGTTTGTGACTTTGCGGTATGCGGGTCAGACAAGTGCCCAGCATCTGCATAGCCAATCAAGTTCAGATCTTGATTCTTTCTGTAAAACAATCCAAGGTCCTTGCTTCCTTGGAGGTATCAGAAGATATCCTTTATGCTCTGCCAATGCCTTTTGGTGGGCTATGCACTGTACCTTGCTAAGAGATTCACAGCAAATGTAATGTCCGGTCTAGTGCAGTTTGCTAAGTACATGAGTGCTCCTACTGCATTCAAGTATGGGAATTTTGGTCCCAGGATTTCCTCCCCCTCTTCCCTAGGTCGGAAAGCATCTTTTTCTTGTTGTAAAGACCTCCCGATCATCGGTACTTTTGAGGGAAATGTCTTCTCAAAGCCAAACCTTTTAAGCACATTCTGAGTGTAGGTTGACTGATGTACTAAGGTTCCTTCAGGGACATGCTCAAGCTGCAGGCCTAAGCAAAACTTGGTCTTGCCCAAATCTTTCATTTCAAATTCTGACTCCAAGTAGGGGCTTGCTTCTTTTATGTCTTCGGCTGTCCTGATGATGTTTAGATCATCTACATATACAGAGATTATAAAAAATCCATTCTGGGATCACCGTATAAATACACAAGGACAGTCTTCATTATTCGTGTA
This sequence comes from Dendrocalamus sinicus, assembly GCA_036346575.1. NCBI lineage: Eukaryota > Viridiplantae > Streptophyta > Magnoliopsida > Poales > Poaceae > Dendrocalamus > Dendrocalamus sinicus. Next base: position 132,229 of record JAYEVI010000429.1, on the reverse strand, counting down.
GCCTTTCTTGCAGAGAAAGTCGCTTAAGCAATTATACCACATTCTTCCAAATTGTTTTAGTCCATACAGTGACTTTCTGAGTTTCACACTGTACAGATTTCTATTTGCTCTGTCTTGGTTCGGGAGAGGTATTCCTTCAGGGGCTCTCATATAAATTTCTGAATCTAAGTTACCGTAAAGGTATGCAGTCACAACATCCATCAATTTCATTTCTAAGTTCAAGTTCACTGCCATTGAGATCAAGTATCTAAAGGTAATTCCACTCATGACTGGGGAGTAGGTATCTTCATAATCAACTCCTGGACGTTGAGTGAAACCTTGAGCTACTAGCCTTACTTTGTATCTCACTACTTCATTTCTTTCATTTCTCTTTCGAACAAATACCCACTTGTGCCCAACGGGGTGCACATGGGGAGGCGTGCGTCATACGGGCCCAAACACCTCTCTTTTGTTCAGAGATAGCAATTCAGTTGCTATTGCCTTCTTCCAATCTTCCCAATCTGATCTTTTCTTACATTCAGCGAGCGATGCAGGCTCAGGATCAAGATCAATGATGGAGGCAATTTTCTTTGCGAAGTAGATATCGATATTAGCTGTTGTCCTATTCAGGGACTCTCCCGTGTGCACATAATTTATAGCTATTTCTTCATGAGTTGCTTCTTCTGGAGCGATTACTTCTTCAGGAGCTTCACCTTGCGTATCACTTCTTTCAATTGCGGTGGCAAGTCCCTTTAGTTTTCGGCTCCGATGTGTGCGCACACATCCATGCCGATGGGGATATTCAGATCCGGTATGCCCTTTTCTGAAGGTGTCATACTTGTGCCAGGTCTCAACTGGCTCCCCTTCTCATTCTAGGGGACTTCAATGATTGGCTGTGTTAAATCCCTCTTATCCTTTTTCGTCGGGCGTCTCCGGTTACTTTGGACTCGAGGAACTGGAGTTCTCGTCCTTTTGTTCTGAGGCCTCTGGACGGGATTAGAGATATCTTCAATTTTCTTTGGTATTTCAACCCTCTCCGATGCATTGCATGCAGGCACATGCTACTTAATCACGCTCTTCAAATCACTAAAGTGATCGAGCAGTTGGTTTGCCAATGCTTGCAAGTCGATGATCTTATGGACCTCTTTTTCAGTTTCACTAGTGCGCGGGTTATATGCATGAATTCCCGTGGCTTCCCACGTAATTTTCCGATATTTTTCATCAACGGATTGATTTCCTCCCCTTAATGACGGGAAATTATCCTCATCAAAAATACAATCAGCGAAGCGGGCAGTATGCAAATATCCTGCCATGGGTTTCAAATACCTGATTATGGATGTAGTCTCATAACCAACATATACCCCAGTCTTGCGGAGTGGGCCCATTGCAGTACGTTGTGGACGTGGTATCGGTACATAAACCTTGCATCCAAACCTCCTAAGATGAGAAATTTTCGGTGGTGACCCTTGCGCTAGTTGCATAGGTGAATGGATGTTGTAGGCCGAAGGTATAAGGTTGATGAGATTCGCTGCATGAAGGTCTACGTGTCCCCAACATGTAGCTGGCAAATTACTTTTATGCAAGAGGGGCCGGGCAATAAATTTAATTCTTTTAATTAAAGCCTCTGTCAGACCATTCTGGGTATGGACATGCGGTACCGAATGCTCAACTGTAATCCCCATCGCCATGCAATAATCATCGAATGCCTTTGAAGTAAATTCTCCGGCATTGTCCATTCTGATGGACTTGATATGATGATCAGGAAACACATTTCTGATGCGAATGATCTACAAGATCAATTTTGCAAAGGTGTGGTTTCTTGTGGACAACAAACCCACATATGACCACTTCGAAGAAGCGTCAATGAGCACCATGAAATACTTAAACGGCCCTGAGATGGGCTGAATAGGATCGCAAATATCTCCTTGGATGCGTTCCAGGAATGTAGGGACTTCATCCTTCACTTTCAGAGTGGAGGATCTAGTTATTAGTTTCCCGGTGGCACATGCAGGGCACATAAAATCTTCATGATTCGGGAAGTTCTTCACATTAATATTATGCCCATGCAAGTTATTTATTATGTTTCTCATCATCCTAAGATCTGGGGGGCCTAATCTGTCATGCTAGAGATAGAAGAGTTCAGAACTTCTAAATACTGTTTTCAGAAAAGTGTACACTGCAGGTGCCTTAATGTTGCTATAATATAGCCCAGTTTCAAGTGAAGGAAGTTTTTGTAGTACCCTTTTGCCATTCTCTTCGCGCTTCATGATGAGCAGGTATTCCTTACCGTACTCTTCGTCAGTCTCAACATGGAAACCATTGGCGCGAATATCCTTAAAATTTAGGAGAGTTCTAGTCGATTCTGGGTACAATAAGGCTTCTTCAATGACCAAAGTTGTGCCCATGGGAAGTATAATTGTGGCTCTTCCCGAACCGATTATACATGCATCTCTTCCGACGATTGTCGTAAGGCTGCCAGTGCTCTTACGGATCGACTGGAAATACTTAGTCTCTCTTAAGATGGTATTCGTTGTGCTGTTGTCGGCAAGGCATACTTCCTCCATAGGGCGCCACACGTGTTCTAATATAATGTATTTAATTAACATGTATTAGAAGGCATTCAACACATAAATAAAATACGCCAATATCAGAACATATAATGCCATTATAAACTGAATAAATGAATGTTTTATTCCAAAATCATCCAACCATCATGAGAAAGCAAAATCCTAAAGCACCAACCATGCAAGTTCTAAACTTGTCCATTTAACACAAAATAAATGACAATTAACGTCTTATGCATTCTGTGCATCAGACAGAATCAACTAGAAAATCATCGACTTCTTCGGCTATTTTCTCAGGAGTGATGTTCTCTTCAAAAGAGAGCATGGTTGTGGCTGCCTCTAAGTCATAGGAGGGTGCCGCTGCTGGGATGGGTTCAACATCCATCAACTCAGGCAGCTGCTCAACATGCTCCCCCTCAACTACTGTAAAGTGGGCTTCAGGCTGCCCTTTGCCATTCTTCTTTTGAGCTTGGTGGGCATCAATGACATGTTGCAGTTCTTTGCATATCCGAGACCAATGCCCCCATTTGCCACACTTGTAGCAACCCTGGTTCTGCTAACCATAGGTCTTGCCACTCTTCTTAGCCTTTTTGTCGTTTGGAGCATCTGACTTGCCTTTCTGGGCAATGATTTTACCCTTCTTCCCCCTTCTGTTCATCAAGGGCTTTCGCACCTTGTACCTGCTGGCGTTGGCTTCACGGCCAGCGGAGCTGCCTGGTGGCTAAGTGACGTAGTTCTTGCGGAGAAGTTCGTCCTGAGCCTCTGCCACTTGCATCATATCAATCAATTCGGCGTACTCCTTGTAGCCGTCTTGACGATAATTGCAGGCAGTCCGTACAGCACTGGGGTGAAAAGTGGACAGTGTCTTCTCGATCTTCTGCTCATCTGTGATCTGCTTGCCATAGAGTTGAAGATTAGTACAAATCCTGTGCAAGATAGAATTGTACTCCCCGATCGTCTTAAAGTCGGTAAACCTCAGTCTGATCCACTCCTGCTCTGCTTGAGGAAGAATGGTGTACTTGATCCACTCCAGAGTGCTAGTGCACTTTTCTCCGCCATATACTCATTCTTGAGAGTTGGGCAGAGGTGGTGCCTGAGAAAATAAAGTGTCTGATCATTCTCCTCGGGTGTGGGTTGAGCGTCTTTCTGTCCGCTTAATCCAATAGTTGCGCGGAGCTTCCAGCCCCCAAGCACAATCTCGACATCGGATGCCCATGTCAGATAGTTTTGGCCATGCTGGGCCAGCTCCTCGAACTTTCGATTCGTGATGCCAGTCATCTACATGTGTATGAACGAAATAAAATAAGTTTACTTCAAGTAAACATGCATGGAAAATTTACTACAGGTAAATTAAGTGGTACAAATGGTTCTCATAAGGTTTTATAATTTTCTATGCATTTTTTGCTAATTTTAGTGATTAAAAGCAATTTTCAGCAATTACAACTAACCAAAAACAGTAAATAAATACAGAAAATACAGAGAATAATAATGGCATAAATAAATCAGCTTCAAATGCTAAAATAATTCAAAATTTGGATTCTCGAGGCCCTTTTATGCTAGAATATAAATTTTCTGCGAATTCTGCAATTTCTAGGGGTTTCTATGCAAATTTTCAATTCAGAGAAAAATTCACACAATTTTCTGATTTACCGAGGGGTTTTCTGCAAAATTCTGGACCCACTTGTAAAATTAAGGCCTTTTCTGCAAGAATTCGGGACTTATCTGCAAATTTTAGGGCTCAACAGTAATTATAGGATTTTTCAGGCGGGTTTTCGCAAAATGACCAGCGCTTCTCCTCCGGCCAGGCCGATTTTCGGCCCGCTTTATTTGTTTTCTTCTTCCGACCGAAAGGCCCACCGGCCCATTGCCATCTCGCCCGATTGGCCCAAAAAGCCTGCTCAGCCCGCATAACATAAGGGGGGTGTGCTTAGGGTTCCCCTCCCCTCATTCTGTTGCGGGGGCGGCGGCGCCTGGCCCGTGCGCTTGCTCGGGCGACGTGAGGACCAGGCCGAACGGCGCTCGCGTGTGGCTGGAACGCGATGCCTTGCGGACATGCCTCTCAAGGCCGGTGGCGACGGCTGCTAGCCGGAGACCGGGGAAGCGGCGGCAGGGTTGCCGAGCGGCAAGCCGGCTACGGGCCGGTTTCGGGCAGAGCTTCAACCAGCCGGGCGGTGCATGACTACGGTGGGAGGCGAAGGAGCCGGCTACGGGCGGCGGTCAAGGCGGCCTTGCTGCGGGAGGCGGCCGAATCGACTCCAGCGGGAGGCGACCGAGCGAGCGGCCGAGGCTGGTGGTGAACCAGGCAGCGGTGCACGGCGCATACGGGCGGTCGAGGCCGGCAGCGGGCCAAGGCAATACAGCTCGCGGGATCTGGCGGCAAGCTGGCATCAGGCCGATGGTGCACACGCATGCAGGCGCGGTGATGCCTTGGGCTCCACGGCCGACGATGCGCATTCTGGTGCAGTGCCCTTTTTTCTCTTTTTCTGTGTGATGTCGTGCAGAGCAAAACAAAAGAAGCGATGTCAGTTTTTTTCGTACAGTGATCATGCAGAATCAAACAAAACCCATGCAAAATTTTCGTTTCCAATCTACGATGCAATCAACATCTACCCCATTTCGCAATCTACCGATCGACATTGTGCCGGCGATTTCATATCTGTTCGCGGTAGATTTGGGGCGGATTTGCATTGTTTCTAATCTACAGTGCAATCAACATCTACCTCGTTTCACAATCTACCGATCGGCATTATGCCGGCGATTTCAAGTCTGCTCGCGGTAGATTAGGGCAGATTTGCACCGTAGAGATTCAATCTAGAACGCGAAAAGAAAATACAGATTCAAAGCGATCTAGAAAAATTCAATCTGTGCTTCGATGATTACCTTCGTTGACCGGAGCGAAGTCGTGCTGATAACGTGTTGAGGAACCGTCATTGGTGACCAATCCGATCGATTCCTCTACTTAGAACAAGAACGAATCAATCACAGAATCACAAAAGGATAGATTGAACACAGAGAGGTAGAGAGAACTCCTGGTCTTTCTTTATTGCTTTCAATTGCATCAGGTGTACATAATGAACAGGTATAGGTCCCTATTTATAGCCTACGGTGGGGTGCCCATATTGGGCCAGGAATCCTAGTCCTGGGCCCAGGTTTCTCAACAGTATATACACCATGTAGCCATCATTCACATGCTGTATGCTGAAGGCCCTCAAAATAGTCAACTATACAGTCAAATGCGTTTAAATTTTGCTATTAAGTGTGCCGTCACATAGTAACCTGGCAACAATTTCGCTGCAAAGTGTGGTGCCTTATGGTAGAATTTTGTTTAGAATAATTCATTTTTATTTGAAACTACAAAAATATACCTGTGCCTAAATTTTTTACAGGAATGGCCTCCAGTCGCCTAACCGTTAGGCTACTATCACCTGTCGCCCAACGAGAGAGCGACATGCTGGCAATAGTTGGGCCTTTGGTTGACAAGATTCATTTGCCGAACGGTCGAGCGACTGGGAGCTGTCGTCCAACAGTTGTGTGACTATAGGTCTAGTCGCCCGACAATTTGACGACTACCACCTCAGCCCTTTTTTTGGGCAATTGCCCCCCTCCCCCAACTGCGCATGGGGTAATTGGCAATTGTTGTAGGTAGGTAACATTTATCATGTTTTATTTGTAAGTTATAATTTTTTTAAAAAAGGCAGACAATATTAGTTGACCCATTTGTGATTTTCGCAGATTATGAATAGTACAAAATCTATTAGATTCACAATAATATTTTACAATTGTCGTATGCTGTTGTAGTGCAAGAAATTTTACTTATAGAGTCACTTTGGATAATGTTCATAGCTTCTAATATTATAAATGAACAAAATAAAGCCACTTCATTTCATTCATATTTTATTCATTCATGTTCTATCTTCTTTTATGCATCATGATGACTCTATTGTCAAAGAGGGAGAAAGATTGGTAAAAAAATACATATTTAGAGTATGATTTGGATTTTTTGTGCAAAATCTTGCTAAGTTGGAACTTTAATATTTTGCTATGATTCTCTTGATCTTTTGATATTTTCTCGCCATGACCAAGGTCAAATAGAACAATTATTCTTTCGTATAGACCTAAAGTGAGATTTCCCAATTTATTCGGTGGATTTGAAGCTTTTTGTGAAAAACTTGCCTCCTTGAGTAGCTTCACTCCATTTCTACCTTATATGGTTATTTTCAGTATTTTCATTCCTCTTGTGACCATTTTGAGCCTCTCTCTACAAAATTATCCTTCTATGTCTAAAACCACCTCCTATTTGCATTTTTGAAGAATTGCTATGGGTTCATCACAGGGATATTGAAGGACTATGTGATAAGGTCCAGGATAATATTGTGATGAACCATTGCAAGTTCTGTAGAGTGGTTGCTTGATTTTGCAAAAATTACATTTTATCTAGATTGTTTTCTGATCTTACAGGGAAACCGATCATACCACAGATATGGGAGCGATCATACCACTGCATGGTAGTACCGCAGCTTGGTGCCAGTCATACCACTGTGCTATAGTACCGCAGCGTAGTGTCGGTCATACCGTTGGGCAATAGTTCTGACTTTTACTTAACGATAGCTATTTTCCAGAGAGGTCAAATTGTGAGATACATTGTGCGGTAGTATTGGCCTGTAGGAGCAGTAGTACTGACCTAGGTAAACAATTCGGGTATTTGGGAAATTGAGTCATGAATTGAGTTGGGTTGACCCAAGTTGGTGCATTAATATTGCATAAAGTGTGTTTTGACTAACGTGGGTCAAGTTGTGAAGAAGTTATGCCCAAAAATGATTTCTTTGTCTTTGGATGTGTAGGGTCGTTTGGAGTCGACCATGATCAACGGCGAGGATAGGGACTATGCTTATGGAGGAGTTGAGGCCTAGAACAATCAAGAATACTAGGTGAGATGGTGAGCTCAAGGATGGCACGAGAAAGGTGAGAAATGTTGAAGAGAAGTTCAAATGGTAGGTTTACACTATGTGGCATGGTCAGTATAAGTGAGACGTGGTCCGATGGAATTGGAATCGGAGATACTTACCGATGTGTGGCAAGCTAGTGATCACTTACATGTGGTAAGCATAGCGATTGCTTGCAATGGAAAGTGAAGACCAAGTAAAGAAAGGGTATTTTGGTAGTTTGGCCAAAATAACAAAAACTACCTCTAATCAAAACCGCGATGCTTGAGCAGTGTTTGGGAGAGCGATTTAGGTCAAGGAGATGCTAATTTGGTCGAGATGGACCAAGGCTAAATACTTAGCGGATTCGGTCTTATACACTTTGAAAAGCGCACATAAGTGAATTTATGAGGGTAAAACCTATGTGTGAGGGGTTATCGGATTTTTTCCATTGTACTAAGTGGATAGTATCCACTAAGGGCTTAGATGTGGATGGCTAGCCCGTCTATTTCAGGGGTTAGGATAGAGTTTGGGGTTAACCATCCAACCTACCTCTCTTTTGCTCTCTTGTTTAGGGTTATGGTTTGAGAGTGGCTATAAAACTTTCCTTTGTAAGCAAAAATGGAATCAATCTTTGATCATCTCAATAGCTATCTATTGTTTTGATTGATTTGCTCTTAATTTGGTTGGTTTTGATTTTCCTCATCTTTCTTGATCTTGCTGTGTCAAGGATGTATAAAGGTTGGAGATAACCTCTGAAAATCAATCTCCACCCATTTAGCCACTTTAATAGCAAGTTCATAAAGAAACCCAGTTTTATTTGATTTTGGCCTTGATGAGTGCTTTCGTGATCCAAGAGTTTTTGGTTTGATTTATTTGGTTCTCTAACTTGCTGTGACACATGATAATACATCTAGAGCTATCTTGGCCATTATCCACCCACGAGCGCAAGTCGTATTCACCATTTTTTTTGTTTTTGTCTAGTTTTGGTGCACCCTTCCTTCAATCGTAAAAATGTTAGAACTTTGGCAATAATTCTCTTGACCATTGATTGGAATAGATTATTGATATTCTAGAGAAGGTGCATGCCAAGTTTCAAGTCATTTGGATCTATGAATCAGAAGTTACATAGATTATTGGTTTTAAAATCGTGTTGATTTTACTGTTTATCGGGCTGAATTCACTGTAGCATGGTAATGCCGTAGTTACTCTTCATATCTCAGTTTTTAAATTTCTATATTTGCTGAGTTTTGTATTAACTTGTAGTCTTAATCTTCATAGCTTTGTAATAATTGCAGTGGATGATTGATTAATACTTGGGATAAAATTTTGTGAGACCATTTACTCCTTTTTGTCACCATCTTCGGTCCTACACAGAGGAAGGTAATCAGATGATACATACTCACAGAAAGCAAATCTTGCAAAGCAAAGTGGGCAGCGGTAGTACACCGACCACCACCTTTACAAAACGCATCATTCAAGCGGCCACCGTTTCATGCCATTCAGTCGCAAATATGATAACCTGATTGACATTGCAGTGCAAAGATTGGAGAGGCTAGCAGATGGTACTGATAGTTTCTTGAAGTTTGTTGAGTCCGGGGGTGTCAGGTCCTTGCTTAAGCCAAATAGATACTATGAACTTCTCTGAAGATAACTGAAGACAGAGAAAGTCGGTGTCGAGGAAAACTCTTTAGCGGCGTCAATTAAAATCAAAAGCAAAGGTGAAGATTGTAAGAGAGTAATGTAATGAAGATCTGACGACTGCAGTGAATTTCAGTAATCACTATTTTGTCCTGTTGCGCTTCAAGCATTATTACTTTTGTTTTAAGCTTCAGTAACTTATTCATTAGTGAAACCATTCACTATTGTAATTCTGAACTTGGGGATTATATAACTCCTCCTTCCGCATGAATGAAGAATGAAGACAGCTATTTCCTAGTGTCTCTTGTAATTCTCAACTTGGGGACCTATTTGCTATTTATAGTAAATATTAGATTGTTTGGTAAAAAGCTGTCGGGTTCAATTGACCCACAGCTTAGTGTTCCTACTCCGCTGGCAGGGGCGGATCCAGCGGGGGGGGGGGGCTCGAGCCCTCCCTACCGCTACTGGACCCTTGGAGCCCCTCTAGAGCCCCCCTAAATTTTTAGCCATGGATGTATAATGTAGAAGGGGCTGAGGTCGAGCTGAAGGTACTTCAGCCCTTCCAAAAAAATTTTCTGGATCCGTCACTGTCCGCTGGTGTTGTGCACACCATGCTTGGTGCCACAGTTGCTTGGCCATGGGCTGTATCAAGCCACTGCCATGCTTGGCCTCTGCGATCGCGCAAGGCAGGGGTCACCCCCGCGGTTGACCAGCTACTCTACGCCACCCAGCATTGTCAATACACATGTATTGCACCATATAATTGACCCCTTCATGATGGCAAATTTGCAAATCCAAAAAACGTAGTGGCAAGTACCAAAGATCCACTACTACGAGTTGGTAGCTATTATAGAACCAACTTGGGATGGTTTGGACACGAATAATATGCATAGTCAAGCAACGGATTATTGATATTATTTTGAAATGCAAATTCATACCTAGCTAAGTGATTATACAATGTCTTTGTGAAATATGGTGTGTCATGTATTGTTACATGACAATGGCATGTGTTGCACTTTAACCAACTAGGGTGGATAAATGATGTAGACTAGGGCGAGTAGTCGAACTTGGTGATAGGGTGTGTGTCGCGGGTTGTGTGATGGATTGTGTGTAGGCTTAGTGTATTGGTTAGTCTCATCCTAGTCAATTAAATACTTAACTTTGTGCGTAATTAAACTAAGTCACATAAAACAACCATATGCTTGGAATAGGAAAGGCCTAGTTTAGTAAGTTACAGGTTAACGTACTTAGGTTGTAGGTTAGACTATGTGCCAAAACTACCCTTCGAGCACCCTCTCCTAACTATCTTGCCCACCTAACCTCTACTTCAAATTTTGAAACCCCCATCGCTCCCCAGCGCCTATATAAGCATCCATTCCTCGCCCACATGCAGCACACACGTCACCTCCCACTGCTGCATAGGCAATTTGGTATTATTTGTTAAGCATGTACTTTAAAGCACATATATCACAATCTGTCTTTTAAAAACTAGTGACAATGCAAGGCACAACACAATTCTTAGCTACTAATGTTTATATACAATCACCATGATTTTGTAGTATCGCGTTATTACTTATGTTATCTGTATTGTATTTGTTTTTCTGTTGCAACATACGGACACGCGACTAGTTACTGCAAAATTTGTTGCAATCATGGAACTCTAGGAACCTTGAAGTTCACTTCTCTTGGACGAATCTTATGTCGGCTGTTTAGATATTCTCCTTTAGTACCACTACGAAATAGTTGTCAGTTGAGAATGGTCATGTAATAATAGTCCCACATCGGTTATGAGAGGAGATAGATTATGATTTATTACAGTGAGGAAGTACCTACCAAGCAAATATATTGGGGTGATAGGGGGGTTGTGGGGGGCATGGCCCAAGATAACTTGGTTGTTGCTCTGTAGTATGGCTTGCAGGTATATCAGCCCACGACTTGGGGCTGGGTCACTAATTTCGTGGGTCTGGGATCAGACATACGTTAACATATCCGATAAAGCTACGCAACAATTCATATCAGAACTCAAGTACCCAAATAATTTCTCTTTGATAAGACCGGCCTTATGGTTCTGGGAAAAACACCTGGGGTGTGTTTGGTTTGCTGAATATGGATGGCCGGATCCCAGCTGCACCGTATATTGCGAAAAAATCAGGTGTTTGGTTGGATGAATTCACTGTAGCAGCCTGTATCCGCGCGTCCCGCATACGGTCTGGATCCGGGACCGGCAGTGAAGGGCATTTCGGCCGAAGCTAGCAGTCCAGGACCGAGGGATTCCAGAAGTGCGGGCTAGGGTTACCTCTCGCGCTCTCTCCTCCGCGTCCTCAGCATCGGCAGCAGGTGATCTCCCTCTCCCTCTCCTCCCTCCTCCGAATCTGGCGAAGGCCTTCGGGAGGCGGCGCGGCGGCACCGGCGGCAAGCGGCGGACGCGGGCGAGGCACGTGGAGGCGCCACGCGGTTCCCCTCGGCCGGATCCGGCGCGGTGGCCTCGGCCGGTGGAGTCGCCGCGCTCTCCGGTGCCTCCTCTCCCGCGCCGCCGCTGTGACCAGAGGACCGGAGGAGAGAAGAGAGAGGGCCGAGTGAAATGGGGAAGGGGAGGAGATGAAGTAGGCGTCGGCGGTGGTGAGGGGAAAGAAATGAGGAGGCGTCGGCCGAAGTCAGGAGAAGGGGGATCGGGTGGAAGAAAAGAAAAGAAAGAAAAAGAGAAAGAAGGAAGAGAAAGAAAAAGAAAAAGGGGAAAGAAAATTTAGAAATGTGAAAGAGTAGAATTGTTAAGGTTAAAAATATTCATAATTAAAAATAACAATATGTCATTGGGTAAAGAAATTACTATTAGGAATAACTTAGTTTGTGCAAAAAAATGAAAAAAAACATGTGAAGGGGGTAATCACACCACCTCTCACATTCGGGGGTCACTATACCCCATTATACAGCCAACCAAACACCTTCTCAGCCTACTGTATCCGCTCATACAGCCTCATATACAGCCTACCAATCACAAACTCATTCAGCCTGTATCCACAGATACATCGAACCAAACACTCTTCTTTTTCAAAATACGGCTCTCCTCATCTAGCTTCCTCTCATCCAGGATATACGATTCTACTATCCAAAAGCAACCAAACACACCCCTGATGTATGGGGAAAACTCACAGTTGTTGGGGAGGACACTCCATGCGTAACGGGAGAGGTTTGTTGTGATAGCCCTACATTGGCTGCTCTGTAGTTGGGCTTGTAGGTATAGCGGTCCAACGACTTGCGCCTGGGTGGTTGGTTTAGTGGGCCTAGGATCAAACGATGGTTTAGTGGTTCGAAAGCACTGCACAACAGTACCATTGATAGATGCATTGAGCTGTGTGGACACCACCATTTCTTTCCATGCTCGAGTGCTCCTACCTGGTGGTAGAACCCATTTGTCAAACTAGGTAACAGTTTTGCAAGCATTTGTGGCGGTTCGACACGTTCTTATTTCTTAGAAAGATTCTTAAGTAATGCGCACAGCTATGCCAAGCCTATTCAGGAGGCAAATCATTCAGTCCTTGAGATAGAGTGACTAATCATATCCTAACCAATTCTGGATTTGGCGATGTGTGCTACAAAAAATTTAGAAGAATGCTAATTGGACTAGGATTTCTACTTCGTTTTGGAGGACTATGGGACTATATAAGCCATTAGGTGTGTCTATATAAAAGTCAAGCCACAAGCCAACAACCCAAGCATGACAAACTCATTCAAAACAAGAGGCGCATGAGAGGACTAGTGGCTTGTCGGACCAGGATTTTATCAATCTAGGATCCTCTATGATTCCAGCGTACTATTTCTTAGATCAGTAGATGGTGCTTACAGTACATTACAAAATCAAACTCATACATCACATATATTATACCAACACTTATATTTCATATTAGAGTTTAAATAACCCATATTTGGGTAGAGTTTACATAAAGGGGCCGATCAGACCAAAGGCCTACATTACAAAAACGGAAGCAAAAGCAACAACAAAAGGTGAGGCTATACCTTGCCACAGGCAAGCGACTGGGGATAAAAGATGTCTTTGCCTATCTGAGGTAAGGACTAGGATACTAGAGAATGTCCTAATACCATCATTTTCTCCTCCATCTGGTCCTGGAGCTGCATAGCAGGTGTAGAGGCCTTGATCCTTACATTTTCAGAGGATTTAGTGTGTGAGGGTGAGCACAATCAATCATGCTCTACGAGCCAATACACACAGTACAGTATCATAGATGCAAGGTTTGACAAAGGAAGGCTTGGATTCTTTTATTTGCGAAAATGCCAAAGTTGAAATTTAAATTAATTAAAAGTTCATGAGACCTAGCATTTTCAACTAAAAACATGTTTCTAAGGAATGTAAGAGGATGCAGTAACATTAGTAGTGCAGGTTCCATTCACTTTTTACATGGTTCCAACCATCATATGCTAGTTTTGTTACTAAGGTTACATCCACCCGTTATTATCACTGGTTTGCATCCACCCAGGAGAAATCAACTCATGGTTACATCCATCCGTCATGTTTTTCATCCAACCCATAAGTTTTTAGAAATAGACACTAACTCAAGAAAATTCCCATACCCACCTATGACCGTGGGCATTACTGTTCGAACAGTTTTCACTCTATTGAGAACGCACACTTTACCCACAAGAGATAACCAACTTGTTATATTCCACATATTTTCTTGGACATGTAGATCAAAAAGATCATTACAAAGCCTTTATAATGTATCTTCCCAATGGGCCACACCTGCTAAGGTTTCCACCTCTGTGGGGTTACAACCACCCACCCAAGAGGCCCCCTCTTGTGCCACACGGAGGCTTACATCCAACGACACGACCTATGTTCATCTGTAGGCACAACCATGTTGAGCATTTGCAGGCACAACCATGCTAAGTTGATGTAAATTATTTAGCCAGATCATATCTATTATAGATTTGTGGTTGCACTATTTTACATTGGGAAGGAGTTATCTGGGTAGTTCTATCATAAATCACACTCTTGTGCTACATCTGCACCAGCCCTTCTTACTATCCGCCCAAATATTAAAGCAAATTTAGAGTTTTGGGAATTCAAAATAACCTTTCTAGTTCAAATATCAGCCATTTCCCTCCAGTGGCAGCCCAAAATAAGTTTCATGTTCAAAATAATGTCTATGCAAGACTAAGCATGGTGTTTAGATACAGACTTTAACTAGTATGTTTACCATTAATTTCTAGGGTGACAAAGATTGTTGTTCAAATGTCAAAGAGTAACTAGAAGCTTAATGTGAATATAAATTTGCATAATAAACTAAAGCATATAGTTTGATAATTTAAATCAACATAATCTGCATTCAAAAAATATGTGCAAAATAATCAAAGTATTGACTCGTCTGGCTCACAAGCTTGTTGTTCTTGAATGTATTGGTTGTGCTCAAATTACGGATCCTTGATGTCTTCGTACTCTAATTGAACGATCGCGATGAAGAAGCAAATAAATACACGAACAAACAAATAAATCTAAATGAACTCCACAATTTATGATTTTACTCCAATTAGGAAAATATCGATTTTAGATAAATTTAGAAACAAGTTTCGTTTGATTTAGATATAAGATGAGCAAGAACGGCCTTCTAAAGTTTAATTTAGGATTAATTTCTAAAATGCACAGAGCAGAGAGAGTGCTCCCACAATTATAGAGGTGGGGCTTGGAGGTTTTAATTTAGTTTTGAATTATTTTTCTATTGGAAAACTAACCAAGGCTAATAGGTGAGCCACGAAACTGGAATTTTTTTTACGAATAATCCATTTTTTATTCGAAATTACAGAAATATACCCGCAATAAAATTTTTTACAAAAATAGGCTCCAATCCCCCCCCCCAATTAGGCGACTAGAGGTAATCGCCCAACCACCGCGCGACACCTGGGCAGTTTGGTAATGGTTGGGCGAGTTATTGCTCTCGCCCAACCGTTGAGCGACTGACATGCAGTTGCTTTACTGTTGGGCGACTGCGATTCCTGTCGCCCAACAGCTGAGCGACAGTAATGAGTTAAAGCCCAGCGGCAAGCCCCCGGCCACGGCCGCCGCTATTCATTCCATTTTTCGCGCATTCGTTTGGTGACGCGAGAGAGTAGCAGAGAAAGAAGGGAAAGGAGAGAAGAGGAGGAGAAAGGAGGAGAAGAAGAGGAGGGGAAAAAGAGGAGAGCGCGGGATCTTCAGATTTAGGTATTTTTTCGAATGTTTTTGTAATACATCAAATTTGTAGTATATTTTAATAAAATGTTAGAGGTAGTAAAAATTTTGTATGGAAATTTTAGTGTAGAAATTTTAGTACAATTTTAGTATAGAAAATTTTATTCAAGGATTTTTTGTGTAGAAATTTTAGTACAATTTGAGTATAGAAAATTTTAGTATATAAAATTTTAGTATAGTTTTTAGTATAGAAAATTTAATATAGAATTTTGTAGTATAGCAATTTTAGTGTACAAATTTTAGTACCATTTTAGTATATAAAATTTTGTATAGAAAATTTTAGTATGTATATTTTAGTACAATTTTTAGTATAGAAATTTTAGTACAATTTTTAGTATAGAAAATTTTAGCATAGAAATTTTAGTACAATTTTTAGTATAGAAAATTTAGTATAGAATTTTCTAGTATACAAAATTTTAGTACAATTTTTAGTATAGAAAATTGAGTATAGAAATTTAGTACAGCAATTTTCTAGTATAGCAATTTTAGTATAGAAATTTTAGTACAATTTGTAGTATGTAAAGCAACCGTAGTGTAGATCTAGCTAGAAAAAGTTAAATATTTGTTATACTAAATTTATAAAACATGTGATTTTACAAAAGTAACATGCGTATGAAATCTGCATGCAAGTATGGCGCATGACTGGCAGTATTCCCTGTTGCACGAGCACGTGGACCGCGCGCATCGCGCTTCCCGTCGTGTGCCGCCACCGGGGAGCGCGGACGAGCCGGCTGAGGTGGGAGTGGTCCGGACGCGCACACCTCACGTGGCCTAGAGACTCGACGCCCGTTGGACAGCCAGGTTTGTACTACGCCATCGTTTTAGTGCCGTCGTAAGAACGTTCCGTGCTGACCTTTACTTTGTTTGCAGGCTACGGGATGCCGAGCTACTCCTTGTTGCCCGGATGGTGCAGGCCACGGAGGAGGATGGACCCGCCTTGGCCGCAGGCGGGGATGGGGTCGGGGAGCGATCACGACGCTTCCCGTTCGACCGCTCCCTGCTGACGGCTTTGGTGGACCGTTGGCAGCCCGAAACGCACACTTTCCACCTCCCATTCGGGGAGATGACGCCGACCCTGCAGGCTGTGTCCCTGCTTTTTGGCCTTCCGATCGCGGAAGGCGCTGCCTTCCTCCCGGAGGCCCCGGTCGAGTGGCGCGATGACCTACTCGCCAGATTCGAGGGGGTCCTTCCACCGGGTGCCGTGGGTCAGTACTACATGTTCCCGACGAAACAGAACCACGAGCTGTCGCTGAGGTGGATGGCACAGTTCCGGGTACGTGGTCTTTACAATAGATCGTGCCATCGAAGATCTTATTTGCGTTATTATGGACTAATAACATCTTGTTTGCATTTAGGTGGAGCAGATGGCCCTAGAGGCGAACGATCACCAGGTCTCGCACCACTTGGAGGCGTACTTGCTGTGGCTGTTTGGCTGGGTGCTCTTCACCAGCAGCCACGGCGACAGCGTTGACGCGCGCCTCATCGCTTATGCTAGGGCGATCGCGGACGGCGAGCCTCCCAGGTTAGCTGGGGATTGGCCGTACTTGCCGTGACCTACCGCGGCCTATTCAGTGCGTGCTCGAGGTCCAAGCCGAACTCGATCCTAGCGGGTTGTCCCCTACTACTGCAGCTGTGGTCATTCGAGCGCTTCAGCCTCGGACGACCATTGCTAGACGACATGAGTCCATACGGGCCCGACATGTATCAGGGGGGAGACGTCAAACGGCCGACGATAGGTTCTATTTGGTGTCATCGACGGGTAAGTCATATGTCAATTAGTTATTTCCTTTATACTAACGATGGTCGTACGTAACATCTATTCGTCCTTGCAGGTGCAGTTCACACATGTCCAGGTCACGCGGGCGTATCTGCCCTTTATTGAGCAGATCAATCGCCTCACGGCCGACGACGTGCGCTGGGAGCCGTACTCACAGGCGGCAGTGGGGACCGTGCTCCCGATGGATTGTCGAGTCTGTGCTGGCGCGACTGGGCTTTCTGGCTAACGCGCCGAAAGCTCATCTACGATATCATCGTGGAGGACTACTCGCCGCAGCGAGTGATGCGGCAGTTCGGTCTCTTCCAGGCTGTGCCGATACCTGTCGGACCTGCAGTGCCGCCTCCTGTGCATGCGTGAGTGCCCGTGTCTTATAAATTTGTACGTACTTACTACTTCATTGGAAATTACTAACGAAGTGGTCCTACAAGCAAGCACAATAGAAAGGGAGTGAAACGCGGCACAGAGTGTACGGTGAAGATGCAGGGGTGGGTTGCTCAGTGGGACGATGCCCTTGACGACATGGTTGACGAGGACCGCCCCTACGACAGCACAGAGTACACGGAGTACCTGCGGTGGTACCAGACGCGCACACGTACGAGGCTCGTACATGTGGTGGACCCGCCCCCCGCACACCTCCCCGCTCCGACAGACACGTATCCCGCGCACCTGGCGCGGGATACGCACATCGCGGTACGTTACACGTATTTTCGAACATTCACTGCTGGCAATGCTACCTTGGATAATTAACCATTTTATGTCTTTTCTTTCAATCTGACGTGGGTCTTTCCATCACCACGGAGGTCGAGAGTATGCTACACAGGCTCGCCGCAGGTGCCGAGGTGGGCCACGAGGAGCACATCAGTGCGTACCGTCGTTTCATGGAGTGGGGTACACGTGTCGTGCACCTACTGTCCTGCACGAGGCTACCAGTGGCATCCACGCCCACGCCCAGCACACAGACGGCTTGGCCACCGGTGCCGCCCCGACCCGCATGGCAGTACTCTGCAGGCTCTACGTGGGCATGTCCTCCGGCACCTCACCCGAACGAGACTGGAGGATCTGCCTGGGCTCGTACACCGCCAGGCCAGCTGTTCTCGCGTCCTCCGTACATCCCTGGTTTACCCACACAGGGGATGCACTCGACATATGCCCCTTCTCCAGGCGCGATGACTTTCACTGAGGGTACATATCGTACGATCTCCGTTTTATCGTAATGTTTGACATCTGAAACTAACGATATTACTTTTGCAGGTCATTTCCAGTCCGAGTCCCGGCACAGCCCCACCGCGAGCCCGAACGATGTGGATCAATACTTCTCTGAGTGGGTCAGGCAGCAGTCTGGGTCTGCACCTCCTGACATAGCACTAGAGGTTCTCTCCGGCGATGCCCTCCCCGATGCTCCGGAGGGCACACACCCTAAGGTGCAGCTGACTCCACCAGCTCAGAGGCAGGTGCGACATGCTCCTAATCGTTTTACGTTCTCGGAGCGTCGTAACCTGTTACAGTGGAGGACAGCCAAGCGGGGCCGTACGGGAGGACACGGGCGTGGAGACGGGGCAGGGTGGCACCTGATTGTATACCATTGTTGCATGTACTGCTTACGTTTTTTTAACGATGTAAACTTTTTAGTACTGTGCCGTGCTTATCCTCCTCGTTACCTACTCATTAACATCACAATATCATTTACCATCGTATGTATGAATCGTTTTATGGTCAATCGTTTGTAAAAAAAAATTTCCAAAATTATTTTGGCACCTACAACATACAGTGAACATAAACTTTTATAACAACTTTACAAGATTTTTTACCAGTTTCAAATTACAAAATTGAAAAAATTGAAAACATTCATGTGGGGAGCACTTGCAGTCGCTTCCCCATTGGGCGACTGCATGAAAGTCGCCCAATGGATGGGCGATTTGATCCAGCCGCTCCACGGTAAAGCGATAGTAAATGTGTCGGCTTCTGATTGGGCGATAAGCCCCAGTCGCCTACCCATTGAGCAACTGGAGCCTATTTTTGTAAAAAAATTTGTTACAAGTATATTTCTGTAATTTCGAATAAAAAATGGATTATTTGTAAAAAAATTTCCACGAAACTGTATCGGCCACAGTAAAAATAGCCCACACTTCAGTAGCTTAAGACTTCAATTTGGTTTTAATTGCTTTTTAATAAATTAGTCTCACATGTTAGTGAAACATTAAATAATACTAACAAATATTATTAACACTAATGATATGACTACCGTACCTTCTCTGGCCAAACCTGAGCACGGCGTTGCCGTGCTTGTCGCGGGTAAACCCTAAAATAGGTTGCCGAGGCCAAGCTACATCCATGGGCGGGGCGACACGCCGGCGGCGAGCTACGGTGGTGGCAGACGCGGCTTGTGGCGACAACGCAAACGGGAATGCGTGTGTTAGTTGTTGCCTAGTCAATGGGAATGCGTGTGTCGGGCTGGAAATTCAGTAATCTTCTCCGCTGCTGCCTAATAATGGGAATGCGTGTGTTAGCTGTCTAGTTAAAGGAAATGCGTACAATAGATTTCTAGTCGTACCTGTAGAAACCGCTGCTGTTTAGTCAAAGGAAATCGTGTATTAGCTGCAGTAACTGCTTCTGTTTATCAATATCATTACTATCATAAAAGAACGAGTTGATGGTGAGACGTCATTCTCCACTAACTGCTCTATTTCTTCAACTTCTTATCACTCTCTATTTTCCAATCGATCAGAGCAACCTTTTCCATAGCATCATTCTCTATACATCTAATAAATTCCGTTGCAACGTACAGACATATAACTAGTTCAAAGGAAATGTGTGTATTAGCTGCATTAACCGCTGCTGTTTAGTAGGAAATGCGTGCGTCTAAATCAACTGCGGCAGCTAATCTGCCCGACATATTTCACACGAGAGGAGCAGCTTCCTATCACCTTCCTAAGTTAGCTTTCAAAGTCTCGTGGCTCCTGTATGTTTCCTTCTCTGAGACCTGAGGGCTTTGTTTGCTATGTGTGGAGTCTATTAGGTATTCCTTGTGCTAATTCCACGTACGTACAATTTTGCCACTAACAAACGGTGACGTGCAATTTCTACTGAGAGAAGTGGAGCCAACTTCATTTGTGAGAGTAGGGACACAAACTTCGTATGGTACATTGATTGATCGAAGGAAGATCAATGGCCGAAATAGTTGGCTCCGCTGTTTTTTCGTGCTATCGATAGGAGAGAACCCTATTGAAATTTCATCAATAAAATAAATTTGCAAGCCCATGTGAAGATCACTTGTAACATCCCAAAAGTTTGCTTTTTAAAAAAATTAATTTTAGATTAGTTGTTTATAAATGTATGGATTTTATTTGAATTATTCGAGTAATACTGGAAGAAAATATCAAAATCCCGATTCCAATCCAAATTCCCAAATTCAAATCCAAAAATTCAAAATTAAATCTTCCCAAATCTGAATCTCCAGAACAATGTCCATTTTATTTTTCTAGGTCTAATCTAATTTTATTGGCCTATTCTTTTTTTCTTTTTCTTTCTTCTCTTTTCTTTCTCTCTCTCTCCTCTCAGGTACTAAAGTGACACGAATACTGTTCATCTTCTTAAAACAGCCAACCTGCTTCTCTCTGCTCTCTTTTCATCTTCTTCCAAACTGTTAGCCAATGCCATGCATTTCCATCCCACTAAAGAAGTTAAATGCAGCAAGAAACGTCTCCAATCACTGCTATTAATCAACCTAACCTAGTTTCTTAGCCATTGAAATGTCAGTTCTTCAGTTTCCAAGACGTTGAAAACTAACATTGCTTTAATTCGACCATTTTCGATCCATTTCTTTTGGAACAATGTGACATCATTCTACCCCTTCACACCCTCTTCAACCCTAGAACTTCTTGAGCACCGTTTTCCATCGCGAGCTCATCTTCCCGTGCGTCGACCTCCTCCCTCCACCGCGTCATCCCTCTCTCTAGTGAAGTTTTTTTGAAATCCCTTTATGTCATGTTGTGTTCCAGAACCCAAGAACTCCTTTGCCAAATTAATTTCATTTTTATACAGGAAATCACCCGGAATCGAGTTTTCCCCAAAGTTGCCCGAAATTGCTTCCCAACGTCGATTCTTCATCTCCAGCGAGTTTTAGACCATGCCATCACCTCACTTGTCTCGTCACGTTCTACGTGATGCTTCCCTCCTTTTCCCCGGAAACCCTTAACAAATTTTTGCTTTTGAAACCTAGCATGGCCGCCTAGGGTGCTTTGCGTTCCTCTCAATTTGGTGATGTTTTCTCTTATCCTTTCAAGTCAAAACGTGTCAAACCATCCCAGTTAGCTACCCTCCAAATATATTTGGATTTCCCTCACCGAGCACTAAGATATCAAGTTTTTCCTTTTTCTATCGACGCCATTCAAACGCCAATTATGTCGTCTCTGGTGAGTTTCCGGCTTAGCCAATATTTTTCCTAGCTTCACCATGCCATGTTCTAGCCCGTACTCATCTTACTTCTCCGCATTCCAAGCCTAGGTATTGTTCCTCTCTTCTACCCATGTCATTATCACCACCACCGCTACTGTAGGCCCCGCCGAACGGCACCGCCTCTGGCTATCTCTTCCTCATAGTCCTTGCGACCCATTTACTAGTCTCCCGTACCTCCTTGGCTTTTCCTTCGCCGACGCAGGCCATAGCCAGAACCACTGTGATGAACCATGTGGAGGTGACCACATGTGAGTGATGAGTAATTGACATCGGTTTAGGATAGTCGAGTTTGGTTTGAGTGGTTCGGAGTCGAGTCGTTGCGTGGTGCAATCGGGCTCGGTCGGACTTTGGTCAAACTTGGTCATTTGGGATTAGGATGCATATTCCGATAATTCGACAAGTTTGGACTTTGGCATGGTAAGTGATGTTGTTTATGCTTTCATGTGTCGAGCGGTGCTATTTGACGTGTTTTCTTGTCTGTGTGGCTGCAGGACATCGAGTGGAGTCGTGGCGAGACACGGTGGACCGGACTAGGCGCAGGTGGTGCTGAGGTCAGAACGGTCGGGATGTGTCGAAGACGACGTGAACTCGAGGTGGTTGCGAAGCGTGCGAGGCAAGGAGCGCGGAAGCTTCCCGGAAGGTGTAGGAGGGGCGAATCGGGAAATTCGCGAGGCTGCACAAGCGGGAGCGGGCGTCGTTGGATTTAGCAGGCGTAACGGGGCGGAGACCCGTTAGCCAAGGCTATAAAAGGAGAGGAGGGGCTGCATGCCCACTTGAGCATTTTGGAGGGAATTAGGGTTAGCTCTAGTCAAAAGAGGCTTTAGGAGTTGGTTTCTTCTTTAGTCTTTAGTGGTTGGAGAGGCAGAGTCAGTGCTCCCTCTGTCCCCTACGTAGAGTTCTTGAGAGGATAGAGTGTGTTCATCCTCCTCTAAGCATTCATGGTTGATGTTTGAGAGGTTGGAGAGTGTGTGACAGTCATGTAATCATTCCTCGTTCTAATGTACATGCGTATCGTGATTCCTCGCATTTCCCCTTGTTGAAATCTTTGAAAATCTGAAGTTTCATCTTTTTCTTGCTCTCTGTTCTTCGATGCCTTCTTTTGTGGATTTCTTGATTTTGTGATTTTCGAGTTCTTGCTTGCTGGTTTTGGCCAAAATGGGTTGCTATGACATGGGTGAAGCCTAAAAGCCATTTGGCTAGTCAATCCCCATAGCAAACTGAGTTTAATTCCAGTTTCTTGATTTTGGCCCTCTCTGTTCAAGTTTCAGCCAGTTCTAGGGTTTCAGGGAAAAATGTTTTTACTCCATAATCTGACTTGAGATTTGGTCTGAGGGATCATCTAGGTATTGCTCTTATATCCCTAAAATCTCATGTGCAAAAGATCTCTGTGGAAGGAGTAATTTGATTTTGTTTGAAGCTCTTCTCTGAAGATTCCAGTTTCTGTCATTTCTAGGGTTTGGGTTATTTCCTTGATTCCTTTCTTGGCTTGAGGTGATATTTGGCCTGGGAGTTCCCCTAGATATTGCTCTCATATCCCCAGAGTTTCAGTGCCAAAGGATCAAGAGTTTAGGAGGAATTGGAATTTCTGTGAAGTCTCGTGTATTGTCGGTTCCTTGTCCCAAATCTGAATTTCTTGTGTTGGTTTTCATTTCCTTTGGAGAGATGGCATGAAACTTGATCTGGAGAGTCATGTGGCTATTGCTAATATATCCTCAAAGTTTCATGGCCATAGGATCAAAGGTTGGGGAGTAATTTGGATTTTGGTGAAGTCTCTGTATTTTTCAGTTCTTGGCTCGAATCTGAAATTCCTGTGTTTTTGTTGATTTCTTGTGTTGTTTGGAGCCCCCACTATATTTAGTTTATGTTCTTGGTGTGTTTGTCTGAAAAGAAAAGAAGTTCCTCTCTAATCTTCTTGGTTTTGAGCTTTCTCAATCTTTTCAAAACCTTCATCAGACTGTCTTTTTCGGCCAAGCAAAAAAAAGCGATGCATCGCTGATGGCTGAATGGCAAGGAAGTGGTCATGTTCTTTCATTTTTTTGTGTCCTATCTTTGACAATTTTGCATGTAGATCAAACAGCAATATTTTCAGTTGAAATTTTTACTGGCTGGTCTCTGATTTATGCTGAATTTTTCAGTGTCGCATGCGTTCCAAATTTCAGCAAAATTAATTTTAATTTTCTGTGAGGTGCTTAGTTTTGCATCTTTTTGAAAAATCAGTGTTTGATTTCTCGTGGGCGATTTTGAAGCGAGCGACATCGCGAGCGACATTCACCCCCCTCTGTCGCCATTTCGGTCCTACAATTGGTATCAGAGCCGGTTAGCTCTTTTCAATAGATCTTAACCGGTCTCAAGAGCCATGGCGATGGATAAGTACTCGACCAAGCCTCCCGTCTTTGATGGCCTGGATTACCCTTTCTGTAAGAGCCGAATGGAAACATACATCCAGGCTCAGGGGTATGCCATTTGGCGGAAGGTGAAGGTCAGATTTGTTGTTCCTGCCGATGAGAACATCAATGCTGGGAATATGCATGATGTTGAGGCGAATGCTAAGGCAAGGAACATCATCATTCAGGGCCTGAGTCGTAGCGAGTTTGACCGCATATCTCATCTTTCGTCCACCTTCGATATCTAGGAGACCCTCGATGCTTACCATGAGGGCACCACCCAGATAAAGACGGTGAGACAGGACCAGTTCAAGCGAGATTACAACAAGTTTGAAATGCTCGCTGGCGAGTCCCTTGATGAGTGTTTTGCGCGTTTTCACAAGATTCTGAGCAACCTCCGAGCGGTCGGTCTCACATACCCCGACTCGGATAATGCTCGACAGATGCTCGCTGCACTCGATCTTCGTGTTTGGGAGATGAAGGTGACTACCATCAAGGACACCACGGACCTCTCGACTTTGACTCTTGATGCGCTGTACTCACGCCTCAAGACTCACGAGATTGACATTGTCTCTCGCAAGTCGAAGTCACAGTCGATGGCTCTAGTCACCGATCCCGGTTAAACTCGGTCCTTCTTACGAGTCTTCTTGCGGTTTCTCCTTGTCGCTCTCGTGACATAACCGATGATCGCTTAGAGCAGCTGCGGATGATCACCGGCCCTCCTAGCCTGAAGGTTTTCCCATGCCTACAAGGGTAGGAGAGACAGAAAGAGAGGAGGACCCGTTATTTGCTTTGAGTGTGGTGGCCCCAACCACATTCGGGCAAATTGCCCCAAGCTGGAGAAAGGCAAGAACGACTACGGCGGTTCGGGCAAGATCGACTACACCGACAAGAACCGCAACAAGAAGCCTCCAGCTCAGACGCCAGGAAAGAAGAAGTTCCGCAACTTCGGGAAGGCCAAGAAGCTCTTCCACCGCATCCTTACCGCTTTCGACGACCTCGACCTCAGTGAGGTGGAGGGATGGAGCGACGACGACGGGACCGGTGACCAAGAGCCCAAGGATGGCGGCGACGACTTCTCGGCATGTGCTTCATGGCCTCGAGGGCGAACTCGGCGACAATGAGCAGTACTCGACTTCGGACGAGGTAGGCCCCACCTACGACCAGCTCAATCAAGCATTTCTTAAGCTAGGTGGTTTTCATGCTAGAGCTAAGGCTAGGTGTGCTGAGTTAGAGAAGGGTGATATAGTGCTCCAGTTTGTGGAGAGTGACCACCAGTTGGCTGACATTTTCACCAAGCCTTTGGATAGTTCGAGGTTTTCAGCTCTGCGGGGAGAGCTTGGGGTGGTTTGTCCTTATGGACTGTAGTGAGGGGGAGCTTTGGGCTTTACTGCTTTACTATATTGATTATGCTTCTGTCTCATTTCTGTTGCTTTGCACTTGGGGTGCATCGGGCTTAGTCCTTCTAGCATAGGTTAGAGTGTCTCTCTTGTCTAGTTGCTTAGACTTCTTACTCTTATCTTATGCTTCCAGGATGCTTCTTATTAGCTGTTTCTTATCTCACTAGATTGAGCTCACTCACTTCTTGTAGGATCTAGCGAGGGTCGGGCCACCCTCGAGTAGACAGGGTACGTGTTTGCTCTCTAGTGTGTGGTTTACGGTCAGCTAATAGTCCTAGGGTCATATGGGGTAGATGAGAGTCTGTCTGAGCCATAGCTGTCTCTATATCTTATCTATGCTTTAAGGACTGCCTGGTTGGTTTTCTTTACCAGCTTCTCGATTTATTGCTTTGGTTCAGGGGGAGTTCATTTGGGAGCTTCTGGAGCTTAATATTAACTTAACTCAACTTGAACTAAAAGTTGCATCTCATGATGAGGGGGAGCTGGATTTCCTGCATGTCATTCTCCATTGTAAATACCTACATTGAGCCATGCTTATTATCCATTCATGACATGTTTACAATGCTTTACACCTGGCCATGACTTGTGCTTCATTTGCTAGATTTATCATGACTTCATATGTGTAGACTAGCTTTTGCCATGATAAGTTAATTAAATTTGCTCAACTTGAATTAAAACTTGTCATGCTCACATTTGAGTCTAGTCTTGCTCTAGCTATCCTTTTATGATTCATGCCATGTCAAATAGGCTACGTTGAGCGTTGAATCTCTATTGAGCCTTAGATTGAGCTATTGTAGTCTCTTGATGATGCATAAGTTAGTACTACATGTTA
This sequence comes from Dendrocalamus sinicus, assembly GCA_036346575.1. Lineage (NCBI taxonomy): Eukaryota > Viridiplantae > Streptophyta > Magnoliopsida > Poales > Poaceae > Dendrocalamus > Dendrocalamus sinicus. Next base: position 106,034 of record JAYEVI010000429.1, on the reverse strand, counting down.
AAATGCAAAAAGATCTCTTTTGTGCGAAAAAACTGATCTCACCAATTCTCTCCTATGAGACGGCTTGCCATTGCACTTGGCATGAACTTAGGGGGAGTTTTGGATGACCTAGACTATCTTCTCAAGCTTATCGCTTGGAGTAGTCGCATAAGGCTTGAGGTCTAGCACATGACAAAACAAAAATCTGGTTGTCAACAACCTTCAGTTTCAAACGAAAATATGTCATTTGTGCTCAATTTGCTTAAACTCCAACAAGAATAAAGTACTTTAAACCAATGTTTCATTTTTGAGCATACAGCATACTCTTTGGCCTCAATTTGAGCTTCTTAGTTACGCTTAGCTTATTGACATGGCCTGCATCATCCTTGGATATCTTTAGTTGGACTTTGCTCATTGATGACTTGACTTGCTCACATAATGTTCTTCATTTTCAGATTGTCATCTATGTGTTCTAGCTGGCTTATATATATGTTGTCATGATCTAGATAGCGTGTTATTGAATTATGGCTTGGTGTAGTACTTGTTGGTCATATTGGATAACTCTCATGGCTCAACATGCTTAGAAATAATCAACTTCAGTCATTTCATCCGTGTTTGTGATCATATTCTCTCTATTGCATTCTTCATGTGTTTATTGCCAAAAGGGGGAGACTAGAGAAGAAAAAGCTAGTTGGGATCATTTTAGAGCTTTGGAGAACAATTTGCTCTTTTAGTTGTTGCTCTAGTGTTCCTTCTGTCGACATGGTCATTTGTTTCATTCCCTTCTTTGGACCATGTTGGATTCTTCAAACTCAAACTCAACTTTGCACCTTTTTCGGGGTTTGTCAATATACTCATCAAGGGGGAGATTGATGAACCATGTGGAGGTGACCACATGTGAGTGATAAGTAATTGACATCGGTTTAGGATAGTCGAGTTTGGTTTGAGTGGTTCGGAGTCGAGTCGTTGCGTGGTGCAATCGGGCTCGGTCGGACTTTGGTCAAACTTGGTCATTTGCATGGGATTAGGATGCATATTCCGATAATTCGACAAGTTTGGACTTTGGCATGGTAAGTGATGTTGTTTATGCTTTCATGTGTCGAGCGGTGCTATTTGACGTGTTTTCTTGTCTGTGTGGCTGCAGGACATCGAGTGGAGTCGTGGCGAGACACGGTGGACCGGACTAGGCGCAGGTGGCGCTGAGGTCAGAACGGTCGGGATGTGTCGAAGACGACGTGGACTCGAGGTGGTTGCAAAGCGTGCGAGGCAAGGAGCGCGGAAGCTTCCCGGAAGGTGCAGGAGGGGCGAATCGGGAAATTCGCGAGGCTGCACAAGCGGGAGCGGGCGCCGTTGGATTTAGCAGGCGTAACGGGGCGGAGACCCGTTAGCCAAGGCTATAAAAGGAGAGGAGGGGCTGCATGCCCACTTGAGCATTTTGGAGGGAATTAGGGTTAGCTCTAGTCAAAAGAGGCTTTAGGAGTTGGTTTCTTCTTTAGTCTTTAGTGGTTGGAGAGGTAGAGTCAGTGCTCCCTCTGTCCCCTACGTAGAGTTCTTGAGAGGATAGAGTGTGTTCATCCTCCTCTAAGCATTCATGGTTGATGTTTGAGAGGTTGGAGAGTGTGTGACAGTCATGTAATCATTCCTCGTTCTAATGTACATGCGTATCGTGATTCCTCGCATTTCCCCTTGTTGAAATCTTTGAAAATCTGAAGTTTCATCTTTTTCTTGCTCTCTGTTCTTGATGCCTTCTTTTGTGGATTTCTTGATTTTGTGATTTTCGAGTTCTTGCTTGCTGGTTTTGGCCAAAATGGGTTGCTATGACATGGGTGAAGCCTAAAAGCCATTTGGCTAGTCAATCCCCATAGCAAACTGAGTTTAATTCCAGTTTCTTGATTTGACCCTCTGCTCAAGTTTCACCAGTTCTAGGGTTTCAGCGAAAAATGTTTTTACTCCTCAATCTGACTTGAGATTTGGTCTGAGGGATCATCTAGGTATTGCTCTTATATCCCTAAAATCTCATGTGCAAAAGATCTCTGTGGAAGGAGTAATTTGATTTTGTTTGAAGCTCTTCTCTGAAGACTCCAGTTTCTGTCATTTCTAGGGTTGGGTTATTTCCTTGATTCCTTTCTTGGCTTGAGGTGATATTTGGCCTGGGAGTTCCCCTAGCTATTGCTCTCATATCCCCAGAGTTTCAGTGCCAAAGGATCAAGAGTTTAGGAGGAATTGGAATTTCTGTGAAGTCTCTGTGTATTGTCAGTTCCTTGTCCCAAATCTGAATTTCTTGTGTTGGTTTTCATTTCCTTTGGAGAGATGGCATGAAACTTGATCTGGAGAGTCATGTGGCTATTGCTAATATATCCTCAAAGTTTCATGGCCATAGGATCAAAGGTTGGGGAGTAATTTGGATTTTGGTGAAGTCTCTGTACTTTTTCAGTTCTTGGCTCGAATCTGAAATTCCTGTGTTTTTGTTGATTTCTTGTGTTGTTTGGAGCCCCCCACTATATTTAGTTTATGTTCTTGGTGTGTTTGTCTGAAAAGAAAAGAAGTTCCTCTCTAATCTTCTTGGTTTTGAGCTTTCTCTGAATCTTTTAGAAAACCTTGATGCACTGCTTTTTCGGCCAAGCAAAAAAATGCAGTGCATCGCTGATGGCTGAATGGCAAGGAAGTGGTCATGTTCTTTCATTTTTTTTGTGTCCTATCTTTGACAATTTTGCATGTAGATCAAACAGCAATATTTTCAGTTGAAATTTTTACTGGCTGGTCTCTGATTTATGCTGAATTTTTCAGTGTCGCATGCATTCCAAATTTCAGCAAAATTACTTTTAATTTTCTGTGAGGTGCTTAGTTTTGCATCTTTTTGAAAAATCAGTGTTTGATTTCTCGGGGGCGATTTTGAAGCGAGCGACATCGCGAGCGACATTCACCCCCCTCTGTCGCCATTTCGGTCCTACACACTACCACCATGCATGCACATGCTCAGTTTCTAGCTTCCGTGTTCCTTCTGATGCCTTGCTTCATCCATTTTGGCTTGGTTCTATGCTCACATGTGGTCACGTTGCTCGGTGGTAAGGCTTGTTGGATGGAAACAGGTTTTCAACTCCCAGGAATGCATGCAATGTGGTACTTTGCAAACATTTTTTTCCTTGAGCCAATGACATGCGGGACTCACTCACTACTACAGAAAAGGTCATCACAGACGGTTCGAAAACGTCATCACAGACGATTTTGTGAACCGTCTGTATTTATGGGTCAGTGATAATCGAAGGTCATCACAGACGGTTTTCGAACCGTCTATGATTATCAGCTATCACAGACGGGTTTTGAGTAAAAACCGTCTGTGATAGCTATAATCACAGACGGTTTTTAACTAAAAAACCATCTGTGCTATTCTCTTCTACCCCTAAATCTATTTCTGTTTATTGGCTAGCCTCAGGAAATGCTAGCCATGCTCTCGGAAACAAGCAAATCAACATGTACATGTATACATCCAATTCACATCTCAATTCATTTCACAAACATAAAACATCCATTTCGCAAATCAATTAATTGAAATGAGAACAAGCAAATACAGTATGAAACACAGTACACATTTTAAGATTAGAGTCTACCATTACAAGAATAGACAGACAAACAACAAACAATAAAGGGGAGGAGAACAACAAACAGATTGCTCATATCTAGCTAACACAACAAGAACAGAGAAAAGCAAAGATCCTCTATGCCTAGACCTTCTCGCCCCTGATGCAGCGCGCAAGCTGGATGTCTTTGACGCCCACCATCATCGGTGTTGATTGAGCGCTGCCTTGGCACGAGCTAGTTGCTTCTACGGTGTCTTGCCTCCCGTTGACGTGTGCGTCGTCTGCAAGGAGGAGGACAGCAAGGAGGAGGAGAACAGCAAGGAGGAGGAAACTTGCAAGGAGGAGGAAACTAGCAAGGAGGCTGGGTTTTGGTAATATTTATAGGGGAGGGAGAGGCGGAAGTTCGAAATTTTGGGCGTGGGAAAAGAGAGGCGGAGCTACGATCCCAGTGGTCAGATTATCACAGACGGTTCTATTGGCTAGAACCGTCTGTGATGAATGAATATCACAGACGGTTCTATATATAGAATCGTCTGTGAATTAGAGCACAGAATTTTATATACCGATGCAATATAAACAACTAGTATGAAAAGATAAAATAGCAAAGTTTTATATATCTTATATACACTCATTTGAAAGGTTTCGACGAGATCTACAACTTTGCAGTTGAAGCAAAATCCAAATTCCGAAAGGAAGACCAAGAAAAAGGGCAAAAACAGACACTAAAAACTTGCGACGCAGGTTTAGGTCCAAAGATGGCCGATTTTTGGGGTCTTGGAGGGCGACTAGCACAAGCGGGACATTTTTTTTGGATTGAGCTCATCGTTAGCTTTCCAACGAGTATAAAAACATCGAAAACGGACACCGTATGCAAAAGTTATGCCCGTTTTACTGAAGGTGTGTCAAAACTGAATCCTACTCGGACTCAGGCGGGAAATTATGAAAATTTGGGGTATTGCAAGGCGGGAAACATATCACAGACGATTTTTAATAAAAAACCGTCTGTGATATTCCAGTATCACAAACGGTTTTATAATAAAAACCGTCTGTGATAATCTGGAATATCACAGACGGTTTTTATTATAAAACCGTCTGTGATATTCCAGTATCACAGACGGTTCAGAGGTAAGAACCATCTGTGATACTCCTTTTTCCCACCACAAATACCACGGACGGCCATCAAATTAAAACCGTTTGTAATAGTGTACATCACAGACGGTTTCACAAAACCGTCTGTGATTTGGCGTCTACTATTAGCCTTTCTGTAGTAGTGACTGGTCATACTCACAAAATTCCCAAAATTCCAGCAAAAATAAGATTCCAAGGGATTAGCTCGTTTTTCAGAGGTAAGATCTCTTTGAATTGCTCATTAACATATATGATTACTCTTGGGTTAATAATACAACGAGCTTTTATGATCATTGCTGTTTTATAACATTAATTCTGCAACAACGAAGAACGGTTAACACGGATGACATATACATATACCATGCATACACTTTGACTTCTTTGTTACCATTTTTTCAGCTTATCAAAAGTCGAGGACGGCTTTGTTTGCAAGAAGGGGGGATGATAAGAACATGTACCCTATGGATACAACCATATTTGCTATACTTGCTATTCCAATTACAAGAGCTCCTACACATCACTTAAATTATGAGGTGAGCTCGTTTCAAAGAGATTTTACTTTATTTGATAAAGAACTTATGATATTACATAATGAGAGTTTGTTGCGTTTGTTATTATGTACCAAGATTTAAGATTAAGATCATGCAATACGTGATGCTACACCTATGTTAAAACCAAGGACGGTTTTCTGTCAAGAAGGGGAGGATGATGTGACCACGCCACCAACACGTACGACCATAGCGGCCAATATAAAGAATGAACTAAAGGTGAATTCGTTTATTCAACTTCAACATATTTTAAATGAGAATACGATGCTACCTAATGATGAAAATATATATATTTGTAGCACCACATCACTTCGGAACCAATTGAAGCAAGGATTCAAGTTGGACAGGTTTTGGAATCCAATTCGGCCTCTAGATCAATTCGGATTCAGCCTGACAAGCCAACTTCAAACGGCCATAACTTTTGATCCAAAAGGCTTCTTGGGGCCCGTTAGTACTCGTTGGAAAGCTCTTAGAGTCTACTTTCAGATGGATCTAGTCTCACCTCCAAACTCCACCCGAGCAGATCAAAAACTGCGAAACAAGTCATATCACTTTTCCAGTCCGAGTCAAAGTGGGCCGAAGGCCTTGTAACTTGGGCTATTTGGGCCGGTACTGTTCACATGAACAGTACCACATGCGTGAACAGTAATTAGAAATAGTACCACATCCCTTTTCATTAGATAAGTGTGGCTTCCCCCTCCCCTATTTAAGGAGGCCGCACCCCTTTAGTTTTCCTTGGGTTTTTCTTAAGAGATTATTCTGCTTAGCAGTTTCGCTGTATGTTCGGTTGAGGAACTCCAACTTGTGAACTTAAATATTATTCGCAATTTCAGATTGAATCTTAAACTCTCTTGCTTGTGTTCTCGATTCGCTTGCAGGAGATAGCCTTCTTGGCGAGGTCAACCGTGTTCGACACGGTTGATAACCAACGGAGCAGTGGTGTAGTGATTGCGAGGGATTCGATCTGTTTTGGTCGGAGCCTTTGGATCATCAACGTCGAGATCTCCACAATCAACTTATCAGTACCTCTCAAAAGATCGGGCCATCGTAACATCAGCAAGCCTTCGTCATCTTGCTGCCGCCTTTTGCTGCGGCTGCATCTCGAAGCTACGGTAGTTGTTCATTCTGGGAGCGGAGCAGGGTTTTGGATAAAGGAGGGGATTCCTCCTCTCTACATGGTTGTTGCATAATCTAGCTTGGTTCGGCTTCAGAGTCTGTTTCTTTTCCGGTTGAAGAGTCCAGAGTGTTTCCCTTTTTGGTTTTTGAGTAGAACACAGTGCGTGTAGTCCAGAATTGTCTCGGACTCGGTTTTGAACCCGTTTTGTAATCAGTTTTTGTACTCATGTTTGTTCCTATTTAAAGAGCAATAGACTCAAGGCAAAAGCAGCAATTCAGGCTGCACCAAAAGGTGTTCTGAAGCTCATTGGGTTCTCTTGATTGCGATTGCTTGTCTTCATCAACATTGGCAAGGAGAAGCCTGAGGTGGAGATGACATTTGGTATCGGAGCCAGATCGGCCTCGGGAGCGTGATCAAGCGAGCGTGTAAGCCAACATGCCGCGCCATCGATCGGCTTCACCGCGAAGGCAGTCTCGGGAGGAGACGACGCTGCCATCAGAGAGCGGTGGCGGCAATGGCGGAACGGAGCGCGGTCTGGTGATCCACCGAGTCACCAAGGAGGTCAGCAGCAGCAGGGCGTTCCCGACGCTCACGAAGACCAACTACTTCGACTGGTGGCGCTCATGCGCGTGATGCTGCAGGCGCGCGGCCTGTGGAACACGGTGAGCGTTGGCACCACCGACTACGTCGAGGATCGTTTGGCGCTGGAGGTCATCGCCAAGGCAGTCCCGGCGGAGTTGATGGGAACCATCGCCAGCAAGGTGACCGCCAAGATCGCGTGGGACGCAATCAGCACCATGCATGTCAGCGTGGAGCGCGTGCGCAAGGTGAAAGCCAACATACTGCGGCGCGAGTTTGACGGGCTCAAGTTCCACGACGGCGAGACTATGCACGAGTTCGGTTGCCGCATCAACAGGATCGCACATCAACTCACGGTCCTTAACGACGCCTGCACGGAGGAAGAGATCGTCCGCAAGTTCCTCCAGGCACTCCCGCCAAGATACGCACAGATCGCCATGGCGATCGAGACCCTCCTCGACCCGAGCGAGATCTCCGTCTAGGAGCTCATCAGCCGGCTCAAGTCTGCGGAAGAGCGACATGGTCTTAGCGATGGCTTCATCGCTAGCTTGAATCTCACCGAGGATGAGCTGATCGCGCGCGTGGCGGCGAAGATGCAGCTCTCCAGCGAGGGGCCTTCAAGACAGCCCAAGGGGTCATCGTCGAACTAGAGAAGAGGACGCGGCTCGGGGCATGGCAAAGAAGGTGGCTCACGCGGTGGTTCCAGGCCACTCAAGGCTTTAGGCAGCAGCGGCAGTGGCGCTAACTCAATCGGCAGGGATCAATGCCGATATTGTGGGAAGACCGGACATTGGGCCCGTGAATGTCGGAAGAAGAAACATGACGAGGCGGCTCATGTAGTCCAAGTCGAGGAGAAGACAGAGCCCACCTTATTGGTGGCAACGGTGACAGTCAACACACCACCTCCCGTTGCGCCTGCTCTGTCCTTCCCCAATCCTCACTCTCCACTAGCGTCAGCACCGCCGGCGGAATCCTCCTTGATCCATCTCGAGGAAGAAGAGCTGTTCGTCTAGCTCGGTGGAAAGGGCGTCGGCGACTGCACCCGGTGGATTCTCAACACCGATTCTCCACTAGCATCTGCATCGCCGGCTGACTCTTCCTTGATCCACCTCGAGGAAGAGAAGCTATTTGTCCAACTCGGTGAGAAGGGTGTCGACGACTGCACCCGGTGGATTCTCAACACCGGCGCGATGAATCACATGACGGGGGTGAAATACGCCTTCGCCGAGCTTGACACGGGGATCAGCGATACTGTCCGATTCGAGGACAGCTCCATCATCGGCATCGAAGGGCGTGGCACGGTGCTCCTCAACTGCTAGAACGGAGAGCACCAAGAGCTCGGCGGCGTCTACCACATCCCCAAGTTGACGGTGAACATAGTCAGCCTCGGCCAACTGGATGAGGACGGCTTCAAGATCCTGATTGAGGACGGGATTCTCAGGATCTGGGACCAACGGCAGCGGCTGATGGCGAAGGTGCAGTGCTTGCCAAGCCAGCTCTACGTCCTCGACCTTGACATCGGCAGACCGGTGTGCCTCGCCGCACGGAGCAGTGAAGCGGCCTGGCAATGGCATGCTAGGTACGACCACCTCGGCTTTCAGGGGCTCAAGCAGCTCGCGCAGGGGCAGCTAGTGCGCAGGCTCCCGCAAATCGACCACGTCGACCAGGTCTATGAGAGATATCTCACCGGTAAGCAAAGGAGGCACCTGTTCCCAGCGGCAAGCGTGTACCGAGCCAAGAACCTACTGGAGTTGGATCACGCCGACCTGTGTAGCCCCATCACCCCAAAGACGCCCGGTGGCAAACATCTCTTCCTTCGCCGCCGATTTACAAGAGCGAGTTCATGTGGATCGTGCTACTGGCGTCAAAGGATGAGGCCGCGGCGGCGATAATTCGTCTTCAAGCTCGAGCAGAGGTAGAAGCAGGAAGGAAGCTGGGCACGCTTCGCACAGATCGCGGCAGCGAATTCACGGACGTTCGGTGACTATTGTGCCGAGCAGGGCATCCAGCGCCCTCTCACCGCACCGTATACTCTGCAGCAAAATGGCGTTGTGGAGCAGCGCAACCAGACCGTGCTGGGCATGGCGCGAAGCATGCTCAAGGCAATGCGCATGCCCGGCTGGTTTTGGGGGGAGGCGGTCACGACGGCCGTTTTCATCCTAAACCGCGCGCCGACGAGGAGCGTCGAGGGGATGACACCATTTGAAGCGTGGTACGGTCACAAGCCACCCGTGCATTTGTTTTGCACATTTGGCTGTGTTGCACATGTGAAGAATGTTGGCGACCATCAGCGCAAGCTCGACGATCGCAGTACGCCGATGGTGTTCATCGGGTACAAGCCGGGCTCCAAGGCATACAGGTTCTACAATTCGAACACCGAACGTATGGTCACATCGCGCAATGCGGTGTTTGATGAAGCAAGAGCCTGGGACTGGAGCAAGCACGACGAAGACTCAAGCGCGGCAGACTCGGAACCATTTCACATCGACCAAATGACGGTGACGATCCACCATGACATGGGAGTACAGGATGCGGTGCACGACGCCGCGCCAGGCGACGAGACACCAATAGCACATGCAACCCCCGGTGCAGTGACACCCACGTGCGGGTCTGAACCCCGCACGCCACGCCGACCCAATCCTGCGGGCGGTCGAGTTCGTGACGCCACCGAACGGGGACCTAGACCTGATGGAGACCACGACGACGACGTCCCACTCTGGTTCAGGACACTGGAGAACATCCTCGGCCCGGCAGCGACTCCAGGACTGGCAGAGTGGGAGATGTGGGATGATTTGCTGCTCGCCGTGGGCGATGAGCTCGCCACGCTTGAAGAGGCTTGTGGCGAGAATGCCGGCGAAGGCGATGATCGAGGAGATGGCATCGATCGAGCGAGCGAAGACATGGACGCTCGTCGACTTGCCTTCAGGCCATCGTCCAATTGGCCTAAAGTGGGTCTTCAAACTGATGCGTGACAAACGGGGAGCCATCATCAAACACAAGGCAAGACTCATGGCGAAAGGTTACGTCCAGCAACAGGGGATTGACTACGACGAGGTCTTCGCGCCTGTTGCTCGGATGGAGTCAGTGCGGATGTTGCTCACTGTGGCGGCTCAGGAAGGTTGGCGTGTGCATCACATGGATGTCAAGTCGTGGTTTCTCAACGGCGACCTGAGCAAGGAGGTGTACGTCCGGCAACCGCCAGGTTTCGTCGCGGCTGGGCATGAAGAAAAGGTGCTGAGACTACGGAAGGCTTTGTACGGTCTTCGTCAAGCACCTCACGCGTGGAATGTGAAGCTCGACAGCCGCCTCCGCGACCTCGGCTTCACCTGGTGCGCCAGCGAGCACGGTATGTACACAAGGGGCGTTGCGACATCACGCGTGGTGGTAGGCATCTACGTCGACGATCTCATCATCACGGGATCATGCTCGAAGGACATCGACACATTCAAGGGCGAGATGCGTCGACTCTTCCGCATGAGCGACCTGGGGTTGCTCTCATACTACCTCGGGATAGAGGTGAAGCAGAGCCGGGACTCCGTCACGCTGTGCCAGGCGGCGTACACACGCAAGCTGCTTGAAAAAGCGCAGCTTGAAGGCTGCAACGCGTGCCAGACGCCCATGGAGGTGTGTCTGAAGCGTCCAAGAACAATTACTACGCTGGAGGTGGACGCAACGATGTATCGCAGCTTGGTGGGAAGTTTGCGGTACAGTGCATACACGCCCGACATCGCTTTGCCATGGGCTACGTGAGCGATTCATGGAGAAGCCCCAGCAGGAGCACCTCGTCGCCGTCAAGCATTTGCTCCGTACATCTCCGGCACGATCGACTACGGCATCATCTACTCCAAGCGCTCGAACGGTGACATTCACCTGACGGACTCTGATGTGCAGCGACTTGGGGGGAGATGTGGATGACAGGAAGAGCACGACCAGGATCATCTTCTTCCTCGGTGAAATGCCAATTTCTTGGCAATCCCAGAAGCAAAAGGTGGTAGCGCTCTTCTCTTGCGAAGCGGAATACATCGCGGGCGCGGCGGTAGCATGCCAAGCGGTGTGGCTCTCGCGGCTACTGGGTGACGTGATCAGCACCAAGCTCCAGCCGCCACAATTGAAGATGGATAACATGTCCGCGATCGCCTTAAGCAAGAATCCTGTCCTTCACGACAGAAGTAAGCATATCGATACTAAATTTCACTTCATCCGTGAATGTCTGGACAGCGGGAAGATATGCTTGGATTTCATGAGCTCTCAGGAGCAGCTTGCTGATATTCTGACTAAGTCACTCGGAGGCGCCAAGTTCTGTGAATTACGCGAGAAGATTGGCGTCGTCAAGGTCAAGTGAACCGAGCAAGAATTAGGGGGAGATTGTTGCATAATCTAGCTCGGTTCGGCTTCAGAGTCTGTTTCTTTTCCGGTTGAAGAGTCCAGAGTGTTTCCCTTTTTGGTTTCTGAGTAGAACACAGTGCGTGCAGTACAGAATTGTCTCAGACTCGGTTTTGAACTCATTTTGTAATCAGTTTTTGTACTCATGTGTTACATTCTTTGGACCCTGGCCGCATGCCTAGGTCCAATCAGATGCCACAGGTTTAAATGGGCTGAACACAACTAAGCCCACGGAGTAACGGAGCAACAACCTTATAAGTGGTATTGGGCCTTCTCCCCCCCCCCCCCAAAAGACTAGTCCTAATGGATGGAAGCTCCCTCACACTTATAAGTTGTGCTTGCTCCTCTCCCACAATCCATATGGGACTATTCCTAACAATCTCCCCCTCACACATGGATTGGACACTTCTGCAACCATGAGGTCCAAGGAGATGTTAGGCACCTGAGCTCTGATACCACTTGTTACATTCTTTGGACCCTGGCCGCATGCCTAGGTCCAATCAGATGCCACAGGTTTAAATGGGCTGAACACAACTAAGCCCACGGAGTAACGGAGCAACAACCTTATAAGAGGTATTGGGCCTTCTCCCCCCAAAAGACTAGTCCTAATGGATGGAAGCTCCCTCACACTTATAAGTTGTGCTTGCTCCTCTCCCACAATCCATGTGGGACTATTCCTAACATCATGTTTGTTCCTATTTAAAGAGCAATAGACTCAAGGCAAAAGCAGCAATTCAGGCTGCACCAAAAGGTGTTCTGAAGCTCATTGGGTTCTCTTGATTGCGATTGCTTGTCTTCATCAACATCGGCAAGGAGAAGCCTGAGGTGGAGATGACATTGCCGTTCTTTGCCTCTTTCCGGCGGGGGTTTGGGGGGCGGTGTTGAGGTTTCCGTTTGGGCGTTTGGCTCTCTTTTGTTCGGTATGATTTGCTATTTTGGGCGTTGGTGTATCATATCTTTTTTTCCCGCAAAATTCTATGGTGGTTGTTTTTCAGATTCGTTACCCTGGGCTCCTTGGTTGGTTGCTCTGTTCTTGGTTCGTTTTGGTTGGCGTTTTGAGGGGGATTTTGATGTTTAGAGACTTTGTGGTATGATTCGAGCCAGGCGTTTGAATTCCCTTGTCTTCGGTGCTTTTTCTGGTGATCTTATGGGGGTTTTCCCTTGTCTTGCAGTAGTTCGGATTTGGGAAGGTGAGAGAAGTTCTCGATATTAATTTTTCCTTTTTGTGCTTGTTAGTACTCAGCTCAATTCAATTTCTTTCGTTTCTTAAACGATCAATTCAAGTATTCTGTAGCTGTTCGTGGCATAGGATATTTTTATACAATTATATCTAATTCATTAGTTTTCTTATGTAATAGCCGCAATAGTCTGGTACTTAATAGGGTTTTTTTGTTTCATTTACAGTACCATTAATTTTTCAGATTATGCAACTCATTTTTTCCCTTTTGAATTGTAGGATTTTGACTAAGAACTGGCGATTTTGAGTTGAATATGATATCAAATCCGGTGGATTGGTTTAGTTTTGGGCCCGGATATAAGTTGTAGGGATGCCAGATTGGAGGGTGGACGAGGTAATCTCTTGATTTTGATGATTTTTTTATGGATATGGCATCGAAATGGTTTTCGTAATTAGCATTTGCTTGATGGATTGATCCTGTGTGATGTCGGATGTACTGGTTTGTTAACAAGATGTTTCGGAGTAGATGTTCTCGTGTCCTTGGATGTGACCTGGCTTAGGCAGGAACTGAAAATAAGGTAAAATTATAGACAGAATTATCAACGAGAACTAAAAAAAATGAAGATGTATAGATAGAGTGTGATTGTGAAGAATTTGTACTAGTGCCTAGTGTTGGAATACAGGTAGATTACATTAGCGCAGATTAAAATTTTCTACCACGTAAACTAGGAAACCATGCTAGTAAGAGATCATAAATCGTTACCACTAGACGCGCAATACAACGGAGGTAGAGTTGAAGCGGTCGGTTCAACGTAGTGTGAATACGAGTAAACTACATTAGCGCAGATTAAAAATTTTCTACCACATAAACTAGGAAACCATATGAGTAAGAAATCATAAATCATTACCACTAGACGCACAATACAGCGGAGGTAGAGTTGAAGCGGCCAGTTCAACGTAGCGTGCGTCAATGTAGTGGAAGTAGTCGATCGACCCGATCAGCACCGCAACCACAACAGTGCCTCTGCTGAAGTCCACACGTGTAGGGATAGAACGTGCTAGCACCAGCACCCACAATAGATACTTTGAGAGGTGGCGGCTAAGGTTTCGGTGGGTATGCTTGGGAGACTTTCCTCAGCCTCGCGTCTCTCTATATATAACCTCCAATCGGATCCTTATCTAATACGATTTGATATCGTATCAAACTGGAAGGCCTTTGACCGGATCTTTATCCAATATGAGTAGAGGTTGTATCCCACTCGGAGAGTCTATCATCCGGACCCTTATCATTCCAACCTATTAAGTGTGCGATCTTATAGGATCATGTATATTCGTCCATAAGCCGTAAACTCCATTCCGGTCCATAAGTCGGTAGTGATTCCTAGCAGGACATAAAAACTTCAAAAAATACATAAAGATCATATTGGACGAACATATATAATGTTTATGTACCGATCTCTTTGCCTCATAATACCAGATGAACTTAAGGCAAGAAGCATGCAATTGTATAATAGCTCGATCATTTATTCGAAACAGTAATGGATTACTCAATTGTGAATGACTTCTCAACCACATTCTGCATGGCCATGTCCTTCCTTAATTCAACCACATTGAGGGATCCAGAGATATCTTTCATGTTATAAAGGAGGGACAAATTTCATCTTGACGCTCACATTCTTCCGCATGTTTTATAGTAAACCCAAAAACTACCTTTATGACCACCCAGTTTGTAGGATCATCAATGACAATCAGAGGGGGTGAATGATTGCAGCGCACAGCAGAAACCTTTTTAAAAAATATGTTGTCTTTTGCTCTTTCAATCTGTTAGCCAAAGAAAAAAAACAAAAAGAGCCAAGACAGCAAAAGAAATAATAGGTATATTTTTGGGTGACTATTGCAACACTATTCGGTACTATAGCTTTGCCAAAAAAAACTGACGACGCCGCCGCTGGACCAACGGAAACAACACAATGCCTTTCTCTGTTGATTTACTCAATGACCATGCAACGAAGAAAGCTAATTAGCAATAACCTAATTACCTCTCTCTCCTAATCATGTCTAATCACAAGAAGATAATATGGCAAATTAATCACAGCACTTGGCTAGGACATGCATGCTCACCTACCTCCGTACACATGCACAAAAATCACAGCGTTGCCTTTTCAATTCGGATGATGCATGAATTAATAGCTATGCCTCCTATATGTATGAGATGAAAGATCAACACCTTTGTGTCCGTGCTTTTGCTGGTGGAAGAATCCGGCCGAGGCATGCGTCGACTAAAGAATTACCGAGGACGACACACCTGACCGAGGCATGGATCGAGGCGCTGTCTTCGCATGCGCTGGCGAGGCGTTGCTTTTTCTTCACACCAAAACCGAGTATACTAATTCCTCTCTCATCATCAAAGATCACGTCGCCAAAGAATCTCTCAAATCAATGCATGCAAGCACAGTGTAAATTCCTAGCAAAACCGTAGCCGCCCTCTAAAAACAGCGCACGGCCAAAACTCTTCTTTTTTTCTCGCTCGGTATGACCCGCCGCAGAAGCATATATTTCTTTTATATAGCAAGCTCTCCTATATAATCTCTACTTAAAACCCTAATATAACTCTTCAATTGGACTTAGGCCTTTTTTTATCTCAACTAGGCTTGTGGCCCACTCATTTTTAAGGGACCCGAAGCCCTTCCTAACATGAATTTTTGCACACTTCCGACTTGTCAACTCATCACGTGTTGAAGCCTCCAGGACCATACCTCCCGTAGCTTCTCCACTCATCATCCACCACGTATCGTAACCTACGGACCGCACCTCCGTAACTCCAACACGTATCATCCATCTCTGATCTTCATGCGCCCCAAGCATGAGCCCGACCATCTCGTGACCTCCTTGACCGTCTGAATCTCGGATCTCCCCATCCTAGTCCCGGTCCACCTCGTCACCGACCATGATCGCCTCTATGCTCAACCTGCATATGCGAAGACCAAAGAACATTCTTCCGGCACAAGTTCGTCCAAACTTGACCAACGTTAATCCGCACATATGCAACACAACTCGCATAACAACGCTAAACAAAATCACCAATCATTCATCATAACAAATTAACCACTGTCAATTATTCATCATCAAAATAACGTAGACTTAACCACATGGTCTAACAATCTTCCCCTTGATAAATATATTAACAACACCTCAAGATAGCATGATGAATTAGCTTCAAATAGATATAAGTGAAGAACTGAAGCCGAAAAAGTATTTTAAGCCACAAATCTCAAATCTATTCAAAAACTCTCCCCCTCAACACAAGAGAGGCAATTTTAGCAAATTTCTCATCTCACGAAGCACACCAAATCTCTCCCCCTTTGGCAATGTAATCATCAAGGAAATTCAAAGAAGAAATAATTTTAAGAAAGAGCAATGAGAGTAAAAATCAAGAAGCTTTGTAGATTATACAAGTCATTGTGCATTGATTAAATAAAAGAACCAAGCCATATTTTTTTAGTAGAGCTATCTAAATCATATAAAGTCGTATATCATATAGCAATATCAAAACCAGTCTTGAGCATGATTAAACAATTTATATTAATAACAGGCATCTCAACAATGACCAAATCAATTATAAAGAGCACAATGAGATATCACAACAAAAAAATCACCTAAAAGTGAAACAAATTTAAATCCAGACGAGCTAGCAGTCTCATAAAACAACCTATTGCTCCACACTCAATTCATAAGCATGTGGCATGCTTGTAGCATACTTCTTTTCATAATAAAATGCTTATAGCATTCTTGTTTTAGATGGTGGCATGCTTGAAGCATACTTCTTTTCATTTATGCATCTTTTGTGCCTTTTTCTTTTGTATACCATGGCTTGCTTGAAGCATACATCTTTTCAATTCTCTTGCTCATGTTTTTTATAACATGCCAAATTGAGTGATCATAAAAAAAATTGCAATATGAAACATACGAGCCTCATAGCCAAGATTTAAAATAAGACTCACAACCAAGCTAACCCTTTTCGATGAACATCGTAAAGTACTATCTATAATTAACCTAGTCAAAATATTCCGCCATGTTATATTTTAGTTCAAGTATAGTAAATTAATTTTAACCAGTCATGATCAAAGCTACACAGCATATGAGTAAATATGATAAAGAGAGCTCTGCAACTCAAATAATTTCAATGGCTTGGACTTGTTGATTTATTTGACAAGTATAATAAACAAAGCTTCTAAAATTTTTAAATAACAAGCTCCCCCTTAGAATAATCCCAAAAGATGTAACACACCCAACTCACTTCGCACATGAGCAAAACAAGAAATATCAAGCGACTTAGTGAGAATATCAGGAATTTGAGAATATAACAAGATGTAAGACAACATCACCTTTTCCACATGGTCTCTCAGAAAGTAAAATATCTTGGAAGCCATCAGAAAGAGTGAAGAACTATCAAATGTTCCAATCAAGCAATGATGTAAAAAATCGGAACCCAATCTAGCACATGTTCTCCATCCTTATCAGCTGTTCTTACATCACAGGAAACATCGGTCTCACAGTACTGGGGTTAGTAAAATAAGATCTAGGAATCCAGTACTGAGACACTCGATGAACAGGAGCAACAAAACTAGAACCAAAATCACGTGCATGTAGATGATCAGAATGTCGAAAAGAACGTGAATTATTTGAATTAAATCTCAATCTAACATGTGAAGTAGATTTAAAACCATCATGAAAGTTCTCAAAAAATATAGCTTTCGCATTTGTTTTAGGAACAAAAGAGGTTGCATGTTTTTGTCTTAAAGCATTCAATTTTTCCTTCTTCTCTTTCTTAGCACGTCTAAAGCAAAATTCATGCAAATGACCATCTCTTCCACAATAGATACATTGAAATTTTACATTACCAGAATTCATTTGAGATGATGAGCTAGCACCTACATTATTATTCGATGAACTTTGCACAAAGAATCTCTCAAATCAATGCATGCAAGCAGAGTGTAAATTCCTAGCAAAACCGCAGCCGCCCTCCAAAAACATCACACGGCCAAAACTCTTCTTTTTTTCTCGCTCGGTATGACCCTCCGCAGAGGCGTATATTTCTTTTATACAGCTAGCTCTCTCCTATTCAATATCTACTTAAAACCCTAATACAACTCTTCAACTGGGCCTAGGCCTTTTTTATCTCAACTAGGCTTTTGGCCCACTAATTTTCAAGGGACCCGAAACCCTTCCTAACATGGGTTTTTGCACACTTCCGACTTGTCAACTCATCACGTGTTGAAGCCTCCAGGACCATACCTCCCGTAGCTTCTCCACTCATCATCCACCACGTGTCGTAGCCTACGGACCGCACCTCCGTAACTCCAACACGTATCATCCATCTCTGATCTTCATGCGCCCCAAGCATGAGCCCGACCATCTCGTGACCTCCTTGACCGTCTGAACCTCGGATCTCCCCATCCTAGTGCCGGTCCACCTCGTCACCGACCATGATCGCCTCTATGCTCAACCTGCACATGCGAAGACCAAAGAACATTCTTCCGGCACAAGTTCGTCCAAACTTGACCAACGTTAATCCGCACATACGCAACACAACTCGCATAACAACGCTAAACAAAATCACCAATCATTCATCATAACAAATTAACCATTGTCAATTATTCATCATCAAAATAACGTAGACTTAACCACATGGTCTAACACAGTTATAGAGTATTGTTTGGCAATCTCAAAGTAAACTATTACACATATAGAAAAACTATGACGATCTCAGAACTAAGAATCCTATATACATTATGCATGTGATCAAATGATAACACTTAAGAATATAACAAATCCCGTAGTGTCTTATGGTAAGTAAATCCAACGCTATGTTCTCTAATATGAGTTCACATTTTTTTTATTTGATATCCTTGTATCCACAATCCGTGGAACATGATCATCAATCAATTGATGTGCCGATCTATAAATCATAATTGTCTTATATAATAATTATAAGATTAGAGATAATTTAAAATAATATTAAAATATGAATAAAGAATTCTACGAACAAGTGACATACTTATTGATCAATATGAAAGACATATATTTAAGGTACAAATTAACATATTATTTGAAAAATCGTAAATATAAAAGTGATACAGTCATCTCCATAATCGTCTCTAGAACATATCACAAACACCTAGATTCAGAAATTAGTCTTTCAGGGGTAGATTCTTTATATCTTGGAAGAATATGCGGATATATTCTACCATTTGGCGTAAGAAATGAAATATCAATATGTTATAGCATTCAATTTAAATTTGGATTCTGTAGCTACTGGTTGCGCTTCAAACTAGTCTCTTTCCCCTGCTTGGTTAACTTGAACTGCAATCTGCAGTATCTACAGAATAGATCGCTCACAATCGTTTTTTCCTTGTGTGAATGGGAAATGCCGGAAACTCTGAAGATAAAAAATGTCCATACGTAAGTGCTCCTTTGGTGGTTACATGGGAAGATATTAGAACTCCCAGAAACTCTGCTTGGCGGAGAACACACCAGTTCTCCCTTGAATTGTTATTGGCAGGAATAATTGGTTCTGCCGTTGCGAGTGAGGCTGTGAGCAGAACCTCCTCTTTTATATCAGAAGACAAAATTAGTCATGAGAGTATTGAGGACAAAGCTGAAAGATTGGAGATGGCACTTCTGAAGATCCGCAGCGTTGTTGCCGTCTCAGAAGATTCGCATATTACCCACCTCCCGTTGCTCCAGTGGAAGGCGAAGCTAAAGCGTGTGGCCAAGGAAGGTGACAGCATCTTACATGCGCACAAGATGCTAATCTTGGAGTGCAAAGATGGCAGAAATAGTACAATGAGTACCACCATTACCCAATACTTCTTCCAAGCGGCCAAACGCTTTGTGCCTTTTGGCCGTAAAGATGAGGGTTTGAGTGACATTACAGTACGAAGGTTCGAGAGGTTTGCAGATAGTGCTGACAGCTTCTTCAAGTTGGTTGAATCCAGTGGTCATCCAAAAAGGTTTATGTTCTGGCCATCACTAACCCGAGACTTGCTTGCAGGCAAGTCAATGCAGTTCTCCCTCCAAAGAGGAAGTGGGGCTGGCCTCATTTTGCTATGGCCATGGCTGGATGCTCAAGTTGAAAATGGAACGGTGGGCTGTGTTGTTGTCTACTATGAAAACGAAGTGGTGTGGGAGAAAAATTTGAAGATGGGCATCTTATTCCGTCTTACAGAGGCTGCTGACATCTTGGGGATTGCTATGAGCTGCTTGGAGTTTTTGCCACCACAATTCAGGGTCTGTTTGGGAGAGCTCCACCACTGAAAACGTGGATCTGGAGCAGCAGCAGCTCCACCATGGAGCAGCTCCACCGTGGATCTGTGATCCCACCATAGAGTGTTTGGCTTGTACAGCAACTCCAGATCCACGAAATTGAGGTTTTGGTGAGAATGACCACTTTTGGTGGGATGGGGTGTGTAACCAGTGGCATTGGTGGGTAATTACCACCCAACTCTACGGTGGAGCACCCGTAGAGGAGCTCTATGAAATCCATGGATCTGGCCCTCAGATCTAGGATTTTGGTGGATCCAGATTTCGCGGAGCTAAAGCGTTTGGGTAAAATTTCGTGGAGTGGAGCTGTTTTTTGTGGATCTGGATCTGGTGCTGCATGCCTAGCCATCAGGGGGCTGGTTTATGAAACAACAGCGCAACGCACGGACTATTCCAATCTATCCATGAAATCAGTGTGGTGTTCTCGCCGTATGCAAAATTGTCACCTTTCTGATTGCAGGCAATCTTTGGACAATGGGCATACAGATACTAGATTTCAACTGCCTGAGGCTGTACTTCGGTTTAGTACTAGTTGCTATGTCTCACCTCTCGTCGACAGATCCTGCTCGCCATCGAATTGTGGCTATCCTCTTGAGTTGGCTTGCCATGTGTCTCCCTATCTTCAACCTGAGAAGCTTACTAACCAATATGAGCAGGTTGAGCCAAGTGTAATGGGGGAGCTGCTACCCAAAGTTACAGATGGGTTCTACTACGAGGAAAGACGAGCATCGGAGTACAAAAAGCAGATGTGGTGCGCACAAAACTCGACATACATGTCGGTGGCTCCAGTGATCTCACTGCCAATGACGATGTCAAAGGAATATCTGATGGCAAGTTCGGGTGCGCCTAGCACAAGTAGGAGGACGGCACGGACAAATTCTAAGAATAGGCCAAGAACACAAAGACTGCGGTAACTTAAGCTTATTAATCTCCAGCAGGTCAGCATCAAGAGATAATACTCCAGCTGTATTAATGCAACGTAGTAGCTCGGGCAATCACAGCTGAGAGGTGGCATTAACTAGCTTTGTTGTCGTGGCAAGTATAGAATCTCTTAATTTTCTTATCTCTCCGGCTTTTGTTTCTTCAAAACATGCATGGAATCATTTGCAAGAAAGAAAATAAATTTCCTTAATTGTGGTCCCATCAAGATTTCTACCCAAAAGTTGGCGTGCGCATAGCTACCCTCCGCATCGTCTATGTTGCTGACCCATGAAGGTTCGGTGTTTCCTTTATAACTTTTCTGTTCAGACTACGAATTGAGTGAATGATATATATATTTTGTAACCACCCAATATTTAAATTCTATGTTATCTATTTTTTTAACATTAATTTATGCATTGTTTTAGCATTTATCTGCATTTTAGCTATTTATTAAAACATATCTCTAACAAAAGTAGCAACAATTTTTTAAAAATAAAAACGTAAAATCATGAAAATAATTTTTCTAAATCCTATCTGGTACCAGTGGCCTCTCCAAACATTTTCATGATTTTTTAATTGATTTTCTAATTTTGCAAATCATTTAAACCTCCTCTATTTTGAATTAAATTTAAATCAACTCTTTTTCCCGCCGCACCCTTGGGCCCAGAATTCAGCCCAGAGCCAGATCGTTTTTCCTGTGCCACTCCTCTTTTGGGCCAGCTTCAGCCCGTGTGCCAGCCTCCGATTCAGCCGCCTCGTTCCTCTCCTCTTTTCGCTTCCCTACTGTGTTAGTGTAATTCGCCAAATGTGCCTTCTCTTCCACAGCCGCAGATCAATGTGACTGGACCCCAACGGTCGGGCCTTTTCATCCGCCTGAAAGCGCCACCACCCCGCAGCACTAATGCCCATGCAGGTATGCGCCGCGTCGCAATGTCGCATCACCGTATGAAGAGGTGGATATCAAGCCAGTTCGGCTTAGCTTGGCTCAGCTCGTAAAGGTTTGTTAGGGAGAAGGCTCGATTCGGCTCGGCTCGTTAGATGGAATATACAAATTGCATAATGCAATACAATCATGCAACCAGTCAGCTTATATGACTGAATACCATAAGCATATATCTGTTGGCAAAAACAAAAGGAACCTTTAATCTACTGCCTACTGTGCATAATCGAAACACTATTAAAGCTGAACATATTCTATTTTGACTTTTGAGTGTCTTTAACTTTTCTTTTTATATTTCAAATTTGTTTGTCTGAAATGATAACTTCTATGATTCCCTAGAGTGACAGTGAAACGTATACAGTAGTAATCCTATGACTGAAATTACATCAAAAAGGAAATAACATCTAACGTAGTAGGTTCATAACAAAATAAGAAAAACTTATCAAGAAAACTTCAGTTCCAGTATGAGCAAATATGGCATCTAATGGTTTCCTTCCCATAGGTGAAATTAACAAAGAAAAGAGTAACGTGTACTTTAATAATACCTCTCAGTGACAAAAGAAGTGTGAAAATTGGCATGCATACATACCACTACTGTTGTATTGAGCCGTTCACTTCGTGATGGGCTGGAGATGCTGCCGAGCTGGGCCAACCAAGCCTAGCGAGCGGCTTGTGAGCCGGCTCGGCTCAGCTCGATAATGGACCAGCTGAAACCCTGACTCGGCTCGACTCGTTTGTGGCACGAGCCAAGCCAAGTCGAGCTTTTTTACCACACCTAGCCGTATGCCACCCGGACATATCTTGCGTCATCAAGACTGGATCCACCTTCCACGCACACCCGTTGGCTACCTCACCCGTCTTGTCCTGTAGCTGCTGCCATCCCAAATTTTTCATAGCGAACCATTGAGTGGAGGGAGCGCTCACCCACGAAAACTTGCCGCGCCGCATCGGTTTTCCCTGTTTTCTCTCACTTTTCTTGCCTCTACATGAGCCTTGCATGCATGTCATCTCCTTCCTAGCTTGCCACTAGCCCCATTTTCCCAAGAACTAGAGCTTTTTGCTATTTGGTTCACTGGGAACGTGAGCACCATTCTCGACGCCAGTGAGCACCCTTCAGAGCTGCCATCACCACTGGTGAGATTTCTGTGCTCGACATCCACGTCCAATCTTGCCTCTTGTCTCCCTAAGGGCATCTCCAATGGTCTGAGTCAGTTAGCTATATGCATATACACATCAGCATATATCCTATGTGGAGGAAAGAGAGTATGCAAAAAAAATCGAGCCAGCTCTTCCTAGGGTATCTCCAATGGTTATAGCTTTAAGACTTTCACATTATTTATATAGTACACACTAAAGCTAGCATTCTAAAGAACTATCTATAAGGATAGCTATTTGATGCTTACATGCACACACAGAATTTATAGAGGCTGCATCGTTTGGCGTTATAGACTAGTGCTTAAGGAAGAGCTGGCTCGATTTTTTTTGCATACTCTCTTTCCTCCATATAGGATATATGCTGATGTGTACATGCATATAGCTAGCTGACTCAGACCATTGGAGATGCCCTAAGCACTAGTCTATAACGCCAAACGAGGCAGCCTCTATAAATTCTGTGTGTGCATGTAAGCATCAAATAGCTATCCTTAGGGCATCTCCAATGGTTATAGCTAGCAACTAACTATAAGACTTCCACATCATCTATATAGTACACACTAAAGCTAGCATTCTAAAGAACTATAAGACTTCCACATCATCTATATAGTACACACACGCTCGGGAGAAAGGCAACTGGCGGCCAAGAAGCCCACCGACGAAGGTGACCTCCGCGCTGGCGTCCTCCCACTGCAGGTTGCATGCTTCCTGCTCGCACGCTGTGTTCCTACTAACACGCATCCGGACACGACTAGGGTGATCTTGCCCTCAGAAATAGGTCTGCTTCAGTTCATGTGTGCTCTAATAACAGAGGGCGGTGATGAACTGAAGGAGGCCTATTTATGAGAGTTCGATCAAAACCTATCACAGATGACTGGTCACAAGGCGTATGCTTCCAGCAGAGTCGGTTCATCCTGACAAAGCCAAGTCGAGGGACCGCTTCGTTTGTCGAGGTGGCCTCCGACAGTGCTGCACGGATTCGATTGGAGCAGGCTTTGGAGTCTTCGTACGGGCTGGAGATCGGAGGGCCACCTGGTGCCTCGTGGCTCAAGGATGGTGCGTCGGCGTTTGCTGTGCGACGGGACGGGGCCGGTGCATCTTGCACGGTCCGTGGGTGCACGACCATGGCCGAACGCTCCTTTCCCATAGGGCAGGACGCATGGCGACACGCAATTGGCCCAGCATGCGCTTGTCGAGCGGTCGGGCGAGTGCATGTCTTCAGACTCCACCTGTCGAGGGCAGTCTATCGAGGCGAAGCCGAGTCTGCATCCGACCCCGCTCCATGGACATGCAGGTGATGTGGGATACGGAGCCACCCCTCATGTGCAAGGCCGAGTCAATGGGTCGACTCAACTCCGCAGACGCGGGGTCGGAGTAGGCTCTGAATTCATCCCGCGGGCTCAAAGTCGAGGTCGAAGATGGAGTCGCTCCGTGGAGGCAGAGCCGGCGTCGGAGTCGGAGTGACTGGTTAGTGGCCTGCTGACACTGCATTGATGGCCCCGAGAATCGCGTTGGCCACTGACACGTGATGGGAAGTGGGCCATGCCGTGCGACCGCACGACTGCAGTCATGCATTCATTCCCGAGGGAACGGACGCGTGGCAGGACATGATTAGCGCGTCGTGCGCTGTCAGACTACCGCACGATCACCACCGCGCGCTTTGTCCCGATGGGGCGGGACGCTTAGCGGCGCGGGATTGGCGTGTCGTGCGTTTGGTGAGAGGGCGGGGCGCGCTTCATCCCGATGGGGCGGGATTGGCTACACCACTTCGGCTTCTGTCGGTTGCGCTTACCGGTGGTGTGGGAGCTGAAGGGGCTTTATTACCCTCTTTTGTCACCGTGCCAGCATTCTGCCTCGCATACCTTCTGCTCCCTTGCTCTCTTGCGCGCGGTGCTCTCGCCCCCCTTTGCTGTCGCGTCGTACTCGTCGCCGTCTAGCTCCTGGAGACCAATGGCCCGTGGTGAAGAATGTGCTCACCAGGCCAGTGGTGGTGCCTCATCCAGATGATCATCGTTGATCGAGGTGGAATATGCACTCGAAGGACGTGAGCCATCACTGATGGACAAGCGGTGGGTAGCGGCGGAGAAGGTGGAGGGTCCTTTCTCCCGCGTCTTGGGCCTAACTCTCACGACGGAGGAGACGATCCGAACTCTGTTCCGTGAAGGGAAGCTGTCGGACCGCCGCGAGGTGTGCTTGCTGGCCAGCGATGAGACAGAGCCACCCTCGAAGAAGTAGGAGGCGATCGTCTTCGTCGCTTATTTTGAAGCCGGCCTTCGGATCCCAGCAGCCCTGATCATCGGTGACGTCTTTTGGACCTTGGTGGAGCTGGGCTGGTGAAATAGCCGACTTGGTGTTTCTGGCAGCGCTGACGAGGCCCTGTTGGCCTAGCTCCTCCCTATTCGCGTTTCTCCACGATGCACGATGCCAGCCGAAAAAGCTAGGAGGGGCATTCTCCAACTTTGGCAGCGTCAACTTTGTTCTGCGGCCCCAATGCCGGCAGATCATCCCTGCCAACTCCACCCGGACGAAGTGGGAGTCACACTGGATGAAGAAGTGGTTCTACGTCCACGTGGCAAGTGGCAGCAGCCTTGAGTGCACAAGCCGGCCAATATCGTTCAACTCCTCACCAAATGTGACCATCGACAACGAGGAAAGCGGAGAGCATGGAGGCTTGTGGGAATCACCCTCCGGCTCAACATGCGCGACCTTGCCGAGGAGTTCGTCATGTACGGTATGGCGCCACTTGCCGATGGGTGGCGCGTCCAGGCTGGAGGCCTCCGGCGTGATGGCATTCGACCATCCATATCCTCACTGCCAAGACCCTCCAATCCTCGTAAGTTTTGCACGGGGAGTCCTCGCAGTTTTTCTTCCTTTTTTTCTTTCTTGACTCCGCTTCGCCATTTCTTGTAGGATTCCTTCTGGAAGATGCGGAGCGTGCGGTGGCCGTGTTGTTCAGGCCATATGCGGCCAAGGAGCACGAGCTGGGTGAAACCGCGACCAAGGTGGCGAAGCTGGGGCGGATAAATAGGGTGTGCGAAGCTCTGGGTATTCCCGTGCCAGAGCAGGCCACTCCAGCCCCGAGCCGACCCCGCCGTCGCAACGGCGACGATAAGGGGAAGGGGTCACCTTCTCGATGGAGGGCTCGGTCCCCCGCGGCCGTATGCAGCCCGGCGGCCACCGCTCCCAGCAACTCTGTCGGAGCCGAGGATACGACGGCCGCTACCTCCGACTCAGCGAAGTATGCCGATTTGGATCTTGAGGTCGGGGCAAAGGGGGCGGCTGCGGGCGAGGAGTCCTTGGGCGATACTAGGGGCCAAGGGGGCGGTGCGGACGACCAAGAGGGCGAAGCGTCCTCGCCTGCACCGGTTGCTGAGGCTAAGGTATCCTCGCCCCGATCTTCGAAAGCGAAGCGGCCACGGATGCGGTCACCCTCTCAGTCGGAGAGGGTGTTCGCCGTGGCGGTCAAGGTCACAGAGGATCTAGGGTCCGATCAAGAGGCGATCCGGCCCAGGGAGTTGCCCTCCCGGCCGAAGAATGGGTTCGCCGTGGAGGTCGGTGGGGTCGGGGGGACGACCTCGACACGAAGGCCATCCAGCCCGAGGAACCGGCTGCACCGGGCGGCTCTGGTGTCCTCACAAGTACTTGCGAGACTGAGGGTATGCTCGACTCCCTCGTACGATCATGCGGGGCTTCCCTAAAGCTCTCTGACCATTGTCTTTTATTATTAGCGGAAGAACGATCCCCTGGCCGTGGGCAACCCTCGAGGGATAGAGATGCGCTGGGGGCAGCATCGACAGCCGGCGCCCTGGGAATTGTCTCCGCGGAGGCTGCGCGACCGACGTTGACAGACTTTGTCCCTCAACCGGAGATGCTATGGGCCTGGCAAGGGGCCACGGAGAGCGTGGTCATTAGCTTGGATTGCCAAACCTTGCTGGCGTGCGAGCCGGAGCTTTTGGAGGGCGTGCTAGAGGCCTCGGAGATCAGGGTGAGTGCTCGGCTTCAATGAGGCTGTTCTCATTGCTAACGACTATGCTACGCAGACGCTCGCTCTTGCTTGAGCGTTGCAGGTGGCACGCGCTCGCACGCGGGGGGCACTAGAAGACCGGCTACGGGTTGCCAAGGACGATCGCATCCGACTCCTAGAGACGGAGGACGCGAAGGAAATCTCGGACGCTAAGGCGCTTGTGGCAGAGGCACAGCGTGCGACCGCCGAGGAGCGCAACGGCCTGCTTCAGCAAATCGCTGTGCTGGAGGAGGAGAAGGGTCGCCTCGCCGTGTCTCTCGGGGAGAAGGACCGGGCTTTGGGCTCCGTAAACGCCCAAACACTAAGCAAACGCTTGAGCATTCCATCCCCTACCCCTTGAAGCGATGGCAGTGGAGCTAATGCCTAGTCGAAGCAAACGCTCGAGCACTCCGTCCCCTACCCTTCGAAGTGGTGGCAACGGAGCTGGTGCCTAGTCGAAGTAGACGCTCGAGCGCTCCGTCCCCTACCCTTCGAAGTGGCGGCAGCGGAGCTGGTGCCTAGTCGAAGTAGACGCTTGAGCACTCCATCCCCTACCCTTTGAAGTGGTGGCCACGGAGCTGGCGTCTAGTCAAAGTAGACGCTCGAGCGCTCCGTCCCCTACCCTTCGAAGTGGTGGCCACGGAGCTGGCACCTAGTCGAAGTAGACGCTCGAGAGCTCCGTCCCTCACCCTTCGAAGTGGTGACAGTGGAGCTAGCACCTAGTCAAAGTAGATGCTCGAGCGCTCCGTCCCCTACCCTTCAAAGTGGTGGCAGCGGAGCTGGTGCCTAGTCGAAGCAAACGCTCGAGCACTCCGTGCCCTACGCTTCGAAGTGGTGGCATCAGAGCTGGCACCTAGTTGACTATTTCTACTCTGCAGAGTATGCCGATGCGGGCAACCATCGCGCGAACGGGAGTACACGTGTAGATACATAGCACCGAGCGGCGTCAAATGCTTGTGAAGAGTGCACCTCTCTTACCGGCTACGCAGTGTGCCCGAGATGTTCAATGCTGCTAGCATTCCTTACGGTGTGCTGATGACGTGGGGCAGCTAGTAGGTGCTGGCGTCCCCACGCCCTGCCCTTATTAGCACGAGTGCTAGGGCAATAGCTGCCATTTGTGTATTCATCTTGGAGGCGAGGTCCGCAAGGCCCCAGCCAAGCAGGCGCATCTTGCGAGGGAAAATCCGAGAGTAGAGCTGCCACATGCCGCTGTATTTTGCGTGCAAGGGGCAAAAGAGAATGGTGCGAGTGCTGCTTTGTGTTCCATCACACATGCATGGGGCAGGCACGCGTGGAAGTGCGTTAGCTAGGAGGTGTGCCTGGCTAGGGCGATGTCCTCCCCAGTGCTACACACGCGAAGGCGCGTTGCCCCGGAGGCGCCATGTGAGTTTTTATATTCCGTAGAGTGCGCGTGGAGGCGGGCCTCCACGCGTCTTATTTATACTCCGTAGAGTGCGCGCGGAGGCGGTCCTCTATGCGTCTTATTTATACTCCATAGAGTGCATGCGGATGCGGGCCTCCGCGCGTCTTATTTATACTCCGTAGAGTGCGCGTGGAGGCGGGCATCCGCGCGTCTTATTTATACTTCATAGAGTGCGCGCAGAGACCATGTGTCTTATTTTATACTCACGAAGAGTGCGCGCGGAGACTGCGTATCTTTTTTATACTCACGAAGAGTGCGCGCGGAGACCAATTGTCTTATTTTATACTCACGAAGAGTGCGTGTGGAGACCACGTGCCTTATTTTATACTCACAAAGAGTGCGCGCGGAAACCACGTGTCTTATTTTATATTCACGAAGAGTGCGCATGGAGACCGCGTGCCTTATTTTATACTCACGAAGAGTGTAAGCAGAGACCGCGTGTCTTATTTTATACTCACAAAGAGTGTGCGCGGAGACCGCGTGTCTTATTTTATACTCACGAAGAGTGCGCGCGGAGAACGCGTGTCATATTTTATACTCCGTAGAGTGCGTGCGGAGGCGTCCCCCCATGCGTCTTATTTTGTACTCACAAAGAGTGCGTGTGGAGACCGCGTGTCTTATTTTATACTCATGAAGAGTGCGCGCGAAGACCACGTGTCTTATTTATACTCCGTAGAGTGCACGCAAAGGCGTGCCTCCACGTGTGTTATTTAGACTCCGTAGAGTGCGCGCGGAGGTGTGCCTCCGCCTGTCTTATTTAGACTCCGTAGAGTGCGCGCGGAGGCATGCCTCCGCGCGTCTTAACACAGTGAGGCAAGTTTCGCAGACTAATGGACTTTATTAATGTCCCGTTTGCGCGGGCAAGCAATTACAAAAGAAAGTGTACTGACCGCTGACCGCTCGAGGACAAAGATGGCGTTGGCCGCTATTGCATTGGCGGCAAGGAAGAGCAGGCGGGGAGCCTCTGGTGCTAGTGACCCTCATGGGAAGGCCTGTGAGGAGTTTCTTGAGGTCGTCGAAAGCCTTCACGCAGTCTTGTCTGCCTTAGAATTCTTAGCGGGTGTTGCGTTGCGGACCCCGAGCGCCAAGCTCTATGCGCCGGCGAGGTCCTGGTCACCGAGGGTGGTGATGATATCTTGCAAGCCCGAGATCTTCATGCATAAGAAGCCATGGTGCGGGACCGCCCTGAAGGAGTTGAGGATTGTGCGCTCTAGTATGGCATTGTATGGGTACGGGATGTCGACGATGTCGAAGGTGACATCCTCGCTCCTTACGTTGTCACCCTGGCCAAAGGAGACTTGGAGGCATACCTGGCCCAGCGCCTTCAACGGCTGACCCCCGAAGCCTTGCAGTGGGATTCCCGAGGGACACAGGCGACTTCGGGGGATCCCCATCTAGTCGAAGGCTGCGGTGAACAGGATGTTCGCAGAGCTGCCTCCTTCGACCAGGACGTGTTTGACATCGCATCCCACGATGGCGACCCGGATGACTAGGGGATCCTGGTGAGGGAACTCTATGCCCTCGGCGTCAGTGGGCGTAAAGGTGATTTCGTGCTGCGCCCACTCCGATGGTACCTGCACCGGGTACGCTGCCACATGGTATAGCCTCCACGCATAGGCCTTCTGTTGCTGTGCCGAGGAGAACTCCAGTGAAGAGCCCCCAGAAATGACGTTTATAATGCGGCGCTGGCCTCCCTCTGGGACTTGGATTCGCAAGGGGCCTTCCTGGGGTTGCTGCACGTGAGCTTGAATCCTCAAGGGGCCCTCCTGGGGCTGCTGACCGTGGGCTTGAATCCGCATGGGGCCCTCTTGGGGCTGCTACACGTGGACCACAACGGGCGGGCCTGCTTCCAGGGTTCTATCCCTAACGACGCTCTGGCGGAGCGCCGCCATGGCGGTGCATGCCCGTGTGTTGTGGCTACCCCGGCCATGCACTTCGCACCACAAGTCGTAGAGTTGGTCTTCTTGCTCTGCACGGGGTCTATCATCACGACCCCGGCCGCGCCCTCGCCCCCAGCCTCGGTGACCTCGCTCGCGACCGGTGTGGGCACTGTCTTCAGAACCGCCTTCGATGTTGAAGACGTAGCAGGGCCTCTGGGATTTGCGCTGGCTGCGCTTGGACTTGTCACCCGACGAGTCCTTGGGCTTGGCGTCCTTGCACTTGAGGGCGTCCTTCGAAGACTCTTACTTGCGCTTGCCCTTCGAGGAGCCCTCCGGTGTGTCTTCGTTCTTCGTCGAGGCCTCCGCCTGATAAGTGTTAGAGTCATCGCCTTTGCGCCGTCGTGCCTCTTCCTCCGCCCTCGCATACTATTCCATCTTATTGAAGAGCTTCGCGACCGTCTTGATCAGCTTACGCCCGTTGTACTCAGCCAGCGGCCCTGGACGGAGGCCTTGTATCGCTGCGTTGATAATGGTTGTCTCGTTGACATCCTTGACCTGGCAACGGACCTTCGCGAACACTTGAAGTACTCTCGGAGCTTCTCCGAGGGTTTTTGCTTGATGGCGAAGAGCTGGACCACGTCGACACGCTCGATGTAGTTCCCTTGGAACCCCTTCGCCTTGGTGGTGTTGTCTCCACCTACAGCTTCAATAGCAGTCTTGTATACACGCACGAACTCCCGAGGGTCCGTGTCGCCCTTGTACGGCTCGATGGCGTTAGGGAACTTGAAGTCCTTCGGCCATGCCGATTGCTGCAGGCCTGCGGAGACGGGGGACTCCGGATCCATGCGTCGTAGTGGGATGCGACTGAAAGTTGGGGCGTCGCGACTGTCTGCCCATTCTAGCGTGTGCTCCGGCGCGGCCACCGGTGGGACTTGTTGGCTCTAAGCCTCTTGTATATCCCGAACGGCTTCACGGAGGTCCGCTAGCTCCCGTTGCAGCGTGCCGATGGTTGTTAGTAGGGCGTTTTCCACTGTTAACGTGGTCGCAGCAGGAGCGGTGGGTTGCACCGTTGGGCTAGCAGCAACTACGGCTTGCGCTCCAGAATTGCTCGGTGCGTCGGTGTGGAGAGCTCCGAAGTCGGTGACAGGACCGACGTCGCCGTCGAGGCCACCCACCGCTCCCACGCTAGGCACAGCGGCAGTGGCCGCAGCGGCCCTGGTGTCGGCGTCGGTGCCACCGACAGTCCGGTCGATACCCGCGCCGACTGCCGTGCCAGTGGTTGGGGTGACTGTCGCGTCACAGACGTTGAGGTTGGTGGCCGCAGTACTAGCGCTACCGCCCACGCCCGTAGCTGTGACGTTGTCGCCTACACTCGTAGCCGATGTGTCGCCGAGCACTTCTTTCGTGCTCCTCTTCTTTTTCTCACTGCCAATGACGAAGTCTTCTTTGGTGCCATCCTTCTGAAGATCTTGGAGCTTGCTCTCGTCTTCCCCACGGATGGCGCCAACTGTTGTGGTTACAGACCAAACAGAGAGGTGGTAGTATGGTAGTGGAGAGTTAGGTGAGCAATGCTTAGGGACTTCCCCATGGCCTGGATGATATATATATTCACATGGGGAGTATTTTACAATTATGACATTACACCCAAGTATCTCTCTCAGGGGCAGTTATGCCATTATACATGTCAAATTTTGGGCCTTACAACCTTCTAACAGGCCGGCTGGGCTTAGGTGGGGGCCACCCCTACAACAGTATCCATATTTGCTCAGTTGAAGGAGAGGAATCATATCAGCAAGAGGTATCTAAAGGAGGTTTCTTCGACGACTTCACGGATTAGGACTTCGCACCCCAGTGGATTGCCTGTAGGCATGTCGAATGGCTACTGTTGTGGCTACAGGCCAAACAGAGAAGGAGGGGACCCGTAGGAGAGGAAGAGGAGAGCTAGATTTATGGGAGAGGTTGATGAGAGTGAGAGGATCTGTCCCCCCTGCCCCTCCTGGGAATGGGAAATCCCCATTCTACCCCTTGGTACTTACAAAGGATGAGGGTACATTGGTATATTTACACTGGTATATTCCTCTATACTATTGGGCCTATTACATGTTGGATTAGTTGCACGGCCCAGTCACGGGGGGTTGGGCCACCCCTACAACAGTACTCCCTCGACAGCAAGCGCTGAGGTCCCGATGGGCGAGCTGACGTGATCAACCACCCCACCCCGCTCCCCAAAGAAGCGCGAGGTGCCGATGCAACCGTAGCTCGCGACCCCCGCAGGCAATGCCTACGAAGAAATCGCGAAGTCGGCGCCGAAGGTGTGCGCCCGCCGAGGCGATGCCTATGAGGCGGACAACGGAGTCGAGCGCCGAAGACGTGCCGTCGAGCGCCGAAGACATGCCGTTCCGCCGAGGCAATGCCTACAAGGCGGACGGCGGAGTCAAGCACTAGAGGCGTGCCATCGAGCGCCGAAGACGTGCCGTCCCGCCGAGGCGATGGCTACGAGGCGGATGGCGAAGTCGAGCGCCGAAGATGTGTCGTCGAGCGCCGAAGACGTGTCGTGGAGCGCCGAAGACGTGCCGTCCCACCGAGGCGTTGCCTACGAGGCAGATGGCGAAGTCGAGCGCCGGAGCTGTGCCGTCCCGCCGAGGCGATGCCTACGAGGCGGGCGGTGAAGTCGAGCGCCGGAGGCGTGCCGTCGAGCGTCGAAGACGTGCCGTCCCACCGAGGCGATGCCTACGAGGCGGACGGCGAAGTCGAGCGCCGAAGACGTGTCGTGGAGCGCCGAAGACGTGCCGTCGAGCGCCGAAGACGCGTCGTGGAGCGCCGAAGACGTGCTGTCCCGTCGAGGGGTTGCCTACGAGGCGGACGGCGAAGTCGAGCACCGGAGCCGTGCCGTCCCGCCGAGGCGATGCCTACGAGGCGGACGGCGTAGTCAAGCGCCGAAGACGTGTCATCGAGCGCCGAAATCGTGCCGTCCCACCGAGGCGGTGCCTACGAGGCGGACGGCAAAGTCGAGCGCCAGAGCCGTGCCGTCCCACCGAGGCGATGCCTACGAGGCGGGCGCCTGCAGCGTAGGCCGAAGGTGCTACACGCGCGGAGGCAGGGAGGCGGAGCTGCCGTTCCCCTACCCTTTAAAAATAGTGCCCGCGGAGAGCGGGCGCTTGCAGCGTAGGCCGAAGGCGCTACGCGCGCGGAGGCAGGGAGGCGGAGCCGCCGTTCCCCTACCTTTTAAAAACAGTGCCCGCGGAGAGCGGGCGCTTGCAGCGTAGGCCGAAGGCGCTACGCGCGCGGAGGCAGGGAGGCGGAGCCGCCGTTCCCCTACCTTTTAAAAAGAGTGCCCGCGGAGAGCGGCGCTGCAGCGTAGGCCGAAGCCGCTACGCGCGGGAGGCAGGAGGCGGAGCCGTTCCCCTACCTTTAAAAAGCGGTGCATGCGGAGCGGGCGCGCAGCGTAGGCGAAGGCGCTCGCCTTGAGGCAGGAGGCGGAGCAGCCGTTCCCTACCTTTTAAAAAGGTGCGCGGAGAGCGGCGCTGCGTAGGCCGGGCGCTACGCGTCTTGGCATGGAGGCGGAACCGCCGTTCCCCTACCTTCAAAAATTCGCGGTGCACTCCCTAGTGCAACGCGCGCGAGGGCGCGACATCCAAGTGGTGCGCCGCTGAAAGCGAGGCACTCCCTAGTGTCTCGGCCAAGTAGTAATTTTTATACTCCGTAGAGTGCGTGGGAACTTCAACCACGTCTATTTATACTCCGGAGAGTACGTGTGGGGGGCGACGCCCACACGTGCGCGGGACACCCGCGTCTTGTTTATACTCAGTAGAGTGCGCAAGGACAACATCCGCGTCTTATTTATACTCCGTAGAGTGCGTGGGAACTTCAACCACGTCTATTTATACTCCGGAGAGTACGTGCAGGGGGCGACCCCCACACGTGCGCGGGACACCCGCGTCTTGTTTATACTCAGTAGAGTGCGCAAGGACAACATCCGCGTCTTATTTATACTCCGTAGAGTGCGTGGGAACTTCAACCATGTCTATTTATACTCCGGAGAGTAGTGCGGGCGCGCGCCACACGTGCGCGGGACATCCGCGTCTTGTTTATACTCAGTAGAGTGCGCAGGGACAACATCCGCGTCTTATTTATACTCCGTAGAGTGCGTGGGAACTTCAACCACGTCTATTTATACTCCGGAGAGTACGTGCGGGGGGCGACGCCCACACGTGCGCGGGACATCCGCGTCTTGTTTATACTCAGTAGAGTGCGCAGGGACAACATCCGCGTCTTATTTATACTCCGTAGAGTGTGTGCGGAGGCGGACCTCGACGCTACGTCTTATTTAGAGTCCATAGCCTGGTGCGTGTGGAGGCGTACCTCGACGCTACGTCTTATTTATACTCCGTAGAGTGCGCGCGGAGGCGTCCCCTCGTTGCATCTTATTTAGAGTCCGTAGACTGGCGCGTGCGGAGGCGGACCTCAACGCTACGTCTTATTTTTAGAGTCCGTAGACTGACGCGTGCGGAGGCAAGCTCAACGCTACGTCTTATTTATACTCCGTAGAGTACACCGAGGCGGAAGGCCGTCGTGTGATTTAAATAAAAAACAAGGACCAAAACAGAGGCATCAAAGAAATGGCTGAAGATTTGCGACAACAAAATGCTCCAGAATGCAGTACTGGAAAAGCATTTGATGCTACGGTGGCCCAAAATAGGCCAAAACCGAACAAGCAATGACGCACAAATCAAATGCTTTTAGAATGGAACTGCAGCCGCAATGAATGATATGATGCACAACTGTTTTCTTAAGGCCATGCATGCAAGAAATGCGGCATGGGTTATTAAGGCCTTGTACGTAATCACATGCAGCACGTACCAGGCGTAGGGCTTCGGGTGCATCTCCATCGAGGAACTCGGAGACCCCGCCGAGACCTCGCCAACGCGGGGGGTGGCGCGGAGGCGTGGGCTGCGTCGAAGGCGTAGGCTCAACATGTGTCGGCGAGATCGGCGTCACGGAGCTACGGCGCAGAGGGCTCTCACTCGGGGAAGACTTTGCCGATACGTACTTGGCTCGAAGAAGGCAGCAGCAGACGAGCGGCATGGCCAGCATCGAGCCCGACCCCATCGGCCGCATTCTCACCAAGCGCGGCGTCGACATCCCATGAGGCATCAGTGCCTCCACAAGCTGCTCCAAGTACGTGTTCTTGCCTGCAGCTCATAGCAAATACAAATACTCTCGCCAAAGTTGTGCGGCACGGGTGATCCAGTGGAGGCCATAGTCGTACGAAGCCGCCATATACGCGAGTTCATCCACGCGCAGAGCCGCCGTATACGTGAATCCGTCCGTCGCGCGGAGCCACCATATACTTTGATGGGACCATGCATGCGTACATGAAGGTGTGCATGGACAGAGACTTCGGGACTTCGAGCCGACTTCGGGCGGGAGACTTCGTGCATACATGGAGACTTCGGGCGGGAGCCGCCGCATACATGAATGTTGGGAAAAGTCTTACGACCTCCCAGGACCTTTTACGACCGGTTAGAGTCGTTTACGACCAGATCCGATCACTTACGATGCCGTACGACCACTCAAACTCGCCACCGATCGCTTTGAATTGTAGTCGTACCTTTACTGTAGCAGTTTACAACCGCTCTGCGATATCGCTGCCGCTGCCTTCCTTCAGCCGCTCGAGATACCGTGATCGAAGCCTCCTACGATCACGCAGTGATGCTGGCGATCACTGTTCACCGTAGTCGAACACCCTTTCGACTACGTTCACTTCCTTCAACGTGATCGGAGTTGATTCCGATCACGCACTGGTCTTACCCGGCGTAGTCGATGCTCCTTACGACCACCTTCACCGTGGTCGTAGCCTTCTCTGCGTGGTCGTACTTCTTCAACGTAGTCGTAACAACACTGTTCCTTTGCCGTGGTCGTAACTCCTCCCGATCACGCTTGCAGTGATCGTGAGTCCTTCCGACCACGTCTTGCGCAAACACACGACAAAACAATGCTCTGTGTTTCTCCCTCTTTTTGGTATTTTCTCAATTGCTTGGTACATCGAATACATGGCTCTAAGCCTCTTTTTATACCCGGCTGTTCTAATTCAACGCGGGTTCGACTACGATTACACCTCGGATTCCGACTCTGATTCTAATACGACCTCTACTCCGTTTCCAACTAAGACTTTGAATTGCGGCTGCAATTCGACTTCGATTACACCTAAATTTTGCACATGACTCTAAAACAAGATTATTTACAACATTCTCTCCCTAATCTTGTTTTTCGACTTCAATCATGTCGATCTTCTTCCTTGATCACATTGACCTTCTCCTGCTCCTGCTTCTTCCTTGACTAGGCTTCCCGAGTTGGAGCACCGCCTCCCAGACCTCCGTTTCTCTGCAACTCGTTCGTGTTTCTCCACCAACACTCGTTTCACGATGTGTGGCCTTGCTTTCGACCATCGCCCTTCACGTTGTATTTTCTCCGCCACCTCGGCATCCAAACCCGTGCTTTTGACTGCCTTCTTTTGGTCTCGTGGGAGCTCCTCCTGAGCTTTTGATTTTCACGATTATGCTTGCATCATGTGGTTTGCCCTGACCACTCATGCTCTCATTGCTTTGACCTCCCTTTGCGCCAGTTGCGCCTGGTACGACTTCACCTTGCTTCCCTCCATCTGCATGCGAATAGACACCTCCTGTGCCGCTCACTTCGACTTTGTCTTCAGCATGTGGTCGGTATCGACCATCCGTGCTGATGTTTCGACCACCCGGACCACCCCTTCTCTCCTCGGCTGCGGTTGCTATATGTGGTCTGTGTTGACCACTCGGGCCGATGCTTCGACCGCTCAGGCCGATTCTAGGACCTATTCGTGCAGGTAGTCGTTCGAAGTCGACTACTCGCGCACCCCTGGTTTGCTGTGGTCGTAATGTCTTTCGACCACGTTCAAACCTTGTTTGCCATGGTCGTACGACTTCTCGCCCGTCTCCAGTCTTCATTTGCCGTGATCGTGACACTTCCCGACCACGTTCGATCACCATTTGCTGTGGTCGATTGCCCTCTCGACCACGTCCAATCACCTCAGCCGACTTATTTGTTACAGCTTCAGACTTTCCTTCACCGTTTGCTACGACTTGCTCTCCACCCGACTTGTTGGTTACGACTTCAAGCTGGCTTTTGACTGCCAGTAGATGAAGTCTTTCATGCTCTGTTCCTCCGTAACTTTCTCCATGCCATCGATCTCCATATCTTCAAGCGTATTTTATACAACCGATTTGGTTGACTTTTGTACCTTCATTAGTAGCCGCTCTGTTGTCGAAAACTCTCGTGTGATTCTCTTTGAGTTCGATCCGCAACCTTCTTCTGGCCGCTTGTCCAAGACTTATGACATTGCTCGTAGACTTGGTATGTAGTATACATCGACAACGGTCTTTGACTTCCATCCTTGCACTTCAACGAATTGTCCCTTTCCTCTCGATCGCACGGTTGAGCCGTCTCAAATTTTACTTTGCCGAGCACCTTCTCATCTAACTCACGAAACATTGAATATGTTCCTGTCATATGATTGCTAGCACCATTGTCGAGGTACCAATCGGATCGCTCTCGAGACTCCTCTCCTTCTCCATCAAACTAGGAAACACCTTCCCTTCATTCAATATCACCATTGTTGGCAAGACTTCTGCACAATGAGACAGTAACAAAGTCGGTTCTGTATATTCCGAGGTTTGAGCAAGATTGGCTTCTTCGACTTTCTTCTTGCTCCTGCATTTTGCAGCATAGTGCCCATACTTCTTGCAGTTATGGCACTGAATGTGATTTCGACATTCGGCAGTGTAATGGCCGAATTTTTCACACTCGAAACATTGAATGTGAGACTTATCTTGAAATCTTCCACCTCGACCAGTTCCACGACCACCTCTTCCTCCTCTTCCGGACTGAAATCCACGACCTTGCCGCCATATAAGTCCATGCAGTCCGGATTGTCTTGATTCCTCGTGTCCTCCTTAGCGAGCAACATTTGTTGGTTATAGGACCCTTGTCCTTCGTTGTCGGCTTGGTAACTCTTCAGAAGCTGCTCGTGTGCTTTGAGCACTCTGGTCACCTCCTCAATCTTCATCTTCGAAAGGTCTTGCGAGTACGTGAGTGTAGTCACGACCGGGAGAAACTTCTCTAGTAGTACTCGTAGATACTTCTTCACCGCCACCTCGTCTTTCAAGTCATCGCCGAGAGATTTGATCTCGTTCACGAATTCATTGAATCGACCAAAGAACTCTTCCACGGTCTGACTCTTCCCCATCTTCATGGCTTCAAACTCACTTCTTAATGTTTGAAGTCGAACTTCCTTCACTCGATCTACTCCTTCATGCATGGTTCGCAGAGTAGTCCAGACTTCCTTCGCCGTCTCCTTGCCGACTAGCTGCCGCATCATTGAGTCGGGCACAGCTTGATAGATCGCTGCCATCGCCATCTTGTCGAGACGATCATCGAGGACCTTGTCCTTCTCCTTTGGTTCGACCGCACCCCAGACTCCTTGCGCGATCATGTTGACCTTCATCTTCATCGCCCAGACCGGATAGTTGTCCGAACTGAGAATCGGGTATTGCAGCGACACGCTCTGCTTCGCCGTGTCAGCCATGTTTAACCACGGCTCTGATACCAACTGTTGGGAAAAGTCTTACGACCTCCCAGGACCTTTTACGACCGGTTAGAGTCGTTTACGACCAGATCCGATCACTTACGATGCCGTACGACCACTCAAACTCGCCACCGATCGCTTTGAATCGTAGTCGTACCTTTACTGTAGCAATTTACGACCGCTCTGCGATATCACTGCCGCTGCCTTCCTTCAGCCGCTCGAGATACCGTGATCGAAGCCTCCTACGATCACGTAGTGATGCTGGCGATCACTGTTCACCGTAGTCGAACACCCTTTCGACTACGTTCACTTCCTTCAACGTGATCGGAGTTGATTCCGATCACGCACTGGTCTTACCCGGCGTAGTCGATGCTCCTTACGACCACCTTCACCGTGGTCGTAGCCTTCTCTGCGTGGTCGTACTTCTTCAACGTAGTCGTAACAACACTGTTCCTTTGCCATGGTCGTAACTCCTCCCGATCACGCTTGCGGTGATCGTGAGTCCTTCCGACCACGTCTTGCGCAAACACACGACAAAACAATGCTCTGTGTTTCTCCCTCTTTTTGGTATTTTCTCAATTGCTTGGTACATCGAATACATGGCTTGTTGTAGGGGTGGCCCAACCCCCCGTGACTGGGCCGTGCAACTAATCCAACACGTAATAGGCCCAATAGTGTAGAGGAATATAACAGTGTAAATATACCAGTGTACCCCATCCTTTGTAAAATACTAAGGGGTAGAATGGGGATTTCCCTCCAGATCTAGCCCTCTTCCTCTTCTACCAATCCTCCTCTCTTCCTGTCTAGTCTGTAGCTACGACAGATGGCACCGTCCGTGGGGACTGAGCAAGAAGTTGTGCAAGGGCGTTTGAGGTGGCCACCATCGAAGGAGCTTCCCAGCGCGGAATGGGAGTACCCCAGGTTGCTCCTATCGTGAAGCTTCACAGATAAGTTCATCCTGTTGTTATCTTGTTCGCTTCGGTTTATATGCATATATGTGCATCTCGTGAAATATGGCAAAGGTTTTTTAGCACACAGTTCTGTTGTTGAGCCCTCGTTTTTTTTCTAGATCCAGATCTGGTAGATTCGGTGGGTAAGATGTACGGGCTTCGCCTGTAGGTGCCGTCGGGCAGCGTCGCCTGGAGGCCACCGGCCCTGCACTCCGCCCATCCGCGGAAGCGACTGTTCCATGCACCGGCTCCGCGCGACGGATGGGTTCACGTATACAGCGGCTCCGCGCGGTATACGATGGCTCCGCGCGACCACGGCCCCGGTCGGACCACCCGCGCCGCACGTCTTCGTCGTACTTGATTTCAGGGACGTGGCCGATTCGGAGAGGAACACGGCAGGTAGAGGCCGACTTCAGCCTCGGCGGTGTCGGGGTCCCCGAGGCGGGCCTTTGCTCTGGACTCCGCGCGTCACTTGCCCCGGATTCGCGAAGTCTCCGCCAACCTCCCACGAGGTCGCCTGCCTCGAGCTCCTGAGGGTCTCCGCAGCCGCGAGATCGCCGCCACGCCAGGGCCTCCACTGCGAAGTCTCCGCGACGAGCTGTATGTATACATCTTCTCATGCATGCGTACATCAGGTACCTATTCATATATACATGCACAAGATATCTATCCAAGCATTTATTCATGCATGCGTACGTGAAACCTCCATGCATGGCATGAGTTTACGTCCAAGCATCCACGCTGATAGCGGAATACGGTATGAGCGTGTACATGGAACCTCCCTCCATGGACAGTATGAGCTGGCGGGGTAGCGCCCAAGCGTCACTAGCAGAAACTGGCGTCGGCCTCCGCGCCGAGGCTCCGCCGGCAGCACCCGCGGCCGCGCGGTATCCTTCCCAGGCGTCCGCAGGCAAAGCGGAGATCCCATGCAGATCCATCTGCAAGCAAGGCGTCCTTCAGCTTTGTCGTCTACAGTGCATTCGCCAAGAATTACAGGCTCAACTTCGTATGCATAACCATGTGCATACATACGTACGCATCCATCCGTGCAGGTCGTGCCTAGCCTCTATCGGCTCTGCCTCCGTCGTCGCGTGCAGCCGACGGGCTATTCGGAGAACCTTCTTCACTACTGAGGCCTGCATGGCTCACGGAAGGGCGCGCGCCGCCCGGACCTCCGCTCGGCGTCGTCGCCTCGGGCTCCGCCTCCCCGCGCCAGACGCAGCCCGGCTCCGCCTCGCCTCCGCGGGACGGACCTCGCGCGCGTCTCCACGCCCCGTCGAGCCTCCGGCTTCGCCTCGACTCCGCGGGATGGACCTCGCGCACGTCTCCGCGCTCGCTACTGAAGACAACCTTCGCGTCAAGCCTCCGCGTCGAATGCGGGGCGGCCGGACGCGCACTCAGAGCATAGCCGCGTGGGCCGTCAGGACCTTGCGGCAGAAGCGGAGGGAGGACGTC
Organism: Dendrocalamus sinicus; assembly: GCA_036346575.1. NCBI lineage: Eukaryota > Viridiplantae > Streptophyta > Magnoliopsida > Poales > Poaceae > Dendrocalamus > Dendrocalamus sinicus. The sequence goes on along the minus strand of JAYEVI010000429.1, from coordinate 64,878 downwards.
AAAGAACGCGTCACCAAGCGGGTGGATGTCTACGCCAACAGGGTCGGCCGAAGCGTCCAGCTCATCAGCACGGAAGAGCAAGAGGTCAAGGCCGATGGGAGCTTCGGCTCCAGCTAAGTCCCTGGGGTCTCCGCTCTCCGAAGTCTCCGCCGAAGTTCCTTGGGTCTCCGCTGACACCACGCGGGCAGCTCCGAAGTCTCCGCCGAAGTTCCTTGGGTCTCCGCTGACGTCACGCAGGCAGCTCCGAGGTCTCCGTTGCGCTCCGCGAAGTCCCCCGCTCGAAGTCCATGCGGGCGCGAAGTCTTCCGCTCGAAGCTCATGCAGGCACGGAGTCTACCGCTTGGAGTCCTTACAGGCGCGAAGTCGCGGGACCTAGCAGTGGGTCTGCCTCGCCACGTCGCTCGGGCTCCGCGCTGCCGAAGCTGGGGCTCCGACCTCCGCTCGCCTCCGCGCTGCAAAACGGCGTGAGCAGCCAGGCGAGGCTGCGGAAGAGCCTGGCGTCGGAGCCCTCCACGACCTTCCCATGTGGAGATGGCTAGCTTTGCTCACGGTTGAAGTCTGCGCCGCAGCCCTGGCCTTTGCGCCCCCGGCATCTACATGCGGAACTCCATACAACCACGAAGTCTGCGGCTCGAAGTCTTTGTACACCCGCAGGGACGGCTTCCGCGACGGAGTCCTGATGAAACTCGCGGCAACTCCGTCGTTGAGGTAATGGCTACGGTTCCATTCAAGAGCATTTGGTTTGGCCGTGTTTGCTTTCTCGGTGCTGCATTCTGGAGCGTTTTGTCCTCGCAAGCTTTCGGCCATTTCTTTGATGCCTTGGTTTTGGTCCTCGTTTTTTATTTAAATCGCACGATTGCCTCGAGCGTTGGCGTACTCTACGGAGTATAAACAAAGACGCACGTTCGCATGTGCACTCGCCGTCGCCAGGGAGGGCGGGACTGAGTATAAACCAAAGACGCACGTTAGCGTGTGCACTCGCCGTCGCAAAGGTGACGGGACTGAGTATAAACAAAATACGCACCGGGGGAGTCTCCGGACTATAAAGAAGACGTAACGTCGAGCCTAGCTCCGCCCGCAATAGTCCACGGACTCTAAATAAGACGTAGCGTCGAGCCTAGCTCCGCACGCAATAGTCCACGGACTCTAAATAAGACGTGGGCCGAGCCTGGCTCGCACACGCCGAGTCTCCGGACTATAAAGAAGACGTGGCGCCGAGCCTAGCTCCGCACGCAATAGTCCACGGACTCTAAATAAGACGTGGCGCCGAGCCCAGCTCGCACGCCGAGTCTCCGGACTATAAAGAAGACGTGGCGCCGAGCCTAGCTCGCACGCACCAGTTCTACGGACTTTAAATAAGACGTGGCCGAGCCTAGCTCCGCACGCACCAGGTCACGGACTTTAAATAAGACGTGGCGCCGAGCCTAGCTCCGCACGCGGCGATCTCGGACTATAAATAAGACGTGGCGCCGAGCCCAGCTCCGCACGCACCGCCTACGGACTTTAAATAAGACGTAGCGTTGAGCCCCGCTTCGCCGCGCGACTTCACGGAGTATAAATAAGACACGGATGTTGTCTCTGCGCAGTCTACGGACTCTAAACAAGACGCGAATCCCGCGCATGCCGTGGACATCGTCCTCGCGCATACTCCCCGGAGTATAAACAAGACAGGGATGCTGATCCCACGCTCTCTACGGAGCATAAATAAGACGCAGGTGTTGTCCCTGCGCAAGTCTACGGACTCTAAACAAGTCGTGCGCCGAGGTCCGCCTCCGCACGCACCAGTCTGCGGACTATAAATTAAGTCGTGCGCCGAGGTCTGCCTCCGCACGCGAGAGTCCGCGGACTATAAATTAAGTCGTGCACCGAGGTCTGCCTCCGCACGCGAGAGTCCGCGGACTATAAATTAAGTCGTGCACCGAGGTCTGCCTCCGCACGCGAGAGTCCGCGGACTATAAATCAAGTCGTGCGCTGAGGTCCGCCTCCGCACGCACTAGTCTGCGGACTATAAATTAAGTCGTGCGCCGAGGTGCGCCTCGCACGCGAGTCCGCGACTATAAATCAAGTCGTGCGCCGAGGTCCGCCTCGCGCGCGCCCGATCCACGGACTCTAAACAAGTCGTGGCGCGCGGTCCACCTCCGCACGCACTCGCTATCCTCATGCACTCTACGGAGTATAAAAATTGCGCAATGGCCGAGACACTAGGGAGTGCCTCGCCTTAGTGATGCGGCACCTGGATGTCGCACCTTCGAGCGCATCACACCAGGGAGTGTATCGCTCCTTTTTGAAGGTAGGGGAACGGCGGTCGCGCCTCCCTACCTCGGCGTGCGTAGTGCCTTCGGCCTACGCTCCAAGCGCCCGCTCTCCGCGGGCGCTCCTTTTTGAAGGTAGGGGAACGGCGGTCGCGCCCCCCTACCTCGGCGTGCGTAGTGCCTTCGGCCTACGCTCCAAGCGTCCGCTCTCCGCGGGTGCTCCTTTTTGAAGGTAGGGGAACGGCGGTCGCGCCTCCCTACCTCGGCCTGCGTAGTTCCTTCGGCCTACGCTCCAAGCGTTCGCTCGCGGCGCTCCTTTGAAGGTAGGGAACGGCGGTCTCGCCTCCTACCTCGGCCTGCGAGTGCCTTCGGCCTACTCTCCAGCGCCCGCGCCCGCGGGCACTCCTTTGAAGGTAGGGGAACGCGGTCGCGCCTCCCAACCTCGGCGTCGTGTGCCTTCGCCTCGCTCCCAGCGCCCGCTCTCCGCGGCGCTCCTTTTGAAGGTAGGGGCACGCGGTCGCGCGCCCTACCTCGGCGTGCGTGGTGCCTTCGCCCTCGCTCCGCGCCCGCTCTCGCGGGCGCTCCTTTGAAGGTAGAGAACGGCGGTCGCGCCCCTACCTCGGCGTGCGTAGTGCCTTCGGCCTACGCTCCAGCGTCCGCTCTCGCGGCGCTCCTTTGAAGGTAGGGGAACGGCGGTCGCGCCTCCTACCTCGGCTGCGTGAGTGCCTTCGCCTACGCTCCCAGCGTCCGCTCTCGCGGGCGCTCCTTTGAAGGTAGGGAACGGTCGCGCGCCCTTCCTCGGCGTGCGTGGTGCCTCGGCCTCACGCTCCAGCGCCCGCTCTCGCGGCGCTCGCTTTGAAGGTAGGGAACGGCGGTCGCGCCCCTGCCTCGGCGTGCGTGGTGCCTTCGGCCTACGCTCAAGCGCCCGCTCTCGCGGGCGCTCCTTTTGAAGGTAGGGGGCGGTCGCGCCTCCCTACCTCGGCTCGCGAGTGCCTTCGCCTACGCTCCAGCGACCGCTCTCGCGGGCGCTCCTTTGAAGGTAGGGAACGCGGTCTCGCCACCCTACCTCGACCTGCGTAGTGGCTTCGCCCTACGCTCCAAGCGCCCGCGCTCCGCGGGCTCCCCTTTTTGAAGGTAGGGGAACGGCGGTCTCGCCTCCCTACCTCGGCCTGCGTAGTGCCTTCGGCCTACTCTCCAAGCGCCCGCGCTCCGCGGGCTCTCCTTTTTGAAGGTATGGGAACGGCGGTCGCACCGCCCTACCTCGGCGTGAGTAGTGCCTTCGGCCTACGCTCCAAGCGCCCGCTCTCATGGCGCTCCTTTGAAGGTAGGGAACGCGGTCGCGCCCCTACCTCGGCGTGCGTAGTGCCTTCGGCCTACGCTCCAGCGCCCGCTCTCGCGGGCGCCTTTTGAAGGTAGGGGAGCGGTCGCGCCTCCCTACCTCGGCTGCGTAGTGCCTTCGCCTACGCTCCAAGCGTCCGCTCTCGCGGGCGCTCTTTTGAAGGTAGGGGAACGCGGTCTCGCCTCCCTACTGGGCTGCGTGGTGCCTTCGGCCTACGCTCCAGCGCCCGCGCCGCGGGCCTCCTTTTGAAGGTAGGGAACGGCGGTCGCCTCCCTACCTCGGCTGCGAGTGCCTTCGGCTACCTTCTCCAGCGCCCGCGCTCTGCGGGCACTCCTTTTTGAAGGTAGGGGAACGGCGGTCGTGCCTCCCTACCTCGGCGTGCGTAGTGCCTTCGGCCTACGCTCCAGCGCCCGCTCTCGCGGCGCTCTTTGAAGGTAGGGGAACGACGGTCTCGCCTCCCTACCTCGGCCTGCGTAGTGCCTTCGGCCTACTCTCCAAGCGCCCGCGCTCCGCGGGCACTCCTTTTTGAAGGTACGGGAACGGCGGTCGCGCCCCCTACCTCGGCGTGCGTAGTGCCTTCGGCCTACACTCCAAGCGTCCGCTCTCCGCGGGCGCTCCTTTTTGATGGAAGGGGAACGGCGGTCGCGCCTCCCGACCTCGGCTAGCGTAGTGCCTTCGGCCTACGCTCCAAGCGTCCGCTCTCCGCGGGCGCTCCTTTTTGAAGGTAGGGGAACGCGGTCTCGCCTCCTACCTCGGCATGCGTAGTGCCTTCGCCCTACGCTCCAGCGCCGCGCTCCGCGGGCCTCCTTTTGAAGGTAGGGAACGGCGATCTCGCCTCCCTACCTCGGCTGCGTAGTGCCTTCGCCTACTCTCCAAGCGCCACGCCCGCGGCACTCCTTTTGAAGGTAGGGAACGGCGGTCGCGCCGCCTACCTCGGCGTGCGTGTGTGCCTTCGCCTCGCTCCAGCGCCGCTCTCGCGGCGCTCTTTGAAGGTAGGGGAACGCGGTCGCGCCCCTACCTCGGCGTGCGTAGTGCCTTCGGCCTACGCTTCAGCGTCCGCTCTCGCGGGCGCCCTTTGAAGGTAGGGGAACGGCGGTCGCGCCTCCTACCTCGGCTGCGTAGTGCCTTCGCCTACGCTCCAAGCGCCCACTCTCCGGCGCCCTTTTTGAAGGTAGGGGCGGCGGTCTCGCCTCCCTACTCGGCCTACGAGTGCCGCCGGCCCTACGCTCCAGCGCCCGCGCCCGCGAGCCTCCTTTTTGAAGGTAGGGGAACGCGGTCGCGCCTCCCTACAGGCGTGCGTGGTGCCCTCGGCCTCGCTCCAGCGCCGCTCTCGCGGCGCTCCTTTTGAAGGTAGGGGAACGGCGGTCTCGCCTCCCTACCTCGACTGCGCGAGTGCCTTCGGCCTACGCTCCAGCGCCGCGCTCGCGCGGCCCTCCTTTGAAGGTACGGAACGCGGTCGCGCCTCCCTACCTCGGCTGCGAGTGCCTTCGCCTACGCTCCAAGCGCCCGCTCTCCGCGGGCGCTCCTTTTTGAAGGTAGGGGAACGGCGGTCGCGCCTCCTACCTCGGCGTGCGTGAGTGACTTCGCCTCGCTCCAGCGCCGCTCTCGCGGCGCTCCTTTGAAGGTAGGGCGGCGGTCGCGCCTCCCTACCTCCGCGTGCGTAGTGCCTTCGCCTACACTCCAGCGCCCGCCTCGCGGCGCTCTTTTTGAAGGTAGGGGAACGGCGGTCTCGCCTCCCTACCTCGGCCTACGCTCCAAGCGCCCGCTCTCCGCGGGCGCTCCTTTTTGAAGGTAGGGGAACGGCGGTCGCGCCTCCATACCTCGGCGTGCGTAGTGCCTTCGGCCTACGCTCCAAGCGCCCGCCCTCCGCGGGCAACCTTTTCGAAGGTAGGAGAACAACAGTGTCGGCGCGTCTTCGGCGCTCGACTCCGCCGTCCGCCTCGTAGGCATCGCCTCGGCGGGACGGCACGTCTTCAACGCTCGACGACACGTCTTGGCGCTCGACTCGCTGTCCGCTGGTAGGTATCGCCGGCAGAGGCGGGCGGCGCTCTTGGCGCTTCGACGATAGGTCTTGGCGCCGGCGACGCGTCTTGCCGCCTTGACTCGCCGTCGCCTCGTAGGCATCGCCTCGGTGGGGCGGCACGTCTTGGCGCTTCGACTCGCCGCCGGCTCGTAGGCATCGCCTCGGCGGGGCAGCGCGTCTTGGCGCTGACGACACGTCTTCGACGCCGACGACACGCGTCTTCGGCGCTCGACTCGCCGTCCGCTGGTAGGCATCGCCTCGGCGGGGCGGCACGTCTTCGGCGCTCGACGACACGTCTTCGGCGCTCGACGACGCGCCTTCGGCCTCGACACCGCCGTCCGCCACGTAGGCATCGCCTCGGTGGGACGGCACGTCTTCGGCGCTCGACTCCGCCGTCGGCCTGGTAGGCATCGCCTCGGCGGGACGGCGCGTCGTGATGCTCGGCGACACGTCTTCGACGCCGACGACACGTCTTGGCGCTTCGCTCGCCGTCCGCTGTAGGCATCACCTCGGCGGGGCGGCACGTCTTGGCGCTGACGACACGTCTTGGCGCTGACGACGCGCCGGCCTCGACTCCGCCGTCGCCTCGTAGGCATCGCCTCCGGTGGGGGCACGCTTCGGCGCTTCGACTCGCCGTCCGCTGGTAGGCATCGCCTCGGTGGGGCGGCGCGCTTCGGCGCTTCGGCGACCGTCTTCGGCGCTCGACGACACGTCTTGGCGCTCGACTCCGCCGTCCGCTGGTAGGTATCGCCGGCGGGGCGGCACGTCTTCGGCGCTGACGACGCGCGCCGACCTCGACTCCGCCCGTCGCCTCGTAGGCATCGCCTCGGTGGGGCGGCACGTCTTCGGCGCTTCGACTCCGCCGTTACTTTGGTAGGTATCGCCTCCGGCGGGGCGGCACGTCTTGGCGCTGATGACACGTCTTGGCGCTTCGACTCGCCGTCGCCGCCCAGGCATCGCCTGGCGGACGGCACGTCTTCGGCGCTTCGACGACACGATTCGGCGCTCGACGACGCGCCGGCCTCGACTCCGGCGTCGCTGGTAGGTATCGCCTCGGCGGGGCGGCGACGTCTTCGGCGCTGACGACACGTCTTGGCGCTGACCGCCCCTCGCCTCGTAGGCATCGCCTCGGTGGGGCGGCACGCTTGGCGCTTCGACCGCCCGTCCGCTCGTAGGCATCGCCGCGGGATGGCACGTCTTCGGCGCCGACTCGCCGTCGGCTGGTAGGCATCGCCTCGGCGGACGGCACGCCTTCGGCGCTGACGACACGCTCGGCGCGCGACGCGCGCCTCAACTCCGCCGTCGCCTCGTAGGCATCGCCTCGGTGGGGCGGCACGTCTTCGCGCCGACTCGCCGTTCGCTCGTAGGCATCGCCTCGGCGGGGCGGCACGTCTTGGCGCTCGATGACACGCTCTTCGCCGCCGACTCCGCCGTCGCTCGTAGGTATCGCCTCGGCGGGGCGGCACGCGTCTTCGGCGCCGACGACACGTATTCGGCGCCGACGACGCGCCGGCCTCGACTCCGCCGTTCGCTGGTAGGCATCGCCTGGCGGGGCGGCACGTCTTCGGCGCCGACTCGCCGTCCGCCTCGTAGGCATCGCCTCGGACGGCACGTCTTGGCGCTGACTCCGCCGCCCACTCGTAGGTATCGCCTCGGCGGACGGCGCGTCTTGGCGCTGACGACACGCTTGGCGCTGACGACGCGCGCGCCGCCTCGACTCGCCGCCCGTAGGTATCGCCGCCTCGACGACACGCTCGTCTTCGGCGCTGACTCGCCGTCCGCTCGTAGGTATCGCCGCGGGATTTCAGACGTCTTCGGCGCTCGACGACACGTCTTCGGCGCTTGACTCCGCCGTCCGCCTCGTAGGCATCGCCTCGGCGGGGCGACGCGTCTTCGGCGCTTCGACTCGCGCCGTCCTCGTAGGCATCGCCGGCGGGGCGGCACGTCTTCGGCGCTTCACGGTTTCCTTCTAGGGTTCTCGAGATATCGCTGCATCGGCACCTCGTGCTTGCCGCCGTAACGGGGCTGGGGTGGTTGATCGCGTCGCCGCTCATCATCGGGACCTCGCCGCTTGCCGTCGAAGGAGTATCGTTGTAGGGGTGGCCCAACCCCCCGTGACTGGGCCGTGCAACTAATCCAACACGTAATAGGCCCAATAGTGTAGAGGAATATAACAGTGTAAATATACCAGTGTACCCCCATCCTTTGTAAAATACTAAGGGGTAGAATGGGGATTTCCCATTCTACCCCACTCACATATATATAAGCCCCCAGGGGCAAAGGGGGGGAGCTCTCCCTCATTCTCACCACCTCTCCAGATCTAGCCCTCTTCCTCTTCTACCAATCCTCCTCTCTTCCTGTCTAGTCTGTAGCTACGACATGGCTCTAAGCCTCTTTTTATACCCGGCTGTTCTAATTCAACGCGGGTTCGACTACGATTACACCTCGGATTCCGACTCCGATTCTAATATGACTTCTACTCCGTTTCCAACTAAGACTTTGAATTGCGGCTGCAATTCGACTTCGATTACACCTAAATTTTGCACATGACTCTAAAACAAGATTATTTACAACAATGAAGTCCCGTGCGATGGCGATGGCGGAGGCCACAGGCGTCGGTGCGGAGCCGGCTGCGACTTCGGCGAGGCGAAGGCGGAGGCCGGAAAGCGAAGGCGTCGTCGCGAAGATGGCTTCGACGCAGGGGATTGCGACGTGGAGATCGGCACCGGCACCGGCCTGCGCGTCCTCCCGTGGCTCGCTCTTCGCCATCCTGCGCGCGGCGGTGCCACGTACGCGAGAACTGACGCGGGGACTCTTGAAGGAGCTATATGCGCCTGCACACGTGAAGCCCGAGGGCTGCCTGCGCTGCATGAATGGACGCCTCCCGCGTCGTGAGCGAGGTCTTCTTCATTGCATGGATGGAGTCTCATAGACCTCATGCATGCACGCGGCGTGCCGGTCCGGCACGGCACCGCGGGCGCCGACGCCGGCCGCGGCGACTCGCACCGTAGCTCATGTTGTGGTTGTAGAGACGCCCGCCAGCTCGCCGTAGTGGTCCCGCGGAATACGCCCTTGCTGCGCGCTGCACCCGTGCCGCTTCTCCTCGTTTGTGAAGACGGAGTGTGCGAGCATGGATGGGTCAAGAGCTCGTTGCCGTGACACCGCTCCGCTCGGCGTGGGCGAGTCGCGGGAGACTTTTGCGAACGCGCCGAGACTTCGCGTGTGCAGCCTCGCGGAGGCGAGGCGGGCCGCGAAGTCCCCGTGGCGCCGAGGCGAGGCCGGCGAAGACCACGCGCGCGCAGGCGAAGGCGGCTGTGTTGGGAATAATCCCACATTGGTTGTGGAAGAGGAGAAAGCACAACTTATAAGTGTGGGAGCCCCACCCATTGGACTAGTCTTTTGGGGAGAAGGCCCAGTACCACTTATAAGGTTGTTGCTCCGTTGCTCGTGGGCTTGGTTGTGTTCGCCCATGTGACCTGTGGCCCGAGGAGTAAACCCGGCTGGACCTAGGTATGCGGCCAGGTCCAGATCTCACATTTGGTATCGAGCGCGAGAAATTGACAAAGAAGCGATGGCGGCGCACGAGCGCGCAAGGAGTCCGGCGGCGTGATGGAGCTTCCGATGCTAACGAGACGAACTACCACGAGTGGGCGCTCGTGATGCAAGTCAACACGGAGGGCATGGAGCTCGGGATGCTGTGGAGGCGGGCAAGGCCGAAGCGCCAGGATCGGCGGGCGTTGGCCGTCATCTTGCGCCGCGGTGCCACCGGAGCTGAAGGCCGGCCTTGCCGTGAAGAAGACCGCCAAGGAGGCTTGGGAGGCGGCCAAGTCGAGGCGGATGGGGACTCGCGCGTCACGAGGCCAAGGCGCAGCACCTCCTCAAGCAGTTCGAGCGTGGCGTTCAGGGCGGTGAGACGATCGACGACTTCGCCAGGCGGATCGGCTCCTCGCCACGAGCTGCGCGAGCTGGGGAGAAGATGGAGGAGGAACGCGTCGTGAAAAAATGCTGCGCGTTGTGCGGCGAGGTACAACCAAATCGCGTGCTCCATCGAGATGTTCGCGGACTTGAAGACGATGTCCATGGAGGAGCTCGTCGGCGGACTGCGTGGCGGAGCGTTGTGGTGGCGTTGAGGAGGCTGTGGACGGCGTCCAGCGCCATCGCTCACGGAGGAGCGGGGGAGGCACGCCGACGTCGTCGTCGCGGGAAGGAGCGCGTGCGCGGCGACGCTGCAGCGCCACGGCGACGGCGACAGGAAGGGAGGCCGTAGCGGCGGCCATGAAGACGACGACGACGATGATGGGGGGAGCAGCGTCAGTTCGGGCGCAAGCAGGCGCCGACGCAACTCCGGCAAGGGCAAGTGCTACAACTGTGGCGTCCGCGGCCACTTCTCGAGGGAGTGCACCAAGCCAAGGAAGGAGGAGGCGTTGCTCGCCGATGCCGCCGATGAGCCGACACTCCTGTAGGGCGGGACGTGCGGCGATGTCGTGATTTAGGGGGAGTTTGTTAGAATAAACCACGTCATGTTCGTGCATGGCGTGCGTGCATGTGTCTGTCAAGTTGAGTTGTCGATGGTGCGCGTGTTCGAGCTCGCGTTGGAGTCCATTGACAGGGTCGAGTCCGTCGTGTGTGCGACGTATGTGTAGGTGGTGGCCGAGTCTTTAGGAGCTGGCGTTGAAGGCTTCAGCAGCGCAGGCGCAGGAGCACGGCTCGCGGTTTGTTCGAGTGACCGAGTCGTGTGGAGGAGCGAGTGCTGGCAGGAGAAGTCTGGGCGGTTCATGCGGATCGTGCGCGTCCGTCGCGTACGCAGAGTCGTGGCTCAAGTTGCTGGGCTATAATTAGCCAATGTAATGCATCAGCTAAAGAGTCCCGTGTGGTGTATTTCGTATACAAGTTGAAAATACAGGCCGTTCGGCGGCCGGGGTGTTCGTCGCCAAACCTGTGTGTCTACTGTTCATCATCTTCCTCCTTGCGTCTGTGCGCGAGCGTGTTTGATCTAACATTTGGTATCAGAGCCTAGGTGCCTAACACCTCCTTGGACCTCATGGTTGTAGATGTGTCCAACCAATGTGTGAGGGGGAGATTGTTGGGAATAATCCCACATTGGTTGTGGAAGAGGAGAAAGCACAACTTATAAGTGTGGGGGAGCCCCCACCCATTGGACTAGTCTTTTGGGGGGAGAAGGCCCAGTACCACTTATAAGGTTGTTGCTCCGTTGCTCCGTGGGCTTGGTTGTGTTCCGCCCATGTGGACCTGTGGCCCGAGGAGTAAAAACCCGGCTGGACCTAGGTATGCGGCCAGGTCCAGATCTCACAGGCTGGAGAAGGACGCCTCGCTCTCCGTCAATATTTCCCACGCCCGACGACGCGGAGGGTAGACTCAACAACGCAGAGGCTTCGGCGGCGGGGCGCTCGACAGCGTCATGCGGAGGCTGTGAAGATGCGATCGCTAACGCCCGGCCTACTTCAAAGACCTCGCCAGGGCGTCCAACGCCGCCTCCATGCCGGACGTTGGACGAGGACGCCGCTCGCCGGGACCTCGCCGAGGAGCGTGGCACGGAGGCAGGGCTGGTCTTCCCCAGCAGGCGCGCGCCGCAGCGCCATCGCTCGCGGTCGCCTGCTCATGTCGCGCGTCTGTGGGCGGAGACGAGACGCAGCACGAAGCAGTGCATTGGACGAGGACGTTGCGCATCCACCAGCGGCAGCACGCCGGCAATCCGAGTGGACGGTGGATCCTCCGGGGCGGCACGGATCCTCCAGGGCGGCTTCCCTGAGCTCTTTCCCCGCCCGCACTTCCGCTGCTGCCGCCAATGCCCTGCGATGCAGAAGGCCGCGACTCCGCGGCAGCGCGAAGACGAACGGGGTCGGAGCCAACCTTCGGCCGCGCGGGGACTAGCAAAGCCGGAGCAGGTCTTTGGCACTTTCGGAGAGGTCACGGAGCTGGCGACTGCGAATGCCCCGGGGCGGCCGTGTTGGGCGCCTGGGGGAAGCCCGGCCGTGTTGGGAAGTCCCCGCGGATGCTTCGAGCGGAGGTCTCGGAGCCGTTCTCTCCAGAGACGCGTGCCACAGCACCCTCGCCCGCGGTCGACGGCTCGAGTCACGCATCTGCATGCAGCTCCACGGCCCTACGCCGGATGGACAATTTATATTTCTTCCTGTACACTTGCGTGAATGGGTAGATAGCTTGCATCCATGCATGGCGGGATGGATACGAGACGCCGTTCGTCGTCGGTCCACCGGCTTCGCGCTCGTCTCCGCGCGACTCCGCCCGGCCATGCGACGTCACCCGGCGCCCATCGGCTTTGCACCCCGCGGAGTCTTCAGTGCTGGCGCGGTAAAGCGGAGACCAAGATGACGCTGCGGAGTCCAAGCCGGCATGGAGACGAGCACGGAGAGCTGGTCGCCAGCCGCGCGAAGACGAACGAAGCCGGGGATAGTGCAGAGGCTGGCGTATGCTCTGTACGTGAAGACGAGACGCTTTGCACGCATACTCACTCTCTCCTGCATGAAGGTGAGCCATAGTGGACGTAGGGGCCATGCATGCATGCATGGATGGACACCCCATGCATGCACGTAGGGGCCCATGCAAGCACGAATGAGAGGCTCATGGGTGAATATGTGAATGCATGCCTGGTTGGAGATGCGGATAATATTCTGGACGGGCTGGCGTGGATGGTCTTGCCATCGTGCATACACGCATACATACGCGCAGCGGCCGCATCCCGCGTCCGTACTCGCAGAGGCCCGTCATAATGCGGAGACTTGGCCCGGAGGCTCAGCGCGCAGGGTCTACGCCGCGCGAAGACTCGGCGACCGGAGGCCAGAGGGGCGGAGCCACGGCACGCGAAGGCCGTGCGCGCAGCGGAGCTAGCTACGACGCACGAAGGCTGAGGCAGTGAGACCTAAGCGTGCCGCTCGCGCCTTGAAGATTCACATGCGAAGTCTGGCGCTGTGCATGTACTGTCCGACAGTTCGAGCAAAAGTCGAGGTGCTTGCTACCCATCTCCACTGTCAAGGCATTGCTTCCCTACATGACCACCACCAGCAGAGCAGAGATAGCAGCGACATAAAAATAGACAACGCGCTCAGATCTGTTCAATACTAGATCTACAAAACAGAGCGATTCAACTAGATCTACTCAGTGTTTCACTTATCTGTCGCTGATGGCCCGAAGCGGCATGCTCTCAGGAGCAAGAAGATCCACATAGCCACTGCTTTTGTTGAATACTGGAGAAATCTCTTCCATACGTAACTTCTAGTCGTCCCCACGGACGGCGCCATCTGTTGTGGCTACAGGCCAAACAGAGAAGCAGGGGACCCTTAGGAGAGGAAGAGGAGAGCTAGATCTGTGGGAGAGGTTGATGAGAGTGAGAGGATCTGTCCCCCTGCCCCTCCTGGGGGCTTATATATATATGAGTGGGGTAGAATGGGAAATCCCCATTCTACCCCTTGGTACTTACAAAGGATGAGGGTACATTGGTATATTTACACTGGTATATTCCTCTATACTATTGGGCCTATTACATGTTGGATTAGTTGCACGGCCCAGTCACGGGGGGTTGGGCCACCCCTACAACAGCTACTATGCTTAATTTCTATTTTTCACTGCAAGTTTCTTAAGCCATTTAGGTTATTATATGTAAGTTGGCTATTAGATCGCTACTCTGATAATTAATAATATTTGAGTCTTTTCCTTTATTTATCGTGATATGGTCGATATTTTATTTTTGTTTTACTATGTGTACTAGCATGATTCTAGACTAGTTTAGAACACACAAGAGAGTTTGGATTTGTATATTCGGGTCTCGATAGAGGTGGTATCAGAGTTATATCGACTGTAGGACGGAGCCCTAGTTAGAGTGGTCGAATTAACAAAATTTCAAAACCTATTTTCTAAATCAAACCAACCAAATGATTATCTAGTAATTCTCTATTCTTACCTTATTCTTAGAATTCTTACTCTTTGCCTTCTCTTGAATATTGCTTTCAATGCTTAATTTGACTTCTCACCCACATAGATGCCACGAGTGTCCCCTAATCAAAGTGAAGATTGGCATGGAATACTTCAAGCTTTGTTGTGAAGTTTGGATCAACGAAGCACCCAATATTTCAAGACAAAATTGAAGATTAACGTGAAGATTGGAAGCCACTAGATTTGAACCCTGTTATAGTTTTAGCATCAGGGTAGATCGTCTTGCTTTTTTTTTTTGCGGTTGTGTGTGATGTGAGCTACAGTTTTGCTTCTAGCATTATGATGCAGTCATGTCAGAAACATTTATTTGTAGAGTTTATTGCTTCTTTTGTTAGCCTTTTCAGCTAAGTGAGTGTTTTAGTTTAGGGTTGCCATTAATTATATTCCCTATAGACGAGTTTACCTCTTATGTTTGCTATTCCCTCTTTCCTTGTTAACCTGGGTGTCATCTTGTGAGATGGTGGATACACAAAGTTCAGCTGGTCGCAATCAAATGCCTTCAGAACCTAGCAATAGTGCCTCAGATCCTTCACCTCAGGGGCAGCAACCAGTTTCAACAGGAATGGATCCAACTTTGAGTTAGTTCATGGCTGCTCGGACTCAACTCGTGAACACGATGATGCAAATTTTAACCAATATGATGAATCAACAGCATCTGGCAGCCGTTGCACCTCAGCCAAATCGTCCGTCATCCAGATTTGCAGAATTTATGAGGACTAGACTTCCAACTTATTCCAATTCATCTAAGCCTTTGGAAGTAGATGATTGGATTTATTTGGTAGAAAAGAAGCTAAACCTTGCTCAGTGCACTGATCGAGAAAAATTCTCTACGCTGCTCACCAACTGGAAGGTGCTACATCAGAATAGTGGGAGAACTATTGTGTCGCACATAAGGACCAAGAGAAAATTACCTAGACAGAGTTCGCCCCATGCTCATATCCTAGATGGAGTGCTCGAAATGAAAAAGAAAGAATTTCGTGAGCTACAGTAAAGGAGTATGTCAGTAAGTGAATATTTCAATAAGCTCACCCAGTTAGTTCAAGTTGTTAGCAATGACTATGTTAGTTTCCAAAACATGGTAGATAAGTCTATACTTATTGAAGAGTCTCATCATGAGATGGAAGAGTCTCGCAAGCGGAAGATGATTCACCAAGGAGTTCAGTTGCAACACTCACAAAGAGCCCAATTCAACACAAACCAGCCAACTCATGTATCGCAACAATCAGATTTCAGGATTACAACTCCAATGCCTCATTATAATATTTCGGGACCATGCCCTATCAATGTCAGCAATCAGCCTCAGAGGGACAGAAGCTTCGTAACCTAATCTAATTGTTTCAAGTGCCAAGAGCTATGTCATTTTGCTCGCAAGTGTCCGTAGAAGCGTCAAGCAATCATGCCAATTCCGTTCAACCTCAGAAGTACACCTTCCAAGACTCTTGGAGCAAGCCATCGAACATCTTCAGCTCAGGGCAATCAGATACCTCATAGCGTTGTAAGGGGAAGCCTCAACAATGTCATCTTCAATATCACCCCTGGTAACATATTCCTTTAGTGAGCCTAAATCTCGTGGTCGAGATTCTGTTTAAGGGGAAGGTTTGTAACATCCTAATTTGTAGAGCTTTTTTGAAGCTTTTAAAATAAAACTCACAAGTTGGATTTTTTCTGAAACTAATAAAAGCTTAAGTTTAATTTTTATTAAATTAAAAGATTTAATATGACTAAAATAAATAATAATATTCGCTGGAAATAAAGGCTCTGCTGTTCCAAGCGACGCGAGCCGAGTGAGCGTGAAAATACACAGGAACAAAGCTGAGACATCTTAAACAAGCAGCTATCACTCGAATTGCTTTACCATATTTGGTATTTCCCACCGCGTCATGCAACATTTTTTTTTCACCACCATAAATTCTTGGATAGTTGTAGCAGATGGAAAATTCTGATTGGCCGTCATACTAGTCCGTTTAAGCAGCACAGCCAATCTGCAACATTTCATTCCGCTCCTCATTTGGACAGACAGTTCATGGAACATCTCTCAGCCTGCAGTAGCTAGCACTTGGTAACTTCTTTTCTTTCTTGCTCTAAAAAAGTCGAGCAGTTCTTTCCAACTTGTGCTGTCTTTCGAGTGTTTGATTGCAATAGTATTAGTTCATCAGTTTTTCGTTTTATTCTTCGTTCCCATCAACAATAAAAATTTCTTCAATATGCCAATTTGCTATTTTACCAACAAGTTATTTTATATTTGAAAAACTTTCTAATAAAACACGTACTGGGATTTTAGGTTAGAGAATATCACCGGATATTCTTAACCTCGTGTCGGGCACTTGAGTCTTTGCTGTAAAACAGCAATATGGTGGCTTTCGCGAGGAAACAGCAACATGATTGCTATGACCATCCTGTTAAAATAGGCTACATTATGATGGTGGCTGGTGCTGGTGGCTGGTGCAGCATAAAATAGTGTTCAACTTGTGCAGGGGAGTCATTGTGTTATATACATCCAACCAAATTCCTCCACTAACACTAAACTAGAAACCACAAAACTTTGAGTAGCTGTCAGAACTACATATGAATATATCTTCGCTCGACACCTACTCATAGTTCCAGATCTCACTTCATGATGACCTGACAATTAAGGCTCTCGTTTTAGAATTAGAAGTCAAAGAAAAGCCATGTGCAAGTGCAACTGTTCATTTTTAGTTATCTGATAGTGTTATACTGTCATTATTGGTCATGAGGTCTTGTGCTTTAATATTTGAGTAAAAATTAAAAGTTAAACTAGAGTATTTCAAAACATAACAGTTAGGTCAAGCAGTAACAAATAGCACGCTCAGGAGTCAGTACTAAACCATACCTCAAATAGCTGTGCCTACTTGAGTTCATACAACATGTTCCAAATTCCCTGTAGTTCCTCTAGAATTCACATTAATTACAAATCGTTCAGTCCAACGTGTAGATATAAACTGGTTCAAAATTATACAAGAGCATTCACACAATTAGTCATATCACACACAGGAGAACTTACAGAAAATTATAGAAGAAAGATTCTAACACTACTAGTTATATTTCGATTTAGGAGCATAGTATTTACTTGCCATTGCCAGAAAGAGAAGAAGACAATCCCTTTAAGGGGAGTACGTGGGAGGGGCGGCCGGTGAGCGCAGCCACACAGGCGTAGGGGGGGCGTCGCATTGGCACAGGGAGGGGAGCGCAAGGAGGGGGCGGCGTAGGGAGGGGAGCGCATGGGAGGGGTGGCCAGCGGGGAGTGACGCAGGGAGGGCTAGAGGGGGCGGCGCAGGGAGGAGGGGGTAGCGCTGGTCGGGAGGCTTAGGGAGGAGGCGGCATAGATTGGGTTTGGCGGTTTGCAAATTGCAATGCACTGGAAGTCACCATGTCTGGACCGTCACGGGAGTATAGAGTTGACGTGCCATGTAGTTGGTGGGCTGCGGCCTACGCCTGCAGGCTTCCTTCCATGAATGGTCAAGATGGTGTGGGCTACTAAGACTGGATGTTGACAATAATACCTTAGGCTAGGCTAAAAATATCTAGACTATACACTCCGGTTTTTTCAGGTTAAACCCTGTGCTACAATGTGCCTAATTCCTCGCCTGAGCTAGAGTGAGAGTCTATGGCCCTGTTCTTTCGGCTTTCAAAAGCTATTTTTCGGTTTTTCTATAATAACTAACTTTTAAATGGAGTGTCTTCTCAAGATAGGGTCAACTAGTTAATTGTTGTCCGTACTGACTTCATTTATATCGGCAAAAACCACACGTGAGTTTCTGTTACTATGTAATCTCTCGTACAAATAGTCCAAAAGCCATAAGCCACAGCCAAAAATCATAAGCTCCAGCCAAAAAGAACAGGTCCTATATCCTGTTGTCTTTGTTTACAATTAAGAAAACCGAGTTTCACTGTCCTGTCCACATATCTAAACTTCCGAAGTAGAAAAACTAGCTAATCCCCTCGAGCAAGCCTTTGTCCTCTTGTTGCGGCTGCATTTTGAAGCTACGGTTGTTGTTCGTTCCAGGAGCGGAGCAGGGTTTCGGATAAAGGAGGGGATTCCTCCTCTCTTCATGGTGCCGTTCTGTGCCTCTTTCCGGCGGGGGTGGCGGTGTTGAGGTTTCCGTTTGGGCGTTTGGCTCTCTTTTGTTCGGTGTGGTTTGCTATTTTGGGCGTTGGTGTATCATATATTTTTTTTCCCGCAAAATTCTATGGTGGTTGTTGTTGGAGTCTTTTCTTTTGCGTCTAGGGGTTTTAGATCCGAGAGGGAAGGGAGAGAGAGAGAGTGTACTGACCGTCGGAAGCATTGGAGGAAGACCCGACCATCGCTGGTTCGTCGGTGTAGTCTGCGCACGGGCAGCGACGGTCGGGGAAGAAGACGGTGGCGGCGGCGACGTAGATCCGGCGACGTCCACGGCGATGTGCTTCCCGTCGCTAACTGCGCCCCCTCTAGATCGGTTAGGGTTTTGTGTGTCGGTGGGGTGTACGGCTCAGGCGAACCTCGTGACGCGAGTGCCGGCCCCCACCTCTTTATATAGCGCAGCGCGACGGGGGCCCATCAGCCAGTTGTTAATGGCGCCCCGATCGATGCGTGATCAAGGTCCGATTAGCCGTTGGGCTAATCTGGGAGAGATCAATCTAACATTCTCCCCCTTGATCTCCTTTATGCTTTAACTTTAATTACTTTTGACTTTACTCATTCCATCACAGATTAGTGTATAGAACATGTCTCATCGTCACGGTCAAACGCCGATAGATTTATCAGCTACAATACACCTCTCTGTTCTGAAATAGTTACTTTAATCTTTTGGGCCATCTTTTAGTCCAGGAATCATAGGCTTTCCCTTAAACCCATGCCGGCTACATGTTCTCTGAACACGTTGGGTGGTAAGCCTTTAGTAAGCGGATCCGCTAACATCTTTGCGGTATTTATATGCTCAAGACTTATAATTTGATCCCGAACTTTATCTTTCACAACATAGTACTTTATGTCAATGTGTTTGGCAGCACCACTTGACTTATTGTTGTGGGCATACGTTACTGCGGGTTCATTATCGCAGTACAACTTAAGTGGTCTATTGATGTCGTCAACCACTTTTAAACCGGTATGAACTTCTTTAACCAACACACCGCCCGTAGCCTCATAACATGCTATAAACTCGGCATACATTGTGGACGATGTAGTGACGGTTTGTTTTGAGCTTTTCCACGATATAGCTCCTCCAAATGAGAGTGAATACATATCCGGATGTAGACTTTCTATCATCTCCCGCAAAATCGAATCAGATACCCCACTATATGGAGTGAATCTGATCTTCTGTATGTCATCATGAGGCCTTTTGTTCCTTGCAAATAACGCAAGACTTTCTTTATCAATTTCCAATGTTCTATTCCAAGATTGCTCTGGAATCTGCCAAGTAACCCGGTAACAAATGCTAAGTCGTATGCAGCACACTTGAGCATACGGTAAGCTTCCGACAGCTGAAGCATATGGAACCGCTTTCATTTGATCGATCTCATACTGGTTCCTAGGGCATTGAAAATCCCCATATCTGTCGCCCTTACCTATAGGTGCAGGTGAAGGACTACATTTATGCATACCAAATTTCTTTAAGACTTTCTCTATGTATGCCTTTTGTGACAGTCCCAATACCCCTTTGTTTCTATCTCGGTGAATTTCGATCCTAGAACGAACGAAGCTTCACTAAGATCCTTCATATCAAAATTTGAGGACAAAACTTCTTTGTTTCAGATGTGATCGACATCACTACTAGCCAAGAGGATATCATCCACATACAGGATTAGGAAGATAAACTTCCCATCTTTAAACTTTGCATAAACACAGTTGTCCTCTACATTCTCTTTAAACCCAAATTTTCTTATTGTACTGTCAAACTTCAAGTACCACTGTCTTGAAGCTTGCTTTAACCCATAAATCGATTTCTTTAGGCGGCATCCCATTCTTTCATTTCCTTCCACGACAAAACCTTTCGGTTGTGCCATGTAAACATTTTCCTCCAAATCCCCATTAAGAAATGCCGTCTTTACATCCATCTGATGTAACTCTAAATCATAATGTGCTACTAATGCCATTATGATTCTGAAGGAATCTTTACATGAGACTGGAGAAAAGGTCTCAGTGTAATCAATCCCTTCTCTTTGCGTAAAGCCTTTTGCCACAAGTCGCGCTTTGTATCTTTCTACATTCCCTTGGGAGTCAAGCTTTGTCTTGTAGACCCATTTACAGCCTACTGTTTTAGCTCCTTTAGGAATAATTTCCAAGTCCCAGACTTTATTAGCCTTCATGGACCTCATTTCCCCTTCCATGGCCTCAAGCCATTTTGAGGAATTTTCGCTTCTCATGGCTTCTTCAAATGAGGTGGGATCATCCTCCATTTGAAATTCCTCTGTATGATAAATCTGATAATTCTTCTGTTTGAGGCTGCTGTTGCTCCCCTCATCTCGTGGCAATGGGTTCTATAGGATCTCAAGAACAGTTCCTCATTCTCATTCATTGTTGCCACAGAGGAACAATAATAGGTGCTAGCACCACGGTGTCTTGCACCGTCGGTGCAAATGACAGCAGGTAGTGTGAAGAATGGCTCTTGAATCATCGGAGTGGGCGCATACACCCGCTTCTCTTCAAGGTCAATCTCACGAGCTACCATGCTCCCCCTTATCATTTCATCCTCTAAGAAGACAGCGTGTCTCGTTTCTACAAACTTTGTATATCTGTCTGGACGGAGAAACGAAAACCTTTTGACTTTTCTGGATAGCCAATGAAATGGCAATTTCTGTTTTGGGATCAAGCTTCCCAAGGTTTGGGTTAAATACTTTAGCCTCAAGTAGACTCCCCACACACGTAAGTGGTTTAGTGAGGAACTCTTCCTGCCCACAACTCGCATGCGGTGTTTTGGGCACCGACTTACTAGGCACTCTGTTGAGAATATGAATGGCGGTTTTCAACGCCTCCATCCATAAACTCAATGGTAGTGTGGAATAGCTCATCATGCTTCGCACCATATCCATCGAGTGCAGTTTGCGTCTTTCACCTACTCCATTTTGCTTGAGGTTCGCCGGTGTAGAATACTGGGCCACTATGCCATTTTCCTGTAAAAACCTCGCAAAAGGTCCAGGAACTTGTCCATATGGGGTATGTCGACCGTAGTACTCCCCCCCCCACGGTCAGATCGGACTATCTTAATCTTTAAATCGTGTTGGTTTTCAACTTCACCTTAAATATCTTGAATTTATCCAAGGCTTCATTTCTTTCTTTAATTGGATAAATATATCCATAACGGGAGTAATCATCCGTGAATGTTACGAACGAGTCATAACCATCCACACTTTCCACAGGAAAAGGACCACAAATATCTGTGTGAATAATTTGTAGAACTCCTGTGCTTCTTTTAGCGTCTTTTTAATTTTCTTTACATATTTTCCTTTAATGCATTCTCTGCATTGTTCTAAGTCCGAGAACTCTAATGGAGGAAGAATATCATTCTTAACTAGTCTTTCTATTCTCCCCTCGAAATATGGCCTAAACGACGATGCCATAATTTCGACGACTCATCTAGAATTCTCTTTCGTTTCGCTTTACATTCGTAGACGAGATTCAATCACTTTCGCACGCGACGTTCTCATTATCGCATACTACATTCATATCATCACATAATGATAACAAATAAAGCTCATTCTGTAAGATGGCAAGACCAACACATTCTTTATTAAATATTATTTCACACTTGCCATTTCCAAAATTACAATCATAACCATCTTTGTCCAAATTTGAAACACTAATCAAATTCCTCTGTAAAGAGGAACAAAAGGACATCTCTAAGTAAAAGATTGGAGCCATTAGCTAACTCTAATGAAAGATCGCCAACGGCTTCAACTTCAGCTTGGACTCCATTTGCAACTTTAATGCATCTTTCATTTCTTTGCGTAGTCCTCGTCGAACGGAATCCCTGTAAAGAATTAGCAACATGAACAGTTGCTCCTGAGTCAATCCACCAAGTGGTTTTCGAATATTGCACATACAGGGATTCATTTATAAAGGTAATAATGTTCTCACCTTTCTTTGCCATTATCATCTTTAAATAATCAGGACAATTCTTCTTGTAGTGTCCCGTCTTCTTGCAGTGAAGACACTGATCTTTGTCTACAGCAAATTTATTCTGTTGAGGCTGATGGACAGAGGCTTTTCCCTTGTTCTTTGAGAAGGAGGTACTGTTGAAGTTCTTTTTCTTGTTATCCTTCACATAGTTGATGGATCCACCATGTGAGGATTTGATTCTTTCCTCCTCTTGCACACACATAGCAATACACTTTTCCATGTCCCATTTCTCGGGCTGCATGTTGTAGTTGACAACAAAAGTGTCAAACTCTTTAGGCAAGGAAGCAAAAATCAAATGAATAAGGAACTCATCCTTGAGAGCCAAATCCATTGGTTTAAGCTTGGATGCCATGTTACTCATCCTCAGTATGTGCTCTCTTATGCCACTGCCTCCACCAGAGTACCTTTCTGTCATAAGCTGCTTAATCAGCTGTGTAGCATAAGTCTTTGAAGAGCCAGTGAACTGACTCTTTATTTTCTCAAGGTACTCGTGACAAGTCACACTCTGCGATTGAGCCCGAGTGCAGCTCAATCGTGTTCTTTATCACAGCCATACATTTCTTGTTGGCAGTGACCCACTTTTTATGATCAAGATCATATGACATCTTTATGGGAGCATAGTCCCTCTGTCTGGTCTGCCAAGCAGCATCAGCCTCATTTTCCTCCCTCACTGGTGCCACAGGCTCAGTGGGACGTGCTGTGGTGAGGACCCAGTCCACCTCAGCCAAGATAAACGCTAAGTCTATCTTTTTCTTCCACTCTCCATAGTTATCTCCTTTGAGAGTGGGGATCTCTTTGATACAACTCATCAAGTTGTATCCGCCTGAAAAATATTTCAAATAAAGTGAGAACATAACAGGAAAATTATATGCCTTATTTCCAACGTTGGTCAAAAATACGACATACAATTTAAATCAATTTTATCTATGCATTAAATCTACATCACCGTTGGGCAGAAATAGAAATAATGCATAAAATCATCAATTAAAAAAATTATAATACTGTTATTATCAACGTTGGTCAGAAAATAACAATATCATAATTATCTGGGATTTATATCTATTTTTCCAAAATTAAATTCTCCTGTTGGTTCGAATTTAATAATGAAAATCAATCAACATTAACTTTTGCAGCGGAAACTGTAAATTCTCTATTTTTCAGAAGCATCTTCAATACTTTTCTATTCTGTCAAAAATATCCCGTTGGTTCAATTTTTGACAGATTTAATTTAGCAAAATTAGCCAAATTATCAATTAAGGTGCTACTGAAAAATAATCAACATGAAATTATTCTAAAATAATTCATATTCAGAAGAAGCGTTACTGTACTCATCAATCTCTGGAAATAATTAACACGTTGGTGCAAAAATTTACAGAGATTTTGGTTCAATTTTCATTCAAATTCCATCAAAAATGCTTCTGAAAACAATTAAATTCATTAAATTGAATTACTGTTCAAATGGCCAAACTTGGCCCATCCCTTGCGGCTGCCTTCACAGGGCGCGGCCCAAAAACAAAATTGCATGGCCGCAGCCCATAAAACGCACAAGCACCCAAAAACATTTGATCTTCATCCGATGGCCAAAACCCACGGCTGGCCCAAGAAGCTTTGGCCCAACGAAATGGAGACCGTCCGATCTGATCGGACGGCTCACGCCCGCCACAGCCAAGACAAAAGACTCCTGGAAACCTAACCCTAGCCATTACCACCAACTGCTCCCGAAAAGTCAGGCGACGGCGCAGGGAGAGGCGAGAGCGGCGGCGCGCAAGGGAGAGAGGCGGGCGCGCGCGCCGGCGACACCGGCGGCGGCGCGGCGCCATACGGCGGGCGGGCAACGCCCGGCGGGGCGCAGCGCGCCGCAGCCGCCGCAGCGGCGCGCGCCGCCCAAGCGGCGCGCCGGCGGCGGGCGGCAACGGCGGCCCCGAGCGGCGACGCACGCGCCGGCGGGGGCCCCAGCGGCGGTGAGCACGCGGCGCTGCGAGGCGGCGACGGCCAGCGCGCGGTGGCCCCCGAGGCGGCTCAATGGCGACGGCGGCTGCGTCCCATCGGCACGCCAACGACGGCAGCAGCGCCCGAACGGTGAGCACCTCCCCCAATTCTTTTCTTTTCTTTTTTCCCGATTTGCAGCCGATCGAGATTGGGGTTCAATTTGGGGATTTCAATCAAGGCTCTGATACTATTGTTGGAGTCTTTTCTTTTGCGTCTAGGGGTTTTAGATCCGAGAGGGAAGGGAGAGAGGGAGAGTGTACTGACCGTCGGAAGCATTGGAGGAAGACCCGGCCATCGCTGGTTCGTCGGTGTAGTCTGCGCACGGGCAGCGACGGTCGGGGAAGAAGACGGTGGCGGCGGCGGCGTAGATCCGGCGACGTCCACGGCGATGTGCTTCCCGTCGCTAACTGCGCCCCCTCTAGATCGGTTAGGGTTTTGTGTGTCGGTGGGGTGTACGGCTCAGGCGATCCTCGTGACGCGAGCCGCCGGCCCCCACCTCTTTATATAGCGCAGCGCGACGGGGGCCCATCAGCCAATTGTTGGGCTGAGCGCCCCCGATCAGGGCGCGTGATCAAGGTCCAAATTAGCCGTTGGGCTAATCTGGGAGAGATCAATCTAACAGTTGTTTTTGAGATTCGTTACCCTGTGCTCCTTCGGATGGGTTGGTTGCTGTGTTCTTGGTTCGTTTTGGTTGGCGTTTTGAGGGAGATTTTGATGTTTAGTTTGTTTTTCTTGGACTTTGTGGTATGATTCGAGCCAGGCGTTTGAATTCCCTTGTCTTCGGTGCTTTTTCTGGTGATCTTATGGGGGTTTTCCCTTGTCTTGCAGGTTTTGATCCATATAGTTCGGATTTGGGAAGGTGAGAGAAGCTCTCGATATTAATTTTTCCTTTTTTTTTGCTTGTTAGTACTAAGCTCAATTCAGTTTCTTTCGTTTCTTAAACGATCAATTCAAGTATTCTGTAGCTGTTCGTGGCATAGGATATTTTTATACAGTTATATCTAATTCATTAGTGTTCTCATGTAATAGCCGCAGTAGTCTGGTACTTAATAGGGTTTTTTGTTTAATTTACATTACCATTAATTTTTCAGATTATGCAACTCATTTTTTCCCTTTTGAATTGTAGGATTTTGACCAAGAACTGGCGATTTTGAGTTGAATATGATATCAAATCCGGTGGATTGGTTTAGTTTTGGGCCCGGACAGTAGTTGTAGGGATGCCAGATTGGAGGGTGGACGAGGTAATCTCTTGACTTTGATGATTTTTTTTTTATGGATATGGCATCGAAATGGTTTTCATAATTAGCATTTGCTTGATGGATTGATACTGTGTGATGTCGACTGTACTGGTTTGTTAACAAGATGTTTCGGAGTAGATGTTCTTGTGTCCTTGGATGTGAGCTGGCTTAGGCAGGAACTGAAAATAAGGTAAAATTATAGACAGAATTATCAACGAGAACTAAAAAAATGAAGATGTATAGGTAGAGTGTGATTGTGAAAAATTTCTACTAGTGCCTAGTGTTGGAATACGGGTAAATTACATTAGCGTAGATTAAAATTTTCTATCACGTAAATCAAGAAACCATACGAGTAAGAGATCATAGATCGTTACCACTAGACGCGCAATGTAGCGCAGGTAGAGTTGAAGCGGCCGGTTCAACGTAGCGTACGTCAGTGTAGTGGAAGTAATCGATCGACTCAATCAGCACCGCAGCCGCAACAATGCCTCTACCGATGTCCACACATGAAGGGATAGAACGTCGTGCATGTATGTGCTAGCACCAATGCCCACGAAAGATACTTTGAGAGGTGACGACTAGGGTTTCGATGGGTACGCTTGGATATCTTCCTCAGCCTCGTGTCTCTCTATATATAGCCTCCAACCAGATCCTTATCGGATACGATTTGATATCGTGTCAAACTGGAAGGCCTCTGACTAGATATTTATCCAATATGAGTAAAGATTGTATCCCACTCGGAGAGTGTATTATCTAGACTCTTATTGTCCCAACTTGTTAAGTGTGTGATCCTGTAGGATCATGTATATTCAGCCATGGGCCGAAAACTCCATTCCGGTCCATAAGTCGGTAGTGATCCTTAGCAAAACATAAAAACTCCCAAAAATACATAAAGATCATATTGAACGAACATATATAATGTTTATATACCAATCTTTATACCTCACGATACCATATGAACTCAAGGCGAGAAGTGTACCATCATATAATAACTCGATCATTTGCTCAAAACTGTAATAGATTACTCAATTGTGATTGACTTCTCAACCACATTCGACGTGGCTATGCCCTTCCTTAATTTAACCACATCGAGGGATACAGAAATATCTTTCCTATTATAAAGGAAGGACAAATTTCATCTTGATCACTCACATTTTTCTGCATGTTTTATAGTAAATCCGAAAGTTACCTTTATGACCACCCAATTATAGAGTAGTGTTTAGCAACCTCAAAGTAAACTATTACACATATAGGAAACTATGACGATCTCAGATCTAAGGATCCTATATACACTATGTATGTGACCAAATGATAACAATTAAGAATATAATAATTCCTGTAGTGTCTCATGGTAAGTAAATCCAACACCATGTTCTCTAATATGAGTTCACATTATTGATTTGATATCCTCATATATATGATCCGTAGAACATGATCATCAATTAATACATATGTCGATCTATAAATTATAATTATCTCATATAATAATATAAGATTAGAAATA
Source organism: Dendrocalamus sinicus (assembly GCA_036346575.1). Lineage (NCBI taxonomy): Eukaryota > Viridiplantae > Streptophyta > Magnoliopsida > Poales > Poaceae > Dendrocalamus > Dendrocalamus sinicus. The sequence goes on along the minus strand of JAYEVI010000429.1, from coordinate 38,452 downwards.
ATTTAAAATAATATTAAAATATGAATAAATAATTCCACGAACAAGTGGCATACTTATTGATCAATATGAAAGACATATTTAAGGGACAAAGTAACATATTATTTGAAAAATCATAAATATAAAAGTGATACAGTCATCTCCATAATCGTCTCTAGAACATATCATAAACACCTAGATTGAGAAATTAGTCTTTCAGGGGTAGATTCTTTGTATCTTGGAAGAATATGCGGATATATTCTACCATTTGGCGTAAGAAATGAAATATCAATATGTTATAGCATTCAATTTAAATTTGGATTCTGTAGCTACTGGTTGCGCTTCAAACTAGTCTCTTTCCCCGGCTTGGTTAACTTGAACTGCAATCTCCAGTATCTACGGAATAGATCACTCACGGTCGTTTTTTCCTTGTGTGAATGGAAATGCCGGAAACTCTGAAGATAAAAAATGGCCATACGTAAGTGCTCCTTTGGTGGTTAGATGGGAAGATATTAGAACTCCCAGAAACTCTGCTTGGCGGAGAGAACACCTGTTCTCCCTTGAATTGTTAATGGCACAAATAATTGGTTCTGCCGTTGCGAGTGAGGCTGTGAGCAGAATCTCCTCTTTTATATCAGAAGACAAAAATAGCCATGAGAGTATTGAGGACAAAGCTGAAAGATTGGAGATGGCAGTACTGAAGATCCGCAGCGTTGTTGCCGTCTCAGAAGATTCGCATATTACCCACCTCCCATTGCTCCAGTGGAAGGCGAAGCTAAAGCGTGTGGCCAAGGAAGGTGACAGCATCTTACATGCTCACAAGAAGCAAATCTTGGAGTGCAAAGATGGCAGAAATAGTACAATGAGTACCACCATTACCCAATACTTCTTCCAAGCGGCCAAACGCTTTGTGCCTTTTGGCCGTAAAGATGAGGGTTTGAGTGACATTACAGTACGAAGATTCGAGAGGTTTGCA